>JAOWBW010000022.1:531365-942232 GCA_026119855.1 Campanula takesimana | reverse complement strand
AACAGGCTTGACCTTTTTATTGAAGGCTTTTGTCGTTCTCCTTTGATAGGCCCGGATGTGTTCCATGGCCTTCAGTCTGCGTTCGTCTAGTGTTGCCAATTGATCATAGCAACTACGAAGCCATTCTACCTCATTCACTTGGTTCTCGAGCAAGACCTTCAAAGATGGCACCTCCAACTCAATAGGGAGCACTGCCTCCATGCCGTATGTCAAAGCGTAAGGGGTCTCTCCTGTAGCGGTGCGGACTGACGTTCTGTACCCCCAAAGTGCTAATGGTAACTTCTCGGGCCAATCCCGTCCTTGCGAAGCCATCTTGCGAATTATCTGCTCTATCGTCCTTGTTGGCCGCCTCCCTCAACCGCGCCGTTAGTCTGTGGATAGTATGGGGAAGATTTCTTTCGTTCGATCTTGAATTCTACAAGCAAGCGAGCACACTCGGCTTCGAAATGACTGCCATTATCTGATATAATGAGGTTAGGAACCCCATACCGACACATAATATTCTCTTTGATAAACTGCGCTACCTTCTTGGAATTCAGCACCTTGTAAGACTGAGCTTCGACCCACTTTGTGAAGTAGTCGACCGTGACGAGGACGAATTCATGACCATTACTACCGGCCGGCGAGATCTTCCCAATAATGTCGATACCCACCGTGGCGAATGGCCAAGGCGTGGTGGAACTATACAATTCGTGTGGGGGGATGTGGTTGAGGTTGGAGCATACTTGGCACTTGTGACACCGTCGAACCATTGAATACAGTCTGTCTCCATGGTAATCAATAATAGCCTAGCCGAGTAATCTTCTGTCTAAGCATCCTTGCATTCATGTGGGCCCGCACAACCCGTTGTGTACTTCTTCCATTATTGCTTCAGCTTTCTTGTTGTCGACACATAAGAGCAACAGACCATCTCGTAATGCCTCTTGTACAAAGTGTCATCTAACAGCACAAACTGTCCCGCCAACCTTTTGAGTGCTTGCAGACTCTTGGCCTTCACATCTCCGTCAAAGGACATCTCTCCGTGCTTAAGGAATTTGTAGATTTGGGCGTACCATTGATCTCCGTTTACCTCGGCATCGATCTGGATTTTGCAGCAATAGGCGGGGTTCTCCCTTCGTCCGACCCTGAATGGTTTCACGGACCTTCCCTCTGGAATTTCAACTAAGGAGGCCAATGTAGCTAGAGCATCCGCGAACCTATTTCTGTCTCGCGGCAGGAAGTGAAAGGTAACCTCTTTGAACTGTGCTATCAACTCATCCATGTAACCTTGGTACCGCTGCAGGCAAGGATCAATAGTTTTCCATTTCTTCGCCGTTTGGTTAATAATCAAAGCAGAGTCTCCATACACTTCTAACTCTTTCACGTTGCGTTCTAGGGCGGCCTCCAATCCGGCTATACATGCCTCATACTCGGCGGCGTTGTTGGTTGCTGAAAAGTTTATCTTGATGGCTATGGGCGTGTGCTCATCTTTGGATCAATAAGTAGGAGTCCGACTCCATTCCCCCGTTTGTTTGCAGCTCCGTCAAAGAATAATTGCCACCGTTCTGCGACCTCATTGCGAAAATGTCATCATCCGGGAACTCGGGGTCGGGTCCTCTCGTCTCAGTGCTCGGAGCGTCTGCGAGCTGATCGGCCATTGCCCTCCCCTTGATTGCCTTCCTCGGTACATAAGTAATGTCGAACTCTCCCAAGAATACTGACCATTTAGCGAGTCTCATAGAAAGGGATGGTTTATCGAACAGGTACTTGATAGGATCCATTTTCGAGACTAGTAAGATCGGATGGGATACCATGTAGTGTTTGAGCTTCGTCACCACCCATACTAGGCCTACGCAGGTCTTCTCGAGCGCGGAGTAATTGAGCTCGCTACCTTGTAACTTTCGGCTGACAAAGTACACTGCATTCTCAATCCGGGAATCTTTAGCTTAGCTTTGCGCTAACATGGCTCCGATGGGGTGTCTGTCACAGTTAAGTATAGTAGCAACGGCTTCTCCTTATGCGGCGGGCGCAGGATTGGGGTATTCACCAAATATCGTTTGATCCTTTGGAAGGCTATCTGGCAGTCATGATCCCATTCCACACTGGCTGTTTTCTTCATTAACTTGAAAATTGGTTCGCAGATGGTGGTCAGCTGATTGATAAACCGATTGATGTATTGCAGGCGTCCCATGAATCCTTTTATCTCCGTCTCGGTACGGGGTGGCTTCATCTCCAGGATGGCTTGAATCTTCCTTGGGTCGGCTTCGATCCCATTCTCGGTGACCATGTAACCTAATACTTTCCCTCTACGAACTCTAAAGGTGCATTTTGCCGGGTTCAAACGCATGGCGTGCTCTCTCAACCTGTTGAAGAATTTTCTGAGATCTATCAAGTGCTGGCCCCCAGACCCTTTTGAATGTATAATCATGTCATCCATGTACACCTCAATCTCCTTGTGGATCATATCGTGGAATAAAGTCGTAACTGCCCGTTGGTAGGTAGCCCCAGCGTTCCTCAGCCCAAATGCCATGACAGTATAGCAAAAAGTCCCCCATGGGGTGGTGAAAGCTGTTTTTTCTTGGTCCTCCTCGGCCATCTTGATTTAGTTATAGCCGGCAAACCCATCAACAAACGACTTGACCTCATAATGGGCGGTCGCATCCACCAACATGTCGATATTTGGCAAGGGGAAGTCATCCTTTGGCGTAGCTTTGTTGAGATCCCGAAAATCCACACATACTCTGACTTTACCTTTGGATTTCTTGACAGTCACTAGATTTGATAACCAAGTTGGATACTCGATCACCCTGATAAAACCCACACGGAGCAGCTTCTCAATCTCCTCCTTTACTTGCAAAGACCATTCCGGCTTAATGCGGCGCAGCTTCTGCTTGACTGGCTTAGCGTATGGTGCTGTCAGGATTCTGTGCTCTACGATCGAGTTGTCGAGCCCCGGCATGTCCTTATATGACCATGCAAACACATCCACATATTCTTTGAGTAGCTCAATCAGTGCTTCCCTTTCGGCTCCGCTGAAGAAACTCCCAATTTGCGTTTCCTTAGGCTCAGCTTCGGTTCCCGAATTCACGCACGTTAACACCTCATCGGCAGCTTGGGCTCGAGATTCTTTTTGATTAATAACCTGTTCTGAGATCTCTTTAATGTATTCATCATTTAATGTGTCTGTGTCTGCCTCTTTTAATGAATCATTATTAACTAAGTGTATATCATTAGTTTGATTATTAGCCAATTTATCAGTTAAAAGAGTGACTATAGAGGGATACTCGGAAAGGTCGAGGGTTTCATTCATGGCAAAAGGGAAAATAGCGTTTGCAACAAGATCATAGTCTTCAGACGTAAGGTCGTCAGACTTAGAGGAAGACTCAAATTCAAAATGTAAAACACTAGACTCTGGGGACGGGGATTTTGGGCGAGTGACGGGAGATGCTGCAGGAGTGGCGACAGGAGAAGGAGTAAGCCCCAGTGTTCCCATCATAAATTCCGGAGTAGCTGCAGGTCCCCCAATGATGCACCAATTCTTGAGCTTGTCCCCCATGGGTATCACCAATGTCCTTGGGTCCACCTTATCTTCAGAATCGTCCCGATGACGGCAACCATGTCTTCGTGCAGCCCCAGATTACCCAGATGTTGAAGCAGATGTTGGCCGTCCCACGTCTCAGTCAAACTTGCAGTTTCTGCGGCTTCTATTGCTGGCTTGTCAAGGGTTGTGGCTTCAAGTTGATCTGCCAAGTCTTCTGCAACCTTGGTGGAGTACTCATGCCTGATGGTTCTAACTCTGCCCGTGGCTTTGTCATATTCCATGTAAGTCAGCTTCATGTTGGACCGATCGAATTCCACATCTCTGAAAATCTCGAACCCTTTCTGCAATTTCCCGGTGTGGTCAATCCATGGCTCGGCGAACTCAAAACACGAAAGCTCCTCGCCTTCCCTGACAAAGTAGCTATTCAGGGACAGGCGGTATGGCCGCATTTCAGGCTTTTTGTAGGGAAGCTTCATCTTTTTAAGCGATTCTATCCTTTGTTGCTCCATCTCGTCTTCAAGAGTAAGGGTGTATCCTAGACCGAACAACCCTCGATGATTAATCTCTTCAACCAATTCCGTGGGGCCTTGCAAGTTCTTACCTAGCCCCAGCCCCGGTATAAAACCCATGTTACGCAGTATCTTGACAACAGGTGCCACTTTGTCCGTTGTTTTGGTGAGGTCGATGGTGCAGATCTGTGCTTGAGCGACTATTTCGAAGCCATTGAAGAGTCGGCTCTCTCTCCCCATGCTGAATCTGTAAGACAGGAACGCCCTTGGTGTCCGTCCCTTGGGCAGTTACAAGATCACTGTAGATGATGGTCACTTCATTACCAGATTGAAACTTCACACACTGGTGCAAGGAAGATGGGACAGCACCCGATTGATGTAACCATGGCCGACCGAGGAGGAGTGAGAAGGTTGCGGGGATGTCTATGACGTGGAAATCTGTCGGCAGGATCTTTGTTCTGATGGTAATGGGCAGGGTGACTTCGCCTATCACGGCGCGGCACGTAGAGTCATAAGCTTTGATGGTTTGCTTGGATGGGCGTAAATCAACACCATGAACGCCAATCACATCCATCATCCTTGAAGGCAGGATATTAATAGCAGAACCATTGTCAATGAATACACGGGGAATCTTCTTGCCATTTACTTCGACAGTGATGTACAAAGGCTCATTATGATCAACTCCGAACACTGGCTTGTCTAGCTCCGAGAAAGTGATGATGTTTCCATAGTGGATATTACCAATCATGTGGGTGACGTCCTCTGGGGTAATAGTGGATGGTACTACGGTGGCGGCGAGGTTTTGCTCGAGCATGAGGCGATGGGCTAGGGAGGAGGTGAGTAGGGACCATAGTGAAATATGGGCTTGGGTTTGTTTGAGTTGAGTGAGGATAGGGTCTTCTTTGTCTAGGTCGGCTTGCTCGGGTTCCTTCCCAAAGACTTTCTTTGCACCCTTCGGGTCGGATTGGTACACTTGACCGGATCTCGTAAGGAGACAAACTTCTGCACGTAGCACCTCCAAAGACAATGGCGAGTCATGACAAGGGAGCGAAACTTCGGTTTTTTCGGCCTCCTCGAAGATTTCGGCCCAAGAAAGAGGTTGAGAGGGCTTGGGACTCTCTTCCTCTAGAGATTCGACTTCACTCACTAGTTCTTCTAGAGACAACAAGTAGCAAGAAGATTCTTTATTATTAGTTATTGAAATACAACCCATCTCATCACAGTCCGCCACAACAGGCTCGGCCGGATCAGTGATCTCACTAAGTTCTACCATGAGTACATTGCTAGCTACATAATCTCTAGGGTCTTCGATGACTCCCTTATGGATGAGCTCTTGCACGGCCTTCTTGAGTTCAAAGCATTCTTCGGTAGTGTGACCGGTGCACTTGTGGTAGTGGCAAAACTTCGACAAATCGCAACCAAGGCGGGGAAGGTGTCCTTCTAATGGTTCAAGCATTTCTAGCGTCACCAATGCCATGAAGATATCCACCATCGTGAGCCCTATCTTGTCAAGGGCGTCCATGAGCTCTAGAATACTAATCTCGCATGTTTGCACCATATTCACCCCACCCCCATTGTTAGGAAGAGGGTTATTCACCACATTAGGACCCTTCGGCTTCTCAATCTTCTTGTCATTGATCAACCCTTGCACTACGCGCTTCAATTGAATACAACCATCCGTTGTGTGCCCGATGTACTTGTGATACTTGCAGAACTTGGAGGCGTCCAAATCAGTTCTTGGGTAGGCGGGCTGGTAATTCTCCAAAGGTTTGATAAGACCTCTCTTGACTAACACGTCAAAGACTTTCCCCATAGGCATTCCAAAATCGTCAAAGTGCTCCCTCTCTCTTTGCGGTGGAGCCCCATTCCTTGTTACGGCTTGGACATCTAACGGGACCTCTTTCTAGACCATATTCACTTGGCCGACGGCCTCCTTTCCACCCCTAGGAGGCGTAGGCGCAGTAGGAGCCTTGTAGCGGAAGGAATTGTTGTTGTTGGTCTTTGGACTTTCCTTTGGCGGCACAATCCCAGTGAACCCTGCTTCGTACCTTACTCCGGCGTCAACCATTTCCCGCAAATCAGGGAAGTAACCATTACCTATAGCTGCTTTCATCTCTGGTAGCAAGCATTTGTAGAAAATCTGTTTCTGTTCCTTCGCCTTTGGTGGGTATTGGACCTCACACAACCGATGGTTCCACCTCTTGTAAAAATCATAAATAGCCTCGTCGGGCTTTTGCATAGTGTTCTCAAGATCTGTTCGATTCACGTGCCAATCCAAGTTAGCTTGATACTTCTCACAGAAAATGGCGCTGATCTGATCCCACGTTTGCCTCTCGCTTGGTTCTAGCCCCAAGAACCAACGCAGAGCTATACCATCCAAAGTGCTATGAAATACGCGAGCCATTTGTTCGTTGGTGCAGTCACGAGCCCTCATGGCCAACACATAACTATCCAAATGAGTCTTAGGACACGAGTCACCATGAAACATTGCCACCTTAGGCATCTTGAAATCCTTGGGGAGAGCCCCCACTTGGCTAGGGTTGATTGTCTTGGTAGTAGGTGCACTTTGCTTATCCACTGTCTCAATCAACTTTCGCATTTGCTCTTGCATGGCCATAACCACAAGGTGATTGGAGATGTCGGGGATAGTTTCTGACAGAATGACGGGAGGAGTAGTGGAAGCAGTAGCAGCGGCCATCCCAATACTCAGAGGCAACGAGGGTACGGGTAGTTTGCTAGCGGAGAGGTAGCCACCAAGCAGTTCAGGGGAAGGTTCATAAACAGCCTTATTCTTGCTCATGGTAGTGAAACCTTGTTGGGTGTAGAGAGAAGGAGGTGGAACATTGCGGTAGCTTGGGAATGGGAAAGTAGTAGCATTGGTGTTGGGGGGACAGTTGGTATTGACCTCTTCATCTTCGACATAAATGAAATTCTCACCATCGGGCACCAGTTTAGTTCCCTTTTGTTGAATGTGTCCCTTCAACTGTTGGTTATGATCTTCCAACATCTTGTTGCTTTCCTCGAGATTCCTGATCTTGGCTTCGAGATCGGCTAGGAAGTTCTGGAGGCTTGGGGGAATACCATTGAGAGTAGCCTCGGTGTTGAGCTCGGCGGTACTGGCAGGAGGAGCAGCGGCTGAAGCTGAAACGGGAGTTGACATTGCTGATGACGAGACTGAGAACGTGGACGGAGTAGAAGCTTCACGTTGTAGTCGACCACCCGAACGGATCCAAACTCGCTTTGCTGAAAGATTGAAGGGCAATGGAGCTTTAGGAGAGGGGGAGGGCTCATGCAAAGTATATTTTAATTTATAAAAACATACATTATTTACATCCTAATTGGTTGGAAGGGGTACCCCTTTTTCGCAACTAGTTAGAAGACTACGATCAGTGGAGGCCATCATTACGTCTATAGACCCCTCGTTTTTCACCTGCATTGCACACCACCAAACGGACAATTTGGGCGAGGGTCCTATAGGGCAAGCGGCTTCCACCAACCATCGGATCCTACGACTAACCCTTCCTAAAAGGCATTTAACGTGATGTCTATGTTACATCCTACGCAAGTTAATGATGAGCGGAGATCTTGACAATAAACACTCATCTCACCATGGCACGTCCCTTGTAGGGAAATCACTTTTTTTGTGCACTTTCTCTCAAAGATCTCGATTCATCATTGACTTGGGGATGACTCGATATAGACAGCACGTTAACTGACTATTAAGAAAAAGCTAGCCAAACCAACCGGTCAAAACCTAGGTGTGTTACCTATACTAGTGTGGGTTGACAAGGGTTAGGTAAAAGGTTCCCACCGCTCGCGGAACATACACGGTGAGTGGAGTAGACGAGTGACTCGAAAAGAGGGCGACAGTAGCGCACAAATTCCTGCACATTGAATACTCCGGGTAATGGGGACATGTGCAGTGCTGACACGGACTAGTGGTAGTGTGTGGCAAGAAACTAATTCTTTTTAAGGAGAAAAGAGAGAAGTTTTTTATGTTAGGATGATGCAATGCAATTCATGAGAGAGAGAGAGAGAATAATGTACAAGGGAGCATAGCAGAGTTTTGTTTGACCCTAAAACTAAAGCGAAGATAACAAGGGTACATGGTACAAGGTACAAGGTACAAGTATTAACATGGCGGAGTGCGCGGGTGCATGTGTGAAGATAGCAAGTATGTGAGATGCATGTATGAACATGGTAAGTGTGTGCATGTGTAAACATGGCAAGTGTGTGGAGGATGCATGTGTGAACATGGAAAGTATGTGAGGTGTATGTGTAAACATGGCAGGTGTGTGCATGTGTAAACATGGCAAGTGTGTGCATGTGTAAACATGGCAAGTGTATGTAGGGTGCATGTGTAAACATGGCAGGTGTGTGCATGTGTAAACATGGCAGGTGTGTGCATGTGTGAACATGGCAGAAGTGTAAGGTGCATGTGAGAACATGGCAAAGTGTAAGGTGCATGTGAGAACATGGCAGACATCATGATGTGAACAAAAGTTAGACCCACTAAGTTTGAAAAAGTTTCAAAGCAGTCCACAGTAGAGTCGCCACTGTGAATACCCGTTTCCGATGAAGCGACGCATGGGAAGTATCTTGTGATTATTTTTATTTACAAAGGGAATATTCTTAACGACATTAAAATTATGAGAGTTGCCACGCCGTTTTAATTAAAGCCAAAACATTGAAAAAAGCATGTTTAGTGGGTTCGGGGGTCAAATTACAACAAGAGAAGAATATTGAACGTTATCACTCCTATTGCCCGAATTGATCGGTCTTTCTATCATGATGAATGTGTTAGTAGTGTGTTAGTGATTTAGACCGGATCCGAAGATTGCCTACGTTCCTCTCGATGTGAGAGGCTCAGGTCAGCGTAGTTCGCAGAGAATTTAGAATAGGCAGAAGAATCGGGATCATGCATAATGAGGGGGGAATTACCTAAAGATTAGGGTTTAAAAGTAGTTCCTAGATCATCCTCGGGTTAATGAACCCTAGATCATCATCGGCTATGAAATAACATGTAGTTATGAAGATCGCAACCCTAAATATAGCATAAATAAGGTTTTAATCTATGAACACGAAGAACATGCGAAGAACATATATGAACATATGAATAAACATGCAAAGAATATGAAGAAACTATGAATAAACATGTAAGAACATGAATATAAAAGATCTACATTAAAAATGATGCAAGAACATGAAGAAAAAGTTAGAAAACTTACCTATGTTGGCAAGAAATAACCTTGGATCTTCTTGAGTGTTTGAATTCTTATTAGAGAGCAAAATAGTGTTTAAGAACTCCAAAATTCGGACTTTAGAACTCTCAAAATCGGACCCTTAAACCAATAGCATGGGATTGGTTTATATAGTAAACTGAGGGGAAGATCTGATGGTCCAAATCATCCGGCGCAAGGTTGGCCGCCTGGCCAAGAATGAAGACGGCGACAATGTTGGCCGCGTGGCCAAGGTCGAGGCGTGGCAAGGTTGGCCGCCTGGCCAAGTCTGCAGGCTGACTTGATTTTCAAGCTAGGGTTTCACTGTTGCTTTATGGTAACCCTAAGTTGCCTATTTTGATAGATTTTGCCATAAATGAGATATTTTGGGAATCCAGGACAAGTCTTTGCAAGGTTTCTAATTCCTATAAAGTCCTTGTATTTTTGGGAAAGTCCTAATAAACTCATTTTCAGGTCGGGTACTAACACATACCCAACAGGAGATGACCGCCATCGGTGGGCTTCCGCCCCTATTCACCGGGGTAGTATTTTCCTTCCCGTGAGTTATCTGGATTATCTGTTCAGTACCCTTTATCGCGACATTGCTTGGGTTGAAGTGCTTCGTGCCGAGTTGCTAGGAAAGGACTTTGAGCCCAGCAGTGTGTGAATACGTGTGTTTGAATTTGAGAATATTCATAGTAACATTAAAATTATGAGAGTCGCCACGCCGTTTTAATTATAGCCAAAACATTGAGAAAAAGCATGTTTAATGGGTTCGGGGGTCAAATTACAACAAGAGAAGAATATTGGACGTTATCACTCCTATTGCCCGAATAATCGGTCTTTCTATCATGATGAATGTGTTAGTAGTGTGTTAGTGTTTGAGACCGGATCCGAAGATTGCCTACGTTCCTCTCAATGTGAGAAGCTCAGGTCAGCGTAGTTCGAGAGAATTAGAATAGGCAGAAGAATCGGGATCATGCATAATGAGGGGGGAATTACCTAAAGATTAGGGTTTAGAAGTAGTTCCTAGATCATCCTCGGGTTGATGAACCCTCGATCATCATCGGCTATGAAATAACATGCAAACATGAAGATCGCAACCTTAAATATAGCATAAATAAGGTTTTAATCTATGAACACGATGAACATATGAAGAACATATATGAACATATGAATAAACATGCGAAGCATATGAAGAAACATGCAAGAACATGAATATTAAAAATCTACATTAGAAATAATGCAAGAACCTGAAGAAATAAGTTAGAAAACTTACCTATGTTGGCAAGAAATAAACCTTGATCTTCTTGGAGGTTTGAATGCTAATTAGAGAGCAAAATTGTGTTTAAGAACTCTCAAATTCGGATCCTAGAACTCTCAAAATCGGACCCCTAAACCAATAGCATGGGATTGGTTTATATAGTAAACTGAGGGGAGGATCTGATGGTCCAGATCATCTGGCGCAAGGTTGGCCGCCTGGCCATTGTTGAAGCCGGTTACAAGAGTGGCCGCGTGGCCAAGATCAACGCGGAGCAAGGTTGGCCGCGTGGCCAAGTCTGCAGGCTGACTTGATTTTAAAGCTAGGGTTTCACTGTTGCTTTATGGTAACCTTAAGTTGCCTATTTTGATGGATTTTGTCATAAATGAGATATTTTGGGAATCCAGGACAAGTCTTTGCAAGGTTTCTAATTCCTATAAAGTCCTTGTATTTTTTGGGAAAGTCCTAATAAACTCATTTTCAGGTCGGGTACTAACAGTAGCCCCTCGGCGACGCTTCTTGCAAGGCAATGTGGGGTCGACGATAAAAAGAAGGATCCGTCTGAAACATGAGTTTCAAAACAGATGAAAGGTAAGGGAACGGCTGAACCTTGACAAGCGACCTACGTATCCGCGGGGGAATCAAGCCAAACGTAGTTCAAATTTGATGGGAAATTGGGAATGGCTGTCCTCTGATGGGGAGCAACATCTTCTGCTGGGGAAAATGCACCTGCTGGGGATGAGAGATAACCGCGTCGGTCGGGTGGCTGGACCTTTTCAGGTTTCCTACGTATCCTCCGAGGAATCAAGCCGGTCGTAGTTCAGAGCTACTGGGGATAAAACGAGATATCGGACTCCTGCTAGGGATAATAAACCTACGGGCACTATCCTGTACGAAGAACGAATCATTCGTAAGCAATGAAGTTATTTGGGAAAAATGAAGACTACGTCGTCTAAATAATCCCAAGATGGAATGGTAAACGCAATCAGGATCGCCAGGGTTCCTGCCGATCGCGCCAAAGTAATAGGTGTCGGGTCTTTCGTGAACAGAAAACGCCGAGGCTTCTGCCAACCACGATCGATCTAGGATGCGTATGTCATAGAGGCGCCAAAGTCTCTACAACCATACGAATCTTAATAATAGATGCTGAATCTTTCGCAAATAGAAACGCCGAGGCCTCTGCCAATTACGATTGATAAAGGATGGTATGTCATAGAGGCGCCGAAGTCTCTATAACCATACGAATCCTAAAATAGATGCTGGATCGCTCACAAATAGAAACGCCGAGGCTTCTGCTAATTACGATTGATCTAGGATGGTATGTCATAGAGGCGCCGAAGTCTCTACAATCATACGAATCCTAAGCAAATATTAGGAAGTGCTAAAATAACAGATGCTGGATCTCTCGCAAACAGAAACGCCGAGGCTTCTGCCCATCGCGATCGATCTAGGATGCGTATGTCATAGAGGCGCCGAAGTCTCTACAACCATACGAATCCTAAGAAAATATTAGGAAGTGCTAAAATAATAGATGCTGGATCTCTCGCAAACAGAAACGCCGAGGCTTCTGCCCATTGCGATCGATCTAGGATGCGTATGTCATAGAGGCGCCGAAGTCTCTACAACCATACGAATCCTAAGCAAATATTAGGAAGTGCTAAAATAATAGATGTTGGATCTCTTGCAAACAGAAACGCCGAGGCTTCTGCCCATTGCGATCGATCTAGGATGCGTATGTCATAGAGGCGCCGAAGTCTCTACAACCATACGAATCCTAAGCAAATATTAGGAAGTGCTAAAATAATAGATGTTGGATCTCTCGCAAACAGAAACGCCGAGGCTTCTGCCCATTGCGATCGATCTAGGATGCGTATGTCATAGTCTCTACAACCATACGAATCCTAAGCAAATATTAGGAAGTGCTAAAATAATAGATGCTGGATCTCTCGCAAACAGAAACGCCGAGGCTTCTGCCCATCGCGATCGATCTAGGATGCGTATGTCATAGAGGCACCGAAGTCTCTACAACCATACGAATCCTAAGCAAATATTAGGAAGTTTTAAGGGGTTTTCTGTATTCAAAGGTAACGAATATCAGTCAAAATAGCGCTAAGGACACCTAAAAATGGACAAAGGGAAATGTACCAGGGGTAAAACTGAAATTTTGCATGTGGAGGCAAAGATGATGGATTGTTATGGAGTCGCAAACGGGATGAACTCTCGGGGAGTCACAAAGGTGATAGACTCTCGGGGAGTCACAAGGGTGACGGACTCTCGGGGAGTCAAAAAGGTGATAGACTCTCGGGGAGTCACAAGGGACTCTTTGGTGAGTCACAAGGGCAAAGGACCTTTAGGGAGACGCGAAGGAGATGGACTCTCGGGGAGTTGCTAATATGGGAAACATGATCTGGGTTCCGCTTATCCTAATTTAGGAGGGAATGAGGCTACGAGCCATTGAGACCAAGGTGTTAGGTAAGGGACATTTTGCTTGGTTGCTTAGGGTAGGACCTAAGGCTTCTAAGGAAAGGGGATGGGTAGCCTCTTAGATAAGGATGCAAAAGATGTTATGGTTGTTTAGACTTGAGATTGTGTCTTGGATACAATGTGGGTTTCCTAGGCTTACGGGCTAGGGTTTGGAGAGAATGCGACTGCCTAGGCTCGAGGCTAGGGTTCGGAGAGAATATGGAAAGGCTATTGTATCCTAGGCATAAGACTAGCGGGGGATTGAGATTATAAATTTCCTAGGTTTCGAGACTAGGGTTTCGAGAATTTGGAAAGGATGTTGCACACAGGGCTTTAGAAATTCCCTAGAACTTGGGATAGGGTAAAAGGGGATGGTGCTTCCTAGGCTTGAGACTAGGGTTTGGAGAGAATGCAGATTCCTAGGTTTGGGGCTAGGGTTTGGAAAGGTTGAGGTTTGGGAACTTCCTAGATGTTAGGGTTTCGAACAAGGGTTTGGAAACTGGTGTTTAAGGACCATGACTATCCTAGGTTTGGGACTAGGGTTTAGAAATATCCTAGGCTTCGCGGCTAGGGCTTGGAGTTGTGGTAGGTTCAGAGGTTGCAAAGGTGTTGGCTTTAGACCCAAGGCTGGGAGTTGAAAGGGTTGTGACTTCCTAGGCTTGAGACCATGGACCATTGGGAAGAGGGATTGCTTTTGTGGAAGGTCCACTAAGCTTGATGTTAGGGTTCACCATTTTCCGGGATTGGTCACTATGGCTTGGAAAGGTTCATGGTAACCTAGGCTTTAGGCTAGGTTTTAAGGCTAAGGACTGTAAACTTCCTACGTTTTGAGACTAAGGTGAAGGAGTTTCCTAGGTATAGGACTGGGGTTTGAAGGGAATGTTGAATCCTAGGCTTGATGATAGAGTTTAAAGAGGATAATTTCTACCTAGCCTTGAGACTAGGGCTTTAGAAAGAGTGCGACTACCTAGGCTTGAGGCTAGGGTTTAGATCGAATGCGACTACCTAGGCTCGAGGCTAGGGTTCGGAAAGAGTGCGACTACCTAGGCTTGAGGCTAGGGTTTAGATCGAATGCGACTACCTAGGCTCGAGGCTAGGGTTTAGAGCGAATGCGACTACCTAGGCTCGAGGCTAGGGTTTGGACAGAGTGCGACTACCTAAGCTTGAGGCTAGGGTTAATTGAGTTTTGGACAGGGCATTATATCCTAGGTTTTGGACTAGGGTTCAATAAAACGGAGAATTGAGATTGTAAATTTCCTAGGTTTCGAGACTAGGGTTTCGGGAATTTGGAAATGATGTTGCATACGGGGCTTTGGAAATTCCCTAGAATTTGGGCTAGGGTTAAAGGGGATGTTGTGGTTTCCTAGGCTTAAGGCTAGGGTGTAGAGAGAATGCAGATTCCTAGGTTTGAGGCTAGGGTTTAAGAAGGATGTAACTTCCTAGGCTTTAGGCTAGAGTTTAGAGGGCATGTGACTACCTAGGCTCAAGGGTAGGGTTTTAGGAAGGATGTGGCTACCTAGGCTTTAGGCTAGGGTTTAAGAAGGATGTAACTTCCTAGGATTTAGGCTAGGGTTTGAAAGGATGTAATTACCTAGGCTTGAGGCTAAGGTTCAGAGAGAATGATATGACTACCTAGGCTTGAGGCTAGGGCTTAGAGAATGTGTTTACCTAGGTTAAAGGGGATGTTGTGGTTTCCTAGGCTTAAGGATAGGGTTTAGAGAGAATGCAAATTCCTAGGTTTGAGGGTAGGGTTTAGGAAGGATGTGGCTACCTAGGCTTGAGGCTAGGGTTTTGGGGGAATGTGACTACCTAGGCTCAAGGGTAGGGTTTTAGGAAGGATGTGGCTACCTAGGCTTTAGGCTAGGGTTTAAGAAGGATGTAACTTCCTAGGATTTAGGCTAGGGTTTGAAAGGATGTAATTACCTAAGCTTGAGGCTAAGGTTCAGAGAGAATGATATGACTACCTAGGCTTGAGGCTAGGGCTTAGAGAATGTGTTTACCTAGGTTAAAGGGGATGTTGTGGTTTCCTAGGCTTAAGGCTAGGGTTTAGAGAGAATGCAGATTCCTAGGTTTGAGGGTAGGGTTTAGGAAGGATGTGGCTACCTAGGCTTGAGGCTAGGGTTTTGGGGGAATGTGACTACCTAGGCTTGAGGCTAGGGTTTGGGAAGATGTGATTACCTAGGCTTAAGGCTAGGGTTCGGAGCGCATGTGACTTCCTAGGCTAGAGGCTAGGGTTTGTAGAGGATGTGGCAACCTAGGCTTGAGGCTAGGGTTTGGGAATATGTGATTACCTAGGCTTGAGGCTAGGGTTCGGAGCGCATGTGACTTCCTAGGCTAGAGGCTAGGGTTTGTAGAGGATGTGGCAACCTAGGCTTGAGGCTAGGGTTAAGAGAATGTGATTACCTAGGTTTAAGACTAGGCTTCGGATAGAAGGTGACTACCTAGGCTTGAGGCTAGGGTTTAGAGAGAAGGCGATTACCTAGGTTTGGGACTAGGGTTTAGCTAGGGTAAGACTCAGACATGTGTTAAGGAGACCGGGGCCTAATGGAATGGTAGGCGTGAGATCTAGGAGATCAAAGGCTAGGTAGGGTAGCGTTGGGACATAAGGCTTTCAAACGGGTAAGTCTTTTGTCCTAGAGAAACCGCGTTATGGGTTAGGATCAAGCAGGCTTGAGGTCGGACAAGGAGCAACGGATTGGGACCAGTTAAGGGTGTAAGGTGGACATGGCGGGTTTGGGTCCAAAGGTGTGCTAGGTGCGAACCATGTGCGGGAGATGGTCTGGATATGTGACCACGTTGGCGCTTTAGGTAAAGGGATTGAGTGTCCAAGACTTTGCTCGAGTACAATAGGTGCCTAAGTTGGATTGGGTATGCTTAGGACCGAAGTTTGTCTTAGAGGTCATTGTGCGTGACCAAACTCGTTCGGCGATTGTGAAGGTAGGCTAGGGATGGGACCCAAAGGTGTTAAGCGCGTGAGTTTTGACCGAACGGGTTTTGATATCTTTATGGCATGTCACGGTATGCAGAAGATCCTATGCGTTCGAGCATGTTTGAGGTTTGGACTCGTGGGGAAGAAAGGTTTGAGATCCATGGAGTTCAAGGGTGGACCTCGTAGGTGGCGAGGTTTGGAATCGGCTCGGATTAAGTAGGTTAGAGACCTAAAGGGTTGAAGGTCAGACTAGGAAGTCTTTTGAAGCTAAGGAGTGACACTAGGTTGGTACTTGGTAGGTTTAAGAGTGGTAGGGCCATGGCTTGGATATGACGGGAGTCGGGAGACGTAGATGCGTCGCTTTTAATTGGACCAAGTAGGCTTGGGAATTAAAGAGTTCCAAGGGTGGAGATGTAAGGTGAGAGACCTAGAGGGTAGAAAGTCTTGTGACCTAAAGGTTTAGGGGTTGAGGCCTAAGGTATGGACCAGACATATCATGGACTTCAAGGATAAGCTTGGTAGACTTGAATGGTCTTGGGATCTAAGGGATCGCTCAACAGGTTAGACTGAGTAGACCTAAAAGGTTGGAACGAGGAGGATAAGAGAGCTATTGCTTAGACAAGGTAAGGATGAGTATGTGTTGGTAGGTTTGAGATCTAGGAGATCGGGTAGGCTCGGGACCGGTAGGTTCGGGACCTAATGGGTCACCCTAAGGATTTGGCTTTGGTTAACTGGTTTAAGGTCTGAAGTTTTGGGTAGAACCGGTTTGAGGCCGAAGGGGTCATGCTACGAACTTGTGGAAGGTCGAGCTAAGAGGTTATGATGTAACGTAGGTAAGACTCACCGGGTAGGTTTGGGACCTAGGTAAGACTGATCGGGTAGGCTCGGGACCTAGAGAGTTTATGGTGTAACTTAGGCAAGACTGACCGGGTAGGCTTGGGACCTAAGGTTTTGAACCAGTTAGGTTGGGACCTAAGGGTATCCTATTGTGTAGGAAATAGGGTGAAGGACCGAGTCAACTCAAGAATCACGGAGATGGGTCTCAGATGGATCGAGGATGTTTTTACAATTTTGTGGAGACCGAGCGTGCGGGTTTATAAACAAAGTATCGGGGAGGAGAAAACTTTATGAAAGTGTTATGATCTTATACAGGTGCCTTATAATTAATTATGATTCTAATCAATCCAAATAGGTCGTCGCGTGCCGAGTTTGACGATGAGGGGTGCCCTTCTTCTAATTATGTGCTTGATGAAGCCCCGGCATTCTTTGCGAAACCTTATGGTCGGTCCTTTATTGTTAGGGAAGCCCCAATTCAATAAGGGTGTAGAGCGGGGTATCCTACCTCCTTTAAGACGCACCCTTTTTTCTTCCTAGACCGCCCTTTCGGGTTTTCAATCTAGCGGGCATCTCTTTTGCGTCATCTCTCTTTTTTTTTTTTTTTTTTTTTTTTTTGAAAATCATTCAGTCGACTCAAAAAAAGGAAAAATAATTGTTTAAACATGCGGGGGCATTTTGGTGATAGTGAGAGGGAGAGAGAGATAGTACTCGCATTTTGACTCTTCGGACAATTGAGTGTATATAAAAGGAAGGAAGCCCCTGCTTGACAGAAAGTAAGTGTTTAGCTCTTTCCTAGATTGTAGAACAGAAGTCTTGTCGAGACGTTTGAAAATTCTTTTATTCAAGATTCTCATTTGATTGCTCGAGAATGGACCTCGTTGATTAGTTGATGAGTTATGGTTAATTAGTGAACAAGTAGCCTCAAATTAATAAATGTTTTGATCAATTGTGAGTGAAGAAGTCAGGAGTAGAAACATGGGGGAAGAGAGAAGAGAAAGAAAATTGGCTCGAGGTGGGTTGTGTATATTTTGGACCGAACCGGGAGGTTGCCTACGTTCTCCTCAAGGTGAGGAGCTCAGGTCCGCGTAGTTCGGGGGTGGCCCGGCTGATGATGAAATTGGGTTTGAGTTTAGGGGTGTGAGGTTCATTTGTCGCGATAGGTTTCTCTGTTGTAGCTTGTTGCTTTGGATTGCTTCATTGTAGCTCATTGCGGTGGAATGCTCCATTGTAGTTGTCATGGGCTGTTGCTGCCGCATTAATCTTCCTTTTGGGGAAAGAAAGAAAAATAGAACATTTGAAGTGAAAAGAAAATGGGAGTTTTACTTTTCCATGGTGATAGCCCCTTCTATTTTTCTTTTATTTTTTATTTTATATTTTTTGTGCACACCCTTTTTTTTTTTGCCTAGGCCGCCCTTTCGGGTTTTCAACCTAGCGGGCTTCTTTTTGTGCAATTCTCTAACTTTTGCCTAGGTCGCCCTTTTGGGTTTCAACCTAGCGAGCCATATATATATATATATATATATATTTTTTATATTTGTACATGAAACATTGGGCGAGACAAGCCCCTAGTTTGCTTTCGCCTCTCTCGATTGCGAGGTAGCTTCCTTATAGTTCAAGCGGCCTTTTGCTAGCGGCGGGCGTCCTAGCCCCTTGATTTTCACCGGTAGAGCTCCATTGGATTATCACGTGCACCAATGAATGACTTCGTGCACTTGTCTTATATTTGCGATGGAATACGGACAGCCCGGTGTAACGGCATGTAGTACTCATGATGGGAACAAACCAATCCTTTAAATTGTGGCAGCATGGATGTCTATTTGATGATGAGCAACCGCAGTCCATTTCTTTGTCACGACCTTATAAAAAGGGGTCTAATGGTGGGATGAGAGGCGTATGAGGATAGTGTATGGGAGAAGGTGTATATAGAAAGTGTACATGAAGTGTGTATAAAGGGTGAGTGTATAGAGAGAGTGTATGGGGGTAGAATGTAGAGAGAAGGGAAAGTGATTCGTTCATCCCCATTGATCGAAGCATTTGTTATTTTGAGATTAATCGTTTACTTAGTTATGTGAATGGTTTGTGGGTCCATTTACCTTTTAATGAGTCGTCATTAATGAGTAAGATTAAGATTAATTCATCATATAAAGATATAGCAATCAAGCGAAAATGGTGAATAAGACAATTTTCATGAAATTGATATATGCAAGCTTATGTCTCAAGTCTAGAGAGAAAAGAAAAGAAATAAAGACCCTTTTATTGGAACTAAAAGATTTAAACTGACTAGTCCGGGGTGGACTTTTACTTAAAGAAACAAAAATCGTCCAAGGTGGACTTTTGACTAAGGACACTCTAGAACCTACGAAGACTGAATGACCCTTTTTTTTTCTTTTATTTAAAGGAGGTAGCCCCAATTTCCTCTTTTGCCCATGCCCATGTATTCCGTTGGCGGGTGATGACTCCGCTGTTAATGAGGCTTTGAATCTTTCTCCTCAATTGGAGGCAATCTTCGGTGTCATGCCCAATGTACTGGTGGTATTGGCAGTGTCTGGAGGGATCCAAGCCTTGCTTCACCTTACTTGGTTCATAATTGAACAAAGGAGACAACTTGCCAGCTTGAACTAGACTTTTGAAGAGTTTGCCCAAGTCGTCGAATTCGCGCTCGTCCTTCCTTTCACGAACTGTCTTTGAGGGTGATTTAGGTACCGGCACCCCTTGTTGATGAGTAGTCATAGGAGGCATCCCGACGGGGACAGTCTGTGGCGGCCCGTACATTTGAGGAGCGTACGGGTGTTGACATTGGGCAAGAGGGAGAACTCGACTGAGGTAATCATAAACGCCACGAATGTCAGACAAATGGCGCCTCTCGATATCTCTTAGGGTCTTATGCATCTCCTTCTGAAAGTGTGTTGCTTGCTCGCTGAGAATGGCCTTAAAGTGGATTGCTTGTTCATCGAGGATGGCTTCGAAGTGGGATGCTTGCTTACTGAGAGCAGTACCGGTGTAGAGGATTGTCTCGGGATCTTGGGTAGCAGCTTCAGTTGCAACTTCGATGTTCCTTGCAGCCGACATGATGCAGAACTCTAGTCATGAAAGAATTAAGCCTCTTAGTTGAATTAAATTAGATTCGTATTTAATGATAAGGCATCGTTATAAAATCATTTTTTGGAAAAGAGTCGGTCTCCACATTTTTGAAATGCATTTTGGTAAAACATTGAAAGTTTGACCGGGCCGAAGTTGCCTACGTTCCCCTTATCATGAGGGAGAGGTCCCACACAATAAGAGGCTCAGGTCGCCGTAGTTCGAATCAAGTTAGACTTTTAAAAAGAGGTGAGAGATGACCATAGGGGTCAAAAAGAGGGAGATGACTCGGTCTGTAGTCAAGCATGGGTGAGGAAGACCTATAGAAATCGGGTAAGGTTTGACTTAAGGTTTGACCTAAATTTGACCTAAGGTTTGACCTAAGGTTTGAGACAAGAAGTTGTTCAAGCTAGAATGCGACAATAATGGTGGTTTGACCTAGATGGGTGTAGGATAGGTCGACCTAATTGAGAAAAGGTTGGATTGACCTATATGGTGAATGGATCAAGATAGCGGGTTGTAGCGGTTTGCCTATGGGATTATCTAAGCGGGATGGACATGGTTTGACCTAAGCGGGTCTAAGGTTGACTTATTCGGGTTGGTAGACTAAGGAAGGTTAGAGATTGACTTAGATGGATCCAAGAGAGGTAAGTCGACCTAAGCGGGTCACGGGGTGACCTTGATGGGTCAAAGGTGAAGGGGTAGTTTTAACCTAAGACGGACAAGTTGGACCTAAACGGGTTGACCTAGGTTGGTCTGGACGACGGTGGGTCAAATAATGACCTAGGTGGGTCAAGGTCACGGCTCGACCTAAGGGGGTTAGGACCAAAGGTAATTGGGTTCACCTATGGAATCAAAGATTGACCTAAGAGGTCGAAAACGGATAAGGTTGACCTAGGAGGATGAGGTTGACCTAGGGGGATGATGTTGACCTAGGGGGGTCAAAGGTTGACCTAAGAGGTCAAAGATGATTAAGTTGACCTAGGGGGTCAAAGGTTGACCTAAGAGGTCGAAGGCGGATGAGGTTGACCTAGGGGGTCAAGGGTAGACCTAAGGGGTCAAAGATGATAAATGTGATAAGGTTGTCCTAGGAGGTCAAGGGTTGACCTAAGAGGTCAAAGGTGGATGAGGTTGACCTAGGCGGTCAAGGGTTAACCTAAGAGGTCAAAGGTGGATGAGGTTGACCTATGGGGTTAAAGGTTGACCTAAGAGGTCGAGGGGTGACCTAAGAGGTCGAAGTTGATAGGGTTGACCTAGGAGGTCAAGGGTAGACCTAAGAGGTCAAAGGCGGATAAAGTTGACCTAGGCGGTCAAAGGTTGACCTAAGAGGTCAAAGGTAGATAAGGTTGACCTAGGCGATCCAGGGTTAACCTAAGAGGTCAAAGGTGATAAGGTTAGGAGGTCAAAGGTTGACCTAAGGTTGACCTAGGCGGTCAAAGGTTGATAAGGTTGACCTAAGGGGTCAAAGGTTGAGAAGGTTGACCTAGGAGGTCAAAGGTTGGGAAGATTGACCTAGGTGGTCAAAGGTTGACCTAGGAGGTCAAAGGTAGATAAGGTTGACCTAAGAGGTCAAAGGTTGACCTAGGGGGGTCAAAGGTTGGCCTAAGAGGTCGAAGGTTGGTAAGGTTGACCTAGGAGGTCAAAAGTTGGTAAGGTTGACCTAGGGGGTCAAAGGTTGACCTAGGAGGTCAAAGGTAGATAAGGTTGACCTAGGAGGTCAAAGGTTGGGAAGATTGACCTAGGTGGTCAAAGGTTGACCTAAGGGGTCAAAGGCGGATAAGGTTGACCTAGGAGGTCAAAGGTTGACCTAAGGGGTCAAAGGCGGATAAGGTTGACCTAGGAGGTCAAAAGTTGGTAAGGGTTGACCTAGGAGGTCAAAGGTTGACCTAAGGGGTCAAAGGCGGATAAGGTTGACCTAGGAGGTCAAAAGTTAGATAAGGTTGACCTAGGCAGTCAAAGGTTGAGAAGGTTGACCTAGGCGGTCGAAGGTGAAGGGTAGACCCAAATGGATCGCAATGATGGCCCAACGGATGAGCGATGGACCTTAGAGGTCGCCTAGATGCAATGCATATTTTATTTTGCGAAAAGTTTTGCATTTATTTACATCTTAAATGGGTGGTCCGAGGAGTGTCCTAATCTCTATGTGTGGGTTGACACGGGTTAGGTTAAAGGTTCCCACCGCTCGCGGAACGTACACGGTGAGTGGAGTAGACGAGTGACTCGAAAAATGTGAGGCAGTAGCGCACAAATTCCTGCACATCGAATACTCCGGGTAGTAGGGACATGTGCAGTGCTGACACGGACTAGTGGTAGTGTGTGGCAAGAAACTAATTCTTTTTAAGGAGAAAAGAGAGAAGTTTTGAATGTTTGAATGATGCTATGCAATGCAATGCAGGAGAAGGAAAATAATGTACAAGGGAGCATAGCAGAGTTTTGTTTGACCTTAGTACTATAGGGAAAGTACAAAAAATACATGTATTGAAAAAATACAAGGTACACATATTAACATGGCAAAAATACGAGGTGCATGTGCAAACATGGCAAAGTGTGAGGTGCATGTGTAAACATGGCAAAGTGTGAGGTGTATGTGTAAACATGGAAAGTGTGCATGTGTAAACATGGCAGGTGTGCATGTGTAAACATGGCAGGTGTGTGCATGTGTAAACATGGCAAGTGTGTGCATGTGTGAACATGGCAAGTGTTCATGTGTAAACATGGCAGGTGTGTGCATGTGTAAACATGGCAAGTGTGTGCATGTATAAACACGGCAAGTGTGCATGTGTAAACATGGCAGGTGTGTGCATGTGTAAACATGGCAAGTATGCATGTGTAAACATGGCAGGTGTGTGCATGTGTAAACATGGCAGGTGTGCATGTGTAAACATGGCAGGTGTGTGCATGTGTAAACATGGCAGGTGTGCATGTGTAAACATGGCAGGTGTGTGCATGTGTAAACATGGCAAGTGTGTGCATGTGTAAACATGGCAGGTGTGTGCATGTGTAAACATGGCAAGTGTGTGCATGTGTAGACATGGCAAGCATCATGATGTGACGAAAGTTAGACCCACTAAGTTTGAAAAAGTTTCAAAGCAGTCCCCAGCAGAGTCGCCACTTTGAATACGTGTGTTTGAATTTGAGAATATTCATAGTAACATTAAAATTATAAGAGTCGCCACGCCGTTTTAATTATAGCCAAAACATTCAGAAAAAGCATGTTTAATGGGTTCGGGGGTCAAATTACAACAAGAGAAGAATATTGGACGTTATCACTCCTATTGCCCAAATAATCGGTCTTTCTATCATGATGAATGTGTTAGTAGTGTGTTAGTGTTTGAGACCGGATCCGAAGATTGCCTACGTTCCTCTCAATGTGAGAAGCTCAGGTCAGCGTAGTTCGAGAGAATTAGAATAGGCAGAAGAATCGGGATCATGCATAATGAGGGGGGAATTACCTAAAGATTAGGGTTTAGAAGTAGTTCCTAGATCATCCTCGGGTTGATGAACCCTCGATCATCATCGGCTATGAAATAACATGCAAACATGAAGATCGCAACCCTAAATATAGCATAAATAAGGTTTTAATCTATGAACACGATGAACATATGAAAAACATATATGAACATATGAATAAACATGCGAAGCATATGAAGAAACATGCAAGAACATGAATATTAAAAATCTACATTAGAAATAATGCAAGAACGTGAAGAAATAAGTTAGAAAACTTACCTATGTTGGCAAGAAATAAACCTTGATCTTCTTGGAGGTTTGAATGCTAATTAGAGAGCAAAATTGTGTTTAAGAACTCTCAAATTCGGATCCTAGAACTCTGAAAATCGGACCCCTAAACCAATAGCATGGGATTGGTTTATATAGTAAACTGAGGGGAGGATCTGATGGTCCAGATCATCTGGCGCAAGGTTGGCCGCCTGGCCATTGTTGAAGCCGGTTACAAGAGTGGCCGCGTGGCCAAGATCAACGCGGAGCAAGGTTGGCCGCGTGGCTAAGTCTGCAGGCTGACTTGATTTTCAAGCTAGGGTTTCACTGTTGCTTTATGGTAACCCTAAGTTGCCTATTTTGATGGATTTTGTCATAAATGAGATGTTTTAGGAATCCAGGACAAGTCTTTGCAAGGTTTCTAATTCCTATAAAGTCCTTGTATTTTTGGGAAAGTCCTAATAAACTCATTTTCAGGTCGGGTACTAACACAGTGCTTTGAGATATAGGGAGGCTGTTGTTGATTCCCACAATATTCTGGCTGACCCTTTCGGCAGTCATTTGGATAACTTTTATGCTCGGAGGCGCGTCGCTGCTCAGAAGGTTTTAGTCTGCCTTAGTGTTCCTAGACCTCCCAAGAAGAGTAGGATTGAAAGTCGTTCGGGTGGCCCTTCGAAAGCTAAGAGAAAATTAAATTTTTCCTAGTACCCTAAGATTGTAATTAAATAGACCACTTGTTAGGATTTAATGTTTTATTGTCTTTTATTGCTCAACATATCCATTGTAATGGCAAGAATGATTTGAGAGATGAATAAAAATTGCATTTTGATATGACATGATTGGGTAATATTTATGTTTTAGACCGCACCCGAAGGTTGCCTACGTTCCTCTCGTAGAGAGGCTCAGGTCTCCATAGTTCAAACAAATGAAGACCATTTTTATTTTATTTTTGTGCGCCCTGTTTTTTGCCTAGACCGCCCTTTCGGGTTTTCAATCTAGCGGGCTTCTTTTTTGCACTTGCTCTAATTTTTGCCTAGGTTGCCCTTGCGGGTTTTCAACCTAGCGAGCGTTTTTTTTTTAATGGTCTTTATTTGGTAAGCGTAGAACTTCTTGAGCTTGTCGAGGTTGACCTCCTTTGGCAATTAATCACCATCCAAGTCTACAAGTCGGACTGCACCACCGCTTAATATCTTCTTAACCACGTAAGGACCGATCCATAGAGGTCCCCACTTCCCAAGGGGATTCATGGCGTTGGGAGGATGTTGTCTTAGGACTAAATCTCCCACTTTGATATTTTGAGGCTTCACCTTTTTGTTGAAAGCCTTTGCCATTCTTTTCTGATAAGCCCTTGTGCTCAAACGCTTTTAACCTCTTTTCGTCGAGTAGGGCTAGTTGCTCGTATCGGCTTTGCATCCAATCAACCTCGTTGACTTGGTTCTCGAGTAAGACCCGTAGGAAAGGAAATTCGAGTTCAACTGGGAGTACGGATTCAGAACCATAAACCAATGAGTACGGAGTTTCTCCCGTTGCTGATCGTATTGACATGCGGTAGCCCCACAATGCTAGTGGTAATTTCTCGGGCCAATCCCTTTCTGTTGAAGCCATTTTTCGTATGATGACCTCGATTGTCTTATTTGCTGCTTCGACCGCTCCATTAGCTTGGGGGCGGTATGGGGATGAATTGTGCTTGGTAATCTTGTAGTTAACCAAAAGTGCATCCATTTCTTTTTCGAAGTGAGAACCATTATCGGAGATGATCTCATGAGGAATACCATATCGGCACATGATGTTGTTCTTCACGAATTCGGCCACTTTCTTGGCGTTGAGAACTCGGTAAGCTTGTGCCTCGACCCATTTTGTGAAATAATCCACGGCCACTAGAATAAATGACTGTCCGTTGCTTCCTATAGGGTGGACTTTGCTGATAATATCTATGCCCCAACAAGAGAATGGCCAAGGTGTGGTCATGTTGTACAGTTGTGAAGGTGGGGCATGTTGCAAATTGGCATGGAACTGGCACTTGGCGCATTTCTTGACTTTCTTGATGAAGTCTCTTTTCATTGTAGTCCAATAGTAACCAATACGGAGTATCTTCTTGGCTAACATAATCCCATTCATGTGGGGTCCAAACTCGCCTTCGTGGACTTCGTGCATGATTTCTTGAGCTTTGGCCTCATTTGCACATAAGAGATTGATCCCTTGATGATGTCTTTTGTAGACTCGGTTCCCAATCAATACATATCGGGCGGCTAGCTTTTGTAGTGCTATTCGAGTTTTCCCATTGCTGTTCTCGGGAAAGGTGCCGTTGTTCAGAAAGTTCATGATGTCTGTGTACCACGGGGGGTTGTCTTGGACTTCATTGATCTCAATGTTCATGCAATATGCCGGACTGGTCCTTCTTGAAATTTTGAAGGGTTTCACCATTTTTCCTTTGGGCATCTCAACCAGTGAGGCTATAGTAGCCAGATCATCGGCAAAGCAGTTCTTGTCTCTTGGCAAATAATTGAAAGTGATTTCTTGAAACTGTTCAACCAATTCCTCGAGGTGTTGACCATACTGTTGAAGGGTCAGTCTTGGATTCGTCATTTACCCGATGTCTTATTGATATGGAGGAGGGAGTCACCAAATACTTCTAGCTCTGTGACATTTCTTTCTATTACTGCTTCTAGCCCCGCTATGCATGCCTCATACTCGGCAATGTTCTTGGTAGCTTCGAATTCAAGACGGATTGCAATTGGAGTGTAGATGTCCTTTGGATCGACAAGCAACATTCCTATCCCATAACCATGTTTATTGGCGGCACCATCGGAAAAAGTTGCAAATTATTTTCCTCGGTTGTAGTGAAAACCAAGTGCTCTTCGGGAAATTGTAATTCTTCCCCCTTCACTTCGTCACACGGAAATTCAGCAAGCTGATCACTAAACACTTTCCCCCTGATGGATTTGAGTGTGACGTAAGTGATATCATAGCCGGTGAGAATAAATTACCACTTGGCTATCCTTGTTGACATGAAAGGCTTCTCGAAGATGTAGCGGAGCGGGTCCACTTTTGCTACTAGCTTGATCGGAAAAGCTTCCATGTAATGTTTGAGATTTTGAGTGACCCAAAATAATGCTGCACATGACTTCTCCAAGACAGAGTAGTTCTTTTCGCCTCCTTAAAATCGGCGACTGACAAAATAAATGGCATTCTCCTTTGTGGAGTCTCATTGCTCTTGTGCTAGCATAGCCCCTAGGGCTTCATCATTCACTGTGAGGTAGAGCAAGAGAGGCTTCTCCTTGTGAGGTGGAACCAAGACTGGAGGGCATGTCAAGTAATAGTTCACTTGATCGAAAGCTTCTTGGCAAGCGTCGGTCCATTCTAGAGCCACATTCTTCTTGAGTAGTTTGAAGATTGGCTCACACGTGGAAGTAAGCTGGTGCACAAACCGGCTGATGTACTGAAGTTTGCCCATAAAGCCATTGATTTCTTTTTGTGTCTTGGGAGGGGGCATGTCAATGATTGCCTTGCTTTTTGAGGGATCTGCTTCAATTCCCCTTTCAGTGACCATGTAGCCAAGAACCTTGCCTCGGATAACCCCAAAAGTGCACTTTGCGGGATTGAGCCTCATCTTGTGCTGTCGAAGCCTTTCAAAGAACTTGCGGAGGTCGATCAAATTTTGACCGTTAGTCCCCTTTGAATGGATGATCATGTCGTCCACGTAGACCTCGATCTCTTTGTGAATCATGTCATAGAACATGTCTGTCACGGCCCTTTGAGAAAGTAGTCTTCTGTTGATCCTCTTCGGCCATGAGAATCTGATTATACCCAGCAAACCATCCATAAACGAGCGGACCTCGTAGGCAGCGGTGGAGTCGACTAGCATGTCAATGTTGGGTAGTGGAAAGTCATTCTTTGGAGAACCTTTATTCAAATCCCGGAAGTCCACACATACACGGACCTTACCATTAGCCTTTCGGACTGTGACCACATTGGGTAACCATGTTGGATACTGAATAACTTTGATGAATCCCACACAGAAAACCTTCTCTATCTCTTCTTTGACTTGTAAAGACCATTCTGGATTGATCTTTCTGAGTTTCTGCTTTGTCGGCTTAGCATCCTCTCTGATCGGAATTCTGTGCTCATCGACCTTTCTGTCTAAACCCGGCATGTCTTTGTATGACCATGCAAATACATCCACGAACTCTTTGAAAAATGCAGTCAATCTGTCTTTCTGTTCCCCCTTGAAGAAGCTTCTAATCTTGGTTTCTTTCGGCTCCTCATTGGTACCCAGATTAACATCATGCAATTCTTCGTCAGCCCCTGGGCCATTTTCACCACGACTACGGACCTGTTGAGCAAGTTCATTTATGTATGTTGTGTTTTCGTGGTCTATTTCATCATTATTTGAATCGTTATTAACTAGTTCATTAGATTCATTATTAGTTAATTCATCATTCATGATGTTTACAATCTTGGGGTACTCAGAAAGATCAAATTTTTCACTAACAAAGAAAGGGAACACACGCTCGGCTATGGCCTCCATATCCTCTTTGGTGAGGGTATCGGAAACACTCTCTGACTCAAAAGTGAATGTGAACAAGTCTTCCTTTGTGGCCTTGCGCGGAATGCAACCCATCTTCTCGACCAAGAATTCCTCTGATACCACGGGTCCTTTCGTAGAATACCAGTTGTTGATCGTCTCGGAGCTTGGCTAGATCTCGCTGATAGTCTCCCTTCTCGTGTCGGTTTCATAGATGGCATTTACTTGGTACTCATCCATGATGGCGAGTTCTTCGAACATGGAGGCTAAATCCGTTAATTCTTCCCCCACGGTAATCTCTGTCTCAGACTCTATGGTCACTTTCTTTCCCCACCATTCTCGGGGTGACATGGGAGTTGGTTCCCCTTCGTATTTCTGAATCTCACAGTCGGCAAAGATTTCAAGACCGGGCATTCTGATGCCCTTGCTGTTAACCCATGGCTCGGTAAAGATTACGTACGGGATGTCTTCCTCTTGACGGACAAAGTAGCCATTTAGTGTTTTACGGTAAGGCCTCAAATTGGGAATCTCATGATGACGGCCTTCTCTTCGAGCTCGGGCCTTTTCATTCTTTACGGCTTGCTCGTATTTCAAGTCATCTTTGGAAGGCTCATATCCCAGACCGAACGTGTTCTTAACAAAAGGAACCTCCACGGGTTGCATTCTACCCTGTTGGTATTTCCCTAGGCCTAGACTGGGAAAGTAATTCATATTCCTCATCATACGGAGGACTTTGTGGTTGCTGAGGGTCCATGATCCGTTTCCCCCTTGTTCATCGATGGCGTTGATTGAGACGCCTGAGAGGGTGGAGTCTTCTAAACCGTGTTGAACTTGGTGGACGGGTTCCTCCTTTCTGTAGATAGTGACCTTTTCTGCCATGACGGTCACTATTTCATCCCCATTTTTGAACTTCACACACTGATGGAGAGTCAAAGGGACGGCATTAGAACTATGTATCCACGGTCGGCCCAAGAGAAAATTGAATGAGGATAGTACATCGAGCACTTGGAATGGGACGGACATGACCATGCTCCCAAACGCAATGTCTATTTCCACCATACCCATGACTGTGCAGGCAGTGCTGTCGTAACCTCAGATCACTTGAGTAGAAGGCTTTAAGTCTGAATTCTTAAGCCCCAGTATGCCCATGATTCGGCCGGGCATTAGGTTGAGTACGGAACCACCGTCAACCAAGACTCTTGAAATAGGTCTCCCCCTTGCTCTCACTTTTAGAAAGATGGCCTCATTATGATCGGACCCAAATGGTGGAAGGTCCATGTCGGCAAAAGTGATGACATTGCCAAAATGAATGTGGCCTATTATTGCAGTAAGGTCCTCGGGAGTTGTATCCGGAGAGACTGATGTGTTGTCGAGATTACTGATGACAAGATCTCGGTGCTTCTTTGAGGATGCAATGAGGTCCCAAATGGAGATGTTGTCTTGAGTTTTCTTGAGTTGTATCAACAAAGGATCTTCGAGAGTGTCGCGAGCTTGCGATCTTTGAGAAGAGGTGCTTGGTACAGAAGTAGTGGGGTTGCTTGCTATGACTCGTCCGGATCGAGTTAGCATGTTGACAGTCCCATCTTGCCTCTTTTTCCTATTCTCTAATACTTCCCTCATTACCTCATCGTAAGTCACAACGTAACAAGAATTGTCAAATTTATACATCACATTAGAGCCCTCATTCACAATTAGGATTGAATGAGTGGTCTCCTCAAACTCTCCTATCTCTATTACATTGACATCGTCACCACTAGGCACTTGTAGATACCCCGGGGGAACCACGGCTTGGCAAGAGCGCGTGAATTACCTAGGATGTCTAATTGATTTTAAGAGTCGCCACCCACGTTTTAGAGGAACGCGAGAAAACCTAAGAAAATAGCCTTTTTTATTGATTACGAAACCAAAGATTCTTGAGATGAGGGGTTCGGGGGTTAGGTTACGAAATGGGAAGTACTTAAACACCCATTTCGCCCGAGCAAAGTCGGTCTTGTTTGTTCATAATTCACTTTTAAAGATGAATGTGTTCTTCCTATTAAAATGATGATAAAAAGGGGTTTTAGAGTTAAAATGTAGGGAGATGACTCCTAGGCCAATTCAATGTAATGAAAGTACCATTGGTGTCATGTCCCAAATGGTTTTGGGTGATTGCACATTTGATTGAAGAAGAAGAAGAAGAAGAAGGAGAAGAAGAGAAATGCTTAAGACATTTACCTATAGTATCCTTCAAAAGAGAACCTCTTGTAAAGCCTTGAAGAAGAGGTTGAATACTTTGTTGAAGAAATCCCAAAGGAAAGGTCTAGGAAAGAAGTGAGTAAAAGTCTAAAAATAATGATTTTTCAAGGTCCTCCTTCCAATGATGGATTGGAGGGGTTTTTATAGTTGAAAACGGATTGTTTTTGGAGCCAAACGGAGTCTCCAAGAAATATTTCCCGGGCAAAATCATGTATAATGAGCAAGGGAGAGATTCTTGGGCAGAATCTGTAACTGACACGCCCCAGAAGCGCGCGCATCCCACCTAGGCGGCGGAAGGCGCGCGCGTCTGGCCTCAAGGGGCGGAGGCACGCGACTCTGAGATGCAATTTTTGACAGAATGGACTAGAAAGTTAGAACTGTTATTCAGTTTAGTCCCGGGACTTAACGGAGTACGTCTGGAACTTAACCAATGTAACAGAAACTAACAAAAAACACTTAGAAGAGGGAGAAACACAAAACCAAGTGTGCAATCGGGGTGAGCGGTCCGAGGCGGGGTGTCTACAGAGCCCCTCGGCGGCGTGGATTGCGAAGCAAACGCGCCGACGAAAGACAGACATCCGCCTAGCGGGGGGCGTGCGCATTCCGTTCCAGTTCAGCATACATAAACAGACGGTTCACTTTTTTCGGCGAGTTTTCAAAATTTCGAAGAGCCCTCCAAATTCTGAACCAAATTTTCACGGAGAAATCACCCCAAAACACTTCCTTGTTGTTCTAGGTGCGATTCTATCATAGAAACGATGTCAGATCATCAACAATCTCCTCCATTCGAGATGCCACAGGGCGAGGTGTCGCGACCCCGGACCCCGCGGGCCCGAGACCGCGATCTGGACGTCGACTTAAAACCAAATACTGAGAAATACTGAAGTTAAAAATTCCATTTGATACCAAAGGTAATGATCCAAAGTTTTACAAAACCAAATTTGATGAAAACCAATTACAACTATCATAAACTACCACAAGTTTATGCCCAACAAAATAAAAATATACAATTCTTAGTGACGTCATTGTTTGGTACAACTATCCCAAAATGGTTACACAATTACATAATGTAAACCAACCTATAATAACCTTCCCCAAAAGAATGTATCCACACTCGACGTCCTCTTTCTCGTGATCATCGAGACTAATCCTTAGCACCTGGGGGGGGGGGGTTAAGGAAAAACAAAGATAAAAGAAAAGGGGGGTGAGATAAATCTCAATAAGTTACTAATGCAACTACATGACATGCTATGATGCAAGAAGCAATAAGCAATAATACATATCACATAGCACATAGCATTTATCACGTATCAGATAGCAGCGGAAATAAACACATAACAAAGGATATAGCCAAGGTTTTCCAAACCGGAATATCCAAATAAAGGATCGCTGCGCAGCTTCAATAATCAACAAATCATCATCTTCATCATAGCATGAAAGCCGAAGAGAAAACCCTGGTACCGGAACCAATAACCAAATGAAGTGTCACAAGGGACGGGAGACATGCCACAAAGTCATGCTCCAAGAAGCTAAAATGCACACAAAGGAGCTAGCTCTTCACACATCCAAGGCCAATCTGGAGGAGGGTAATAATGGGGCAAAACAATGGTCAACATCACAATGGACTTGGCCGTGCCATCTTAATGTTTCGCATCGGCCAAACACACACAAAATACCAGCTGGACTTTCACGTAAAGGCTAAGTAAAAAAATACTAGCACGATAAACAACAAAGGATTCCAAAGTAGGGAATCATGCCAAATAATCACCAAGAAGATGAAATGAACCAACAATACACAATAAGGGTGCTCCAAAATCCAAATTAACAATTAATGAATTTCAAACACAAACTTGATCACAAAGGACCCAATTCTATCACTAAAGTGTACTACAATGTTCACTAAGGTCAACTAGAAGGACACCCAAGACTTAGACCAAAACGCATCCTTCATTCACACAAATTTAACAAATGTAAACTTTCAGGGGTTCTGTGCGGCCGCCCAAAATGGACCGTGCGGTCGCCCAAAATCCCTCAAAACAAGAACAAAAGCTTTCAGATAGATGTGCGGTCGCCCATACATTTTTGTGCGGCCGCCCAATGTTCTGAACTACTGGAAATCGGGAAGAACAACTTGGGTTCTTCCATTTTCAAACCCAAAACACATTCAACCAAAATCCAACCTTCCAACTTATATACTAATGTACCAACACAACTAATAAGTCTAAAAAGACTCATGCAACCACATTTAACAACCAAAATCAAGAATCAAACCCAACATTCAAGATTTCACCATTTTTGATCAAAACCCAAAATAAATTCCCAACAAATTCAAAACTCAACCAAACTTCAAATATAACACATCAAGCATTATCTAAACATGATATGAACATTTTAGCATCAAAATGGGGGAAAAGTAACTTACTTGGATTTTCTCAAAGTTGATGGATTTCAAATATTTTTGATTCTACGCGATCCTATCGATGATCTACACAATGTTCAAGTTTTAAGAAATGAGAGATTATGAGAGGAAGAAGGTTTAAATGAAGAGAGAAGAGATAAAGAAAAACTTACCACACAAAGAGAGAGAGAGAGAGAGAGTTTGCTGGAGAGAGGGATGGAGAGAGTGAGGGAGAAGGTGAGGGAGGTGAGGGGGAGTAGGGAAAATTATTCAAAAACTTACGCTTAGGCCCCCTCTCTCACACTACACACAAATACTACACTTCCTACTAACAATTAAGACCCAACAATACCACACTAACCGAAAAGACTCAAATAAACTGCTTAAGAATAAATATTATAACACATAAAATCCACACATAATTATTTAAATAAACACTAATTTAAATAAATAAACAAGCAAATAAATAAATAATAATTATTTATTACTAATAAAATAGAGCCTAGATTTCGGGTCGTGAGATGAGGAGCCCGAGGTTGGAATTGAGGCGATAGACCCGAGTTTGCTCACGTATCAGCCGCATACCCATATCTCCCACTTTGTCACCGCGGGATTGGTAAGAATCTTTCATTCTCTTTGTGATTTTCGCACTTTTGGGGCTGCTTTGTTTCACCCGTATTTTTTCGCTGCAACTTCTTTTGTTGATTGTCGCTGTTGATTTACTGCAAGAAACATGTTCGGATACCCCTTTTCATACCCACACACTCGTATGCATGTTGAAGTTTCTGTTTCGGTTTTGTCCGTTTTCTAGCCGTTATGCTGACGAAATTTTCGTTGTTTCTTGTTTCTTTTCAGGAGTGGAGCCTCCTGTCGGAGATTCAAGGCGGAGCTCATGGCCCGGTCACCATTTGGAGTAAACTTCCCGAGAATTTCAGGCTCGGGTTCAGGCCACCCATTTTGGCCTCTTTATTACCAGTCTGCCGGCGTTGAAGAATGATCCGGATGTTATTCAGGCTCTGAGAGAGAGATGGTGGGACAACACCCATACTTTCCATCTGCCTATGGGAGAGGTCACGATGACGCCCACTGATTTCACGGCATTAACTGGTCTGCCGTTTGCGGGGGAGCCTGTCCCTTGTGTTTTGAGAGGGACCCTTCGGACTGCTGACGAGCTGTTGGCCCTGGTTGACTGTGGCTTCCCGGTGAAGAATTACAGAGTCACTTGGGGGAGCATCCGTCGGTATTTTAGTATTCTTGCAGCCGAGCCTTTGGGTGTCACTGCTGAGCGGGTCGATGCTGTGGCCCGTTGTTTTATATGGTACCTGTTGTCCCATACTCTGTTTGCCAGTGGGGGGTCATCGGCTTCTTTGGCTTTGCTTGATTTGTTGGTAGACTTGGACCAGGCCGGTCATTATAACTGGGGTGCAGCGGGCTTGGCTGCTTGTTATCACAGTATGGATCTGACCAGCCATTCGACCACTAGCTCGGTCATGGGTTTCAACCTGTTGTGGGAGGTATACTACTTTCCCTTTTCTTTTTGGCTTTCTTGTCATCTCTCTACTGTATCTTTGAACTGTCATTTAATTCTGCTCTTGTCTCTGTTTTGCAGCTATGGGCCTTTGCTGTCTTGGAGCTGAGGGATTTCAAGATTAACAGAGAGGGTCAGCCCCAGTATCCAGACTGTGTGAGGTGGTCGTATAGGGAGAGGAACGTGAGGACTGGCACTGTTCCCATCAGCCTGCTTTCAGCTCGACGCCACTTGGATGCTTTGAGGCCAGAGGCTGTCACCTCTTCTTTGTTTCCGTGGAGAGCTATTTATGCTTTTATTGAGCATACTTTGATTCCCACCCGCTCGAGGCTTCTGATTAGCTCAGTGGAGTGTATGGCGATGTATCTTGGAGAGGGAGTGTTTTGGCAGCATGGTGGTCAGGTGACGGACTTCCACCACCCTCCTAGGCCAGCGGTTCATGATGTTCCTCCTTTCTGTCCTCGTAATTGGAGGGCTCTTTCCGAGGCAGACCGGGCAGTCTACCTTGCGGGGGTTGATGCTGCCCCTTTCATTCATCTAGAGCAGGATTACGGTTTATTCCGGGAGCATAACCTCCAGCAGGGTTTCATGTTTACTGATCCGAGGGAGACACATGCTGCTCCACAGACTTCGGCTCGATTTTATCCCACAGGTGCTGGATATTTCTTTGATCCCCCTTTGCCTCCTTCATATTATACTTACTCGAACTTTGGGGTGTATGAGGAGCAGAGGGAGATTGTTCCCGAGGACATGTCGCCGGAGAGAGAGCCTCCTGTTCAGGCTGCTGTGGTATATTTTCCTGACTGTCTTTGCATTTCTCAGTTCCAGTCTTGCTTCTATGTTCTTTGTATTGTTGCAATTTCCTTTTTCTGTCCTCTGTTGCAACAGGTACCTGTAGCTATCTCTGGTGCTGCGAGAGGAGCTGCCCGAGGTGCTCGGGGCATGGGACGAGGCTGTAGGGATGCTGCACTGGATATTGATAAGGTTGTCTCTTCGGCGAGGCAGTCACTGAGCAGGAGTCTGAGCCGAAAAGGTAGCCAGAGTAGGAGTCTGAGCCGAGGAGGTAGCCAGAGCAGGGGTGGTGCTAGTTCATCAGGGAGAGCTGCCAAGAGGACCCGACATGATATTGTGGTGGAGACATCCGAGGAGGAAGAATCTGCTGATGATGATGATGATGATGATGACAAGGAGACTGAGAGCGGTAGTGGGGGTGGGCACGGTGCTGCCGATGATGATGATTCTGAGTAGCCTTCTGGGGAGGACGAGAGATTGAAAACATTTTTATTTACCTGTAATAAACATTTAGCATGTATTTACAATCCTAGCGATTTACTACGCTTTTTTGGTTATCTGTCTAGACTCGTTCCTAAGTGCCGACTCTTTACAAACAAATGTGTGCCCAAATGTGTTCATTATTGTTGCTTGAACTCCTTTTCTGTGCTGGGATCTGATTTCTTGTAGGTTGAAGGCGTTTGATCGTGCCTGGGCTTCCTTCTTGAACTGACAAGGGCATGTTCTGTTTCTGTCTGCTGTCAAACGCGCGTGTGTCTGGCTTTGGTCGCGGGAGGCGCGCGCATCTGGAATCGCTTGTCGGAGGCGCGCGCTTCTGGATTGCTGAATTCCAGCCCCTTTCTTTTCTGAGCAGGGCACTCCAACAGTTATAAATTCAAATCATTTTCGATCAGAATGATCACACAGCAATACTCTGCATCCTTTCCTTACTCTATACCTCAAAATTCTTGTAGCGATGGCCCCGATGACCTTTACTTTTGAAGTCAAAGTTTCCGTCCCCGAAGGTGATAAGTCTGTCCCCATTGCTCCAATTGTGAAGACGCGTCCTAGCGTCTTTGATCATTTGGGAAGACCTAATGAGGATGTTGTTGCCATGGATTCCGTGAAGCCGGTGGTCCATGTGAGAGATTATAGGCCTGGTTATTTGCCTAAGAAGAAGAAAGGCAAGGGGAATTCTTCTCATGTGTGAAAGCGTCCCGTGGTTGTTCCGGTCAAAGCTCCTTCTAGCAAGGGCAAGGAGAAGGTTGTTGATGAAGCTCCATCTCGCCCGAGTGTCTTTTCTCGTCTTGGTGGTCTCAAGAATGCTCCGCATCCATCCAAGAAGACTAAAGGCCGTCCCCAAAAGCGATGGGTCCCCAAACCGAAGAAAGATTAGATATTTCTTTTGTACCATCGAGATTGCAATTAGAATAGACCGCTTGTTTTAAGATTTAATGTTTTAATGTCTCTTAATAGCTCAACATTTCCATTGTAATGATAAAATAGTTCGAGAAATGAATAAAAATTGCATCTCGTTAATTTGAAATGATTTGGGTATTTGTTTATGTTTTAGACCGCACCCGAAGGTTGCCTACGTTCCTCCAGTGTAGAGGCTCAGGTCTCCGTAGTTCAAACAAACGAAGACCTTTTTTTTTTTTTTTTTTTTTGTATGCACCCTGTTTTTTACCTAGACCGCCCTTTCGGGTTTTCAATCTAGCGGGCTTCTTTTTTTTGCACGTGCTCTAATTTTTGCCTAGGCCGCCCTTGCGGGTTTTCAACCTAGCGAGCTCTTTTTTTTTTTTTTTTTTTGGTCTTCGTTTATTAGACGTAAAATCTCTTCAATTTGTCAAGGTTGACTTCCTTTGGCAGCTGATCTCCGTCTAAGTCCACAAGTCGGACTGCACTGCCGCTTAGTATCTTCTTGACTACGTACGGACCAATCCATCGGGGTCCCCATTTTCCAAGGGGGTTCATTGTCGCGACCCCGGACCCCGCGGGCCCCGGGACCGCGATCTGGACGTCGACTCTAAAACCAAAACTCAAAATACCGAAGTTAAAAAATTCCATTTGATACCAAAAGGTGATAATCCAAAGTTTTACAAAACCAAGTTTGATAAAGACTAAATACAACAATCATAAACTTCCACAAGTTTATGCCCAACAAAATAAAAATATACAATTCTTAGTGACGTCATTGTTTGGTACAAATACCCCAAAATGGTTACACATTTACATAATGTAAACCAACCTATATCAACTTTTCCCAAAAGAACGGATCCACACTCGACGTCCTCTTTCTCGTGATCAGCGAGACTAATCCTTAGCACCTGGGGGCGGGGGTTAAGGAAAAACAAAGATAAAAGAAAGGGAGTGAGATAAATCTCAATAAGTTACTAATGCAACTACATGACATGCTATGATGCAATATACAATAAGCAATAATAATTATCACATATCACATAGCATTTATCACATAACAGATAGCAGCGGAAATAAACACATAACAAAGGATATAGCCAAGGTTTTCCAAACCGGAACATCCAAATAAAGGATCGCTGCGCAGCTTCAATAATCAACAAATCATCATCTTCATAATAGCATGAAAGCCGAAGAGAAAACCCCGGTACCGGAACCAATAACCAATGAAGTGTCAGAAAGGACGGGAGACATGCCATAAAGTCATGCTCCAAGTAAAGCTAAAATGCACACAAGGGAGCTAGCTCTTCTCACATCCAAGGCCAATCTGGAGGAGGGTAATAAGGGGGCAAAACAATGGTCAACATCACAATGGACTTGGCCGTGCCATCATAATGTTTCGCATCGCCCAAACACACACAAAATACCAGCTGGGTTTTCACGTAAAGGCTAAGTAATAAAATACTAGCACGATAAACAACAAAGGATTCCAAAGTAGGGAATCATACCAAGAAGTCACCAAGAAAGTGAAATGAACTAACAATAACCAATTAAGGTGCTCTAATAATTTCCACAATAATAACACCAATCCCTTATCACATTTGATCACAAAGGATCCATATAACTCAAGCACACAAGAAAAACTATTCACTCATCTCGAAGAGCTCAAGGAGAGCTTTAAAATGATAGTTTATTCGCCTAAAACGGAGTTCGGATGAGAAAGTTATGGAGGAAACAATTTTAGAAGAAAAGGGAAGAATATACCAGAATTCTAGCTTGGCACGACCGTGCCTAAGAAAGTGGCACGACCGTGCCAAACATTTCGAGAGGGAAGGTAATTTTGGCGCGACCGTGCCTAAGAGAGTGGCACGACCGTGCCAATCATGACGGGAGGAAAGGGAATTGTTGCACGACCGTGCCAAATAAAGGAGCATGACCGTGCCAACCATTTCGAGTGGGAAAGTGAATGTGGCACGACCGTGCCAAATAAAGGAGCACGACCGTGCCAGATGATCAATGCCCAGATTCTTCCTGGGTTTACAAATTTCGAACCAAAACAAAACATTCACTAAAGTTATCAAAATCAAAGCTTCCCAATACATTTCTAAAGCTCCTAAACAACATCCAACCTAAAGGGAACCTAGATAACACCCTTTAATCATCCAACCCAACACCAAATCCCCACATTCAAGATTTCACCATTTTTACCCAAAAACTCAAATAAATTCAAAATAAATTCTAAACTCAACCAAACTTCAAATATAACATATCAAACATCATATAAACATGAGATGAACATTTTTGCATCAAAATGGGGGAAAAGTAACTTACTTGAATTTTCTCAAAGTTGATGGATTTCAAATCTTTTTGATTCTACGCGATCCTATCGACGATCTAAACAATGTTCACGTTTTAAGAAATGAGAAATAACAAGAGGAAGATGGAGAAAATGAAGAGAGAAGTAAAGGAAGAAAACTTACCCAAAAATGGAGAGAGAGAGAGAGTTTCCAGGGAGATGGGATGGAGAGAGTGAGGGAGGTGAGGGGGAGAAGAGAGGGAGTAGGGGAATTATTTTAAAAAGTTACAACTAGACCCCCTCCCATCTACTAACACAATTACTCCCCACTAACAAATAAGACTCAACAATTCTACACTAGCATAAATGACCCAAATAAAATGCTAGGCATAATTATTATAACACATAAATTGCACACATAAATATTTAAATAAATAATAATTTAAATAAATAATTAAGAAAATAAATAAATAATAATTATTTATTACTAATTAAAATAGAGCCTATATTTCGGGTCGTGACATTCACTCCCCCTTAAAGAAAATTCGACCCGAATTTTAACGAGACTTACCTTAAACAAAAAGCCACGGAAATTTCCTCTCGATCTCATCACGGAGCTCCCACGTCGACTCCTCGATGTTATGATTCCTCCAGAGAACTCGAACCAACGCAATGCTTTTGCTCCTCAACTCTTGGACTTTTGAATCTAAGATCCGAACCGGTCGTTCCTCATAAGACATATCGGGCTCAATATCCTCCGGTATCCTCGGTAACACGTGAGATGGGTCATGAACATACTTCCGAAGCATAGAAACGTGGAACACATTGTGCAACCGGTCTAAAGATGGCGGTAACGCGAGTCGATACGCCAGAAGTCCAACCTTTCCCAAAATCTCAAACGGACCAATAAACCTCGGAGCCAATTTGCCTTTCTTCCCAAACCTACGAATACCCACCTTCGGAGATACTTTCAAGAACACCAAATCACCGGTCTGAAAACTAAGATCTCGCCTTCGGTTATCTGCGTAGCTCTTATATCGACTCTGGGCTGTCTTCAATCTATCCCGGATAACTTTAACCTTTTCAACTGAATCCCGAAGCAAATCAATACCCACGATCTTCGCTTCACCAACCTCATCCCAACAAATAGGCGACCTACACTTCCTTCCGTACAAGGCCTCAAACGGTGCCATCTCGATGCTAGCCTGATAACTGTTGTTGTAAGAGAACTCCACTAACGGTAGGTGCGAATCCCAAGAATCAGAAAAGTCTATGGCACAAGCTCGCAACATATCCTCAAGAATCTGAATAGTCCTCTCGGATTGACCGTCGGTCTGGGGATGAAAAGCTGTACTGAATCGCAAATCTGTACCCAAAGCTTTTTGAAACGCCTTCCAAAACCTAGAAGTAAACCTCGGGTCTCTATCTGACACAATGCTAACCGGAACCCCATGCAATCTCACAATCTCATCGATATAAAGGGTCGCAAGCTTCTCCATTGAATACCTGATGTCAATAGGCAAGAAATGGGCACTCTTGGTCAATCTATCCACTATTACCCAAACACTGTCATACTTCCTACGGGTACGAGGTAGTCCCGTAACGAAATCCATAGTCACATGCTCCCATTTCCACTCGGGAATCTCTAACGGCTGAAGCAATCCCGCGGGTTTCTGATGCTCGGCTTTGACCTGCTGACAAGTTAAACACCTCGAAACATACTCGGCTATTTCCCTTTTCATATTAATCCACCAAAATTGTTGCTTCAAATCCTGATACATCTTCGTACTACCCGGATGAATAGTATACCTCGATTTATGACCCTCATCAAGAACTCTCTGTTTAATTCCATCAACATCCGGAACACACAAACGACCACGGAAAGTCAACACTCCACTCAAACTCAAAGAAAAATCCTCAAAATTCTTTTCTTTCAATTTACCCATTATCTTCAGCAACTCGGGATCTTCTTTCTGAGCTTCCTTTATCCTCTGAATTAGGGTCGGAGACACCCTAATATTCACAAAAATAGCCCCATGTCTCGATTCACGAGGAGACCAATCTCGAACATCCTCAAGCATTTTCCATTCACGGACCATCATCGAAGCCACATAAGATTTCCTACTAATCGCATCGGCTACCACATTCGCCTTTCCCGGGTGATAAGAAATCGTACAATCATAATCCTTCAACAATTCCATCCATCGGCGCTGTCGGTTGTTCAATTCCTTCTGAGAGAATAGGTACTTCAAACTCTTGTGATCCGTAAAAATTTCAAACTTCGCCCCATAAAGGTAGTGCTTCCATTTGTGCAACGCAAAGACTATGGCCGCCAACTCCATATCATGAGTGGGGTAATTCTGTTCACTAGGGGTCAACTTCCTCGAAGCATACGCGATTACTTTCCCATTCTGCATCAACACACAACCCAAACCCTCTTTCGAAGCATCACTGTAAATCACTAGACCATCGCTCCCATTAGGCAAAGTCAAGATCGGTGCGGTAGTCAACCTCTTCTTCAATTCCTCGAAGCTCTTGTCACATTTATCGGTCCACACAAACGGAACATTCTTCCGGGTCAACTGAGTCATCGGAGTAGCGATCCTCGAAAACCCCTCAATAAATCTTCGGTAATAACCGGCTAAACCAAGAAAGCTTCTAATCTCTGTTACTGATTCGGGTCTTTTCCAATCCACTATAGCTTCAATCTTTGACGGATCCACAGAAATCCCATCTTTCGAAATAACATGACCCAGAAATGACATCTTCTCGAGCCAAAATTCGCATTTACTAAACTTCACAAATAATTTCTCCCTCGCAAGAACGGATAAAACTGTCCTCAAATGCTGTTCATGCTCCTCTCGAGATTTCGAATAAACAAGAATGTCGTCGATGAAGACTACCACGAACGAATCAAGATAAGGATGGAAAACCCGGTTCATCAAATCCATAAATACGGCCGGCGCGTTAGTCAGCCCAAACGGCATAACCAAGAACTCATAATGACCATAACGAGTGCGAAAAGCAGTCTTCGGAATATCCTCCGATCTAACCTTCAACTGATGGTACCCACTCCTCAAATCAAGCTTGGAAAACACAACGGACCCTTGAAGCTGATCAAATAAATCATCGATGTGCGGTAGAGGATACTTATTCTTCACCGTAACCTGATTCAACTTCCGGTAATCTATACACAATCTCAACGAACCATCTTTCTTCCGCACGAACAAAACCGGTGCTCCCCACGGGGAAACACTAGGGCGGATAAACCCTCGATCAAGCAACTCTTGCAACTGAACCTTTAATTCCTTCAACTCTGCGGGAGCTAACCTATAAGGCGCTTTCGAAATTGGAGCCGTACCCGGCAAAAGATCTATACAAAACTCAATCTCACGATCGGGAGGCATATCATACTCGGTAGAGAAAACATCGGGAAATTCCCGAACTACCCGAACACTATCCAAATTAGGGGATTCTTTCCTAGTATCAAGAACACTAGCCAAATACCCCTCACAACCACTATGCAATAATTTTCTCGCTTTCATAAAAGAAATTAAGCGAACCTTTCTACTCAGAGGACTAGCCTCAAACACAAATTTAGGCACATCGGGAATAGAAAAAGTAACAGTTTTCTTACGGCAATCAACGGACGCATGAAACTTGCTCAACCAATCCATACCCAAAATGACATCAAAGTCTTGGATAGGAAGAACTACCAAATCCGCACAAAGGACTCAACCACAAATCACCACATCACAAGCACGAAAGACTCGATCAGAAATCAAGCATTCTCCTATAGGGGTCGACACCTCTAGCACATACGGTAAAGACTCGAATGCAGCATTTAACATGGAAGCAAATTGCACAGAAATGTATGAATGAGATGATCCTGGATCTACTAACGCTCGTGCGCTCACATTAGACACAGAAACAATACCTCCAATAACGGATGGATCATCGGTAGCTTGTTGTTGATTCATGGCAAATACCCTTCCTTGGACTTTGGGCTTCCCAGCGGCATCCCTTTTTTTACCCTAATTATTACCAACTCCTGACCCGGATGCTTGTCCTCTACCTCTTGGACAATCTTTTACAAAGTGACCCATTTGTCCACATTTTGTGCACCTTCCCTGCTTCTTCCAACACCAGTCCTCAGAATGACCTTCCCTTTGACAATATGAACAAAGCCTCATAATTTGGCTCCCTTGGTTCCCGGAAGTGGTACCCGGGTTCCTTGGGATCGGTTGCCCTCGGGACTGAGATTGTCCCCTAAAGTTACCTCGATTTTCGATCCTTGGTTGTGACTTGCTCTGCGCTCCTTGCTTACTCAGGTTGGCCACCTCGGTCTTCCTTTTATGCTCCCCAATATCTTGCTCTATCAAATAGGCTCGGTCCACCGCATCTTGGAATGTCACTATCCGTTGAGCAATAAGTTGAGTACGGATGGAGGTCTTCAATCCCCGAATGAATCTCATAGCCTTTTGTTCCTCGGTCCTCACCAAATAGTCACAATACCGGGCTAATTCTATGAACTTAGCCGAGTATTGTGCTATAGACAACAATCCTTGCTCCAAGTTGAGTAGCTCGATCTCCTTTCGGTTTTGATCAACAACCGGAATGAAATTGTCCTTGAATTTGCGCACAAACAACTCCCACGCATACACCGTGTGAGTATCATCCCAAGCAGCTTTAACACCCTTCCACCAATGCTCGGCGGCTCCCACAAGCTTATAAGTCGCGAACCGGACCTTGTCCTCATCCGAACACCCAAATACATCATAAATCTTCTCCGTCGACTCAATCCACAACTCAGACTTCCTTACATCGGGTTCCCCATTGAATTCAACCGGTTTCAACTTCAGAAATTGCTCCAATCCATAGCGGGGTGGTGCTTGTTCTACCCTCGGACCTTGATCATGTATGGCCTTCATGGCCGCCTCGAACATGCCTTGAAACATGGCACGTTCTTCTTCCCTTGTATCATTCTGATTTGCATTACCGGTACTACCTTCACCACTCCTTCTACGAACCATTGTAAACAAGTACCTGCATAAAACATCAACCGTTAATCACTCCGCACACTACTACCCACCTAGGTCATACTAATCCACCTAGACTTATACATAGAGCTAATGCCATAGCTCTGATACCAACTGTCGCGACCCCGGACCCCGCGGGCCCCGGGACCGCGATCTGGACGTCAACTCTAAAACCAAAACTCAAAATACCGAAGTTAAAAAATTCCATTTGATACCAAAAGGTGATAATCCAAAGTTTTACAAAACCAAGTTTGATAAAGACTAAATACAACAATCATAAACTTCCACAAGTTTATGCCCAACAAAATAAAAATATACAATTCTTAGTGACGTCATTGTTTGGTACAAATACCCCAAAATGGTTACACATTTACATAATGTAAACCAACCTATATCAACTTTTCCCAAAAGAACGGATCCACACTCGACGTCCTCTTTCTCGTGATCAGCGAGACTAATCCTTAGCACCTGGGGGCGGGGGTTAAGGAAAAACAAAGATAAAAGAAAGGGAGTGAGATAAATCTCAATAAGTTACTAATGCAACTACATGACATGCTATGATGCAATATACAATAAGCAATAATAATTATCACATATCACATAGCATTTATCACATAACAGATAGCAGCGGAAATAAACACATAACAAAGGATATAGCCAAGGTTTTCCAAACCGGAACATCCAAATAAAGGATCGCTGCGCAGCTTCAATAATCAACAAATCATCGTCTTCATAATAGCATGAAAGCCGAAGAGAAAACCCCGGTACCGGAACCAATAACCAATGAAGTGTCACAAAGGACGGGAGACATGCCACAAAGTCATGCTCCAAGTAAAGCTAAAATGCACACAAGGGAGCTAGCTCTTCTCACATCCAAGGCCAATCTGGAGGAGGGTAATAAGGGGGCAAAACAATGGTCAACATCACAATGGACTTGGCCGTGCCATCATAATGTTTCGCATCGCCCAAACACACACAAAATACCAGCTGGGTTTTCACGTAAAGGCTAAGTAATAAAATACTAGCACGATAAACAACAAAGGATTCCAAAGTAGGGAATCATACCAAGAAGTCACCAAGAAAGTGAAATGAACTAACAATAACCAATTAAGGTGCTCTAATAATTTCCACAATAATAACACCAATCCCTTATCACATTTGATCACAAAGGATCCATATAACTCAAGCACACAAGAAAAACTATTCACTCATCTCGAAGAGCTCAAGGAGAGCTTTAAAATGATAGTTTATTCGCCTAAAACGGAGTTCGGATGAGAAAGTTATGGAGGAAACAATTTTAGAAGAAAAGGGAAGAATATACCAGAATTCTAGCTTGGCACGACCGTGCCTAAGAAAGTGGCATGACCGTGCCAAACATTTCGAGAGGGAAGGTAATTTTGGCGCGACCGTGCCTAAGAGAGTGGCACGACCGTGCCAATCATGACAGGAGGAAAGGGAATTGTTGCACGACCGTGCCAAATAAAGGAGCATGACCGTGCCAACCATTTCGAGTGGGAAAGTGAATGTGGCACGACCGTGCCAAATAAAGGAGCACGACCGTGCCAGATGATCAATGCCCAGATTCTTCCTGGGTTTACAAATTTCGAACCAAAACACAACCTTCACTAAATTTATCAAAATCAAAGCTTCCCAATACATTTCTAAAGCTCCTAAACAACATCCAACCTAAAGGGAACCTAGATAACACCCTTTAATCATCCAACCCAACACCAAATCCCCACATTCAAGATTTCACCATTTTTACCCAAAAACTCAAATAAATTCAAAATAAATTCTAAACTCAACCAAACTTCAAATATAACATATCAAACATCATATAAACATGAGATGAACATTTTTGCATCAAAATGGGGGAAAAGTAACTTACTTGAATTTTCTCAAAGTTGATGGATTTCAAATCTTTTTGATTCTACGCGATCCTATCGACGATCTAAACAATGTTCACGTTTTAAGAAATGAGAAATAACAAGAGGAAGATGGAGAAAATGAAGAGAGAAGTAAAGGAAGAAAACTTACCCAAAAATGGAGAGAGAGAGAGAGTTTCCAGGGAGATGGGATGGAGAGAGTGAGGGAGGTGAGGGGGAGAAGAGAGGGAGTAGGGGAATTATTTTAAAAAGTTACAACTAGACCCCCTCCCATCTACTAACACAATTACTCCCCACTAACAAATAAGACTCAACAATTCTACACTAGCACAAATGACCCAAATAAAATGCTAGGCATAATTATTATAACACATAAATTGCACACATAAATATTTAAATAAATAATAATTTAAATAAATAATTAAGAAAATAAATAAATTATAATTATTTATTACTAATTAAAATAGAGCCTATATTTCGGGTCGTGACATTCATGGCATTAGGAGGGTGTTGTCTTAGGACCAAATCTCCCACACTGATGTTTCGGGGCTTCACCTTTTTGTTGAAAGCCCTAGCCATCCTTTGTTGATGGGCCCTCGTACGCTCGATTGCCCTTAGCCTTTTCTCGTCGAGTAGGGCTAGCTGTTCATATCGACTTTGCATCCAATCGACTTCGTTGACTTGGTTTGTCACTCCCCGGGAAAGTACTAAAATCCATAAACATAAAATTTACATAATATACATCTCCAAAATGCAAAATACCAAACCGGGCCCGTGAATTCAACTATGAAACCAATACTAGCAAACAACACCTCAACGAGATTATAACTCGGAGACTAGAAACAAACGCGAAAGCAAGAACAACTATTAACCAAAATACCCAAGTACAACCGTAAACACCAAACACTGAACGACTACGAACCCACAATCAAATACATAAAGGCTCCGAAGAGCAACTATCCCAAAGGCGATCAACCTGATCAGAAGATTCCCGCTACAACGGACCTCACAACGCTACCACTTGATTTCCTGGGGGGGGGGGTTAAGGAAAAACAACAAAGATAAAAAGAAACGGGGTGAGTTAAAATCTCAGTAAGTTACTAATGCAACTACATGGCATAATATCATGCAATCAACGATATAACTGATCAAGTAAATCAAATAACAACAAATGAGAAAGCTCCCTATCGCCAACTGTCCCATACCAGTTGGAAATAACGACTAACTCATCATGCAGCACATAAGACTGAAATAAACACGTTACAAAGGATACTGAGCCAAGGTTTCACCAAACCAATAGAACAATCACTGCGCAGCTTCAACCGATCAACCAATCAAACCATCTTCATAGCAGCATAATCGCTGGAGAGAAAACCCCGATCAGAACCGACCAATCAATCAATCAATCTTCGTAGTAGCATAAACAGCTGAAGATCACAACCCCGGTACCGGAACCATAACAATGTAACATGTCACAAAGGACAGGGGAGATGACACAAAGTCAAAACCCAAAAAGTCTAGCTAGAATACTCACCAAAGGGAGATAGCTCATCCCAACCAAGGCCAATCTGGAAGGGGAAAGAAGGACCAATGGGCGATGCTATACTGGACTTGGCTCGTGCCATTATAACATTATCCATTGCCTGACTCGAACACAAATAACCAGCTGGACTTTCAAATAAATGCTAGGTAATAAATACTAGCTCGATAAACAACCAAAGGTTCCAAAGTAGGGAACCATACCAATTAATCACCATAAAGATGCAAACGATTACTCAAGAAGAGTTCAAGAACAATAAACACAAGAAGTTTCTCATAAAAGAGTCCAACAACTATAAATGAGATTGCTCATAGAAAGCCCAACAACATTGACCATAAAAACACGATGATCCCAAGATAAGGGACGTACCAAACACATCCTAAATATAATTCCCACAAGTTACTCATAAAGAGCACAACCCAAACGGTCGCTCACAACTAGCACAATGACTATTACCAAAATGACCTCAAACATTTACTCATAAAGATATACTAGGACTATGAACTCAACCATCTCATCACACCTGGAATTCCAAATAGGAAATCCGAATGAATACACCTTAGGGTTAATCAAACCGTAAGTACCCAATTGCCAAGTCACGCCTTACATCCGTTCATAACGAACCAATTCTAAACACCCCAAACGAATCAAAAAGGTTACACCTATTAGTACATGATCACAACCGGACCAAACCCTACACTTTAGTGTTCAATAATAACCCTCTAGGTACAATAGGATATCGCCTAAAACCTAGACCAAGTCTTATCCAAAAACCAATTCGGTTGGAACAATTACGAACACATCATAAGATGCCCAAACATTCCCAAACAATACTTGATCAAATCTCATAACATTTTTATTCACAAAGGAACCAATTCCAATTAATAAAGTGTTCCACGATGTTAACTTAAGTTAATTGGAATAATAAAACTTAAACTAAGGGAGTAACCTAGTTTTAACAAGCGAAAAGAAGATTTCCAGAAAAAGGGGGGCGGGCGGGCGCGCGCTAAGGACCAAGCGGGCGCTCATTTAGCCAGTAGGTTGGCCGAAGGAAAAAGGCCAGGTGGGCGGGCGCCTGGCTCAAACTGGGCGGGCGCCCGGTCGACGGACTGAGCAGAATCTCGGCTGGGTTCTTCAATTTTCTTAACCATTTCACAAATTTCTCAAAATCAACCACAACCAAACTTTCCACTAAGCATAATCATGAACCAAAATAACTTATAAACTAGAAAGGGACCTAAATAACATCATCTATCAACCCAAACTAAGATTTAAATCCCAACATTCTCCAAAAATCACAAAAGATGAACAAAATGCAAATAAATTCCAAACTCAACCAAAATGACACATATACGAACTAAAGCATTACATAAACTAAAGATGGACATTTTAGCATAAAAATGGGAGGAAAGTAACTTACTTGAAATTTATAAAAGGTGACGGAATGCGAATTTTCTTAGCTCTTTACGATCCTATTGACGATCTAAACATTTTTCATAAAATGAGCATTAAGAAATAATGAATAAATGATAGTCAAAAAGAAGGAAAGAGGGAGGAGATTTCTTACCCTTTTCTTTGCAATGGGGAAAGAGGGAGAGAGAGAGGGAGAGTTGACTGGGAGGGAGAGGAGAAGAGAGGGAGAAGGGGGAGTAGGGAGGGAGTAAGTAAGAGTTATTTTTAAAAGTTACACTAAAGCCCCTCAAGAAATACTCCGCACATAAAAACCCAACCCAAGCATTCCACAAAGACCCAATTAAATTCATACTAGCACAAGGTGATCAAACAAAATGCTAGACATAAAATATGATGAAACACTAAAATGCACACATAAATAATTAATTAAATAAATAAACAATTATTTTTACTAAGAAAATAGATACGGGTTTTCGGGTCGTTACAATCTACCCTCCTTAAAAAGAATTCGCCCGCGAATTCACTTATCAAAAATCATCACGCGCAATCACAATGAGACTACAAAATATCGATTCTCATATAGCACTCATAACCCCATCAAGTACCTATTAAATATTTCCGACATAGTCTCCATGACTCAAATAAACCAACACATATTGAACACATACATATCCCAAGCATAATCATATCAAACATCCTAAAGTTAACTTCCTCTTTCATCCCGAATTTTACATTCTCAAGACTATCACTTGTTCACCAATTCTGAGACATAACTGATTTGACCCTAATTAGCATTACGCTCACCATCAACCCTTAAATCATCAACATCCATAAGTTTTACTTTTCCGGTTCATCCGTACGCATTGACGATCTAGACATCATCCCAAGTAATCATACTACTACCCGAACCAATAAGAGATGGAATAGGGCTAACAACTATTGTCACCCAATAACTCAATGATATACTCAAAAATCTATCGTCATCAACTATCCGATCAAATGAGATTCCACTACCACACTCACTTCCTCATGAGATAAAACATAATACAGTCATAATCTTTGTATTTCTCAACCTACTTGTATTAACTCGCATTTATCTTTTCGAAGAACATATAACTATCCAACATTGATAACCCATTACCATCCTTTCTAAACTCGGTCCCATAAAAACAACTATAGTTTGGTAAGGCGATATCAATAAAACCACAATCAATCCCTAGTCATAGTTAGCTCTATTTATTAACCCGAATTTTAGAATACTCACCCGAATGATCCAATAGCCACGGCTACTTTAGTTCCGTCTCTTCCCGAATTTCCCAATTATCCACTTTAACCCATCATATAGTGAACTTAAATAATGCTTACAACATAGTAACCTCTCGTACCGAACCTTCTTCAATCATTATCTTCACTACTAACAAAAATCCATACTCAAGTAAAAATCGAAGAATCCGGACTTCTCTCAAACATAATTCTCGATATACTACAAACTTGTCTTATTCACAACCTTAATTATACCGCAAAGATACTTCCATTAGATAATCGTATACTTAATATTACTTCCCAGAAATTCAAAACATTAAACCATCTCGAGCTTACTCAACTCCTTAAACTATGAAAAGCTAAAGAAATTTCCCATCCTCCAAATGTTCACCGAGTGACAATATCTCCAAGGATTACCATTAAAGTAGCAACTGTAACGATCCAAAATTTTCACAATCTTTATTTTCATAAATATCAATATATTACAACTTACAACTCTAAAAGATATTACAAATGATCACTAATAATCCGAAATATTCAACAAACTACTCCGTCCCAATACAGAATCATAGTATCCTTTAATATGCCAAAGTATCTATACTCAATTTCCTTTACAAATCCTTAATCCAAACGAGGACGCCATCAATAAAGATTTTCTTAGTATGCTCCTAAACAAGTCAAACACGCTAATATAGAATTATTCATCACCTATCGATGGCACACAAGAAATTCGTAACACATAGAAAGTTAAACCCTACCATTCAACTCGTCGATACCCTGAATAGGTGACATAACTAAATCGCCTTACATATACCAGTAGCAATCACGAAATTTCGTACTCGATAATACACCTCAACATAAATCACTTAATGAGAACAAACATACGAATATAGCACAAGACATTTCCACTTTACAAAATAGGTACGTCCAAGCCTTCAAAAACTCATGCTCTCGATTCCCAAACCAACTAACCCCAATGGCATCAACACTATTAACACTAATCCTATATTCGATATACTACAAGAGGAAAAACACTCGACGTCAATATCACGACTCATAACTCAACCAACTTCTACCTTAACCTCATCCTTCAAGAAAACTTAGTTTCCTTAACCACTCAAAATCATAACACCCAAGTATTGAAACCTATTCAATATCAGAGTTCTTATTCTCCTTCAAGATCTAAAACCATTGCTCTGATATCAACTGTCACTCCCCGGAAAAGTACTAAAATCCATAAACATAAAATTTACATAATATACATCTCCAAAATGCAAAATAATAAACCGGGCCCGTGAATTCAACTATGAAACCAATACCAGCAAACAACACCTCAACGAGATTATAACTCGGAGACTAGAAACAAACGCGGAAGCAAGAACAACTATTAACCAAAATACCCAAGTACAACCGTAATCACCAAACACTGAACGACTACGAACCCACAATCAAATACATAAAGGCTCCGAAGATCAACTATCCCAAAAGCGATCAACCTGATCAGAAGATTCCCGCTACAACGTACCTCACAACGCTACCACTTGATTTCCTAGGGGGGGGGTTAAAGGAAAAACCACAAAGATAAAAAGAAACAGGGTGAGATAAAATCTCAGTAAGTTACTAATGCAACTACATGGCATAATATCATCCAATCAACGATATAACTGATCAAGTAAATCACATAACAACAAATGAGAAAGATCCCTATCGCCAACTATCCCATACCAGTTGGAAATAACGACTAACTCATCATGCAGCACATAAGACGGAAATAAACACGTTACAAAGGATACTGAGCCAAGGTTTCACCAAACCAATAGAACAATCACTGCGCAGCTTCAACCGATCAACCAATCAAACCATCTTCATAGTAGCATAATCGATGGAGAGAAAACCCCGGTCAGAACCGACCAATCAATCAATCAATCAATCAATCTTCGTAGTAGCATAAACAGCTGAAGAATTTGCCATCATGGACGATTGTCAAGTCAATGCCATCTACGACACCGTTGTCAGAAAGGAAACCATCAGTGAGATCCCGCCAAGATCCGAGCCAATCAACAACTGGTATTCAACGAAGGGGCCCTTAGTGTCCGAGGATTTCTTGGTCCGAGAAATGGGTTGCAGACCCCGTACATCAACAAAGGAAGAGCGGCTCACACTTACTTTCGAGTCCGAGAGTGTTTCTAATGCCCTCACCCAAGAGGATATAGAGGCAATAGCCGAGCGTGTGTTTCCTTTCGTTGCTAATGAAAAATTCGATATTTCTGAGTACCCCGAGATTGTAAACATCATAAATGATGAATTAACTAATAACGAACTTAATGAACAAGTTAATAACGATTCAAACTATGATGAAATAGACCACGAAAACATAACATACCTAAATGAACTAGCTCAACAGGTCCGTTGTCGTGGTTACAATGGTCCAGGGGCTGATGAGGAATTGCATGTTGTTAATCTGGGTACCGACGAAGAGCCGAAAGAAACGAAGATTGGCAGCTTCTTCAAGGGGGAAGACAAAGACAGATTGATGCTCAGAGAATTTGTGGATGTATTTGCATGGTCGTACAAAGATGGACAGAAAGGTCGCGGAGCACAGAATTCCAATCAGAGAGGACGCCAAGCCAGTAAAGCAGAAGCTCAGAAAGATCAAGCCAGAATGGTCTCTACAAGTCAAAGAAGAGATTGAAAAGCTCCTTAGTGTGGGTTTCATCAAAGTCATTGAGTATCCGACTTGGCTAGCCAACATTGTGACAGTCAGAAAGGCAAACGGCAAGGTTCGAGTTTGTGTGGACTTCCGGGATTTGAACAAAGCTTCCCCAAAAGATGATTTTCCACTACCAAACATCGACATTGTCAAGACCCCGGACCCTGCGGGCCCGAGACCGCGATCTGGACGCCGACTCTAAAACCAAAACTGTGAAATACCGAAGTTAAAAATTCCATTTGATACCAAAAGGAGATGATCCAAGTTTTACAAAACCAAGTTTGATAAAATAAATTACAACTATCATAAACTTCCACAAGTTTATGCCCAACAAAATACAAATACACAATTCTTAATGACGTTAATGATTGGTACAACTATCCCAAAAAGGTTACACATTTATATAATGTAAACCAACCTATAACAACCTTCCCCAAAAGAATGTATCCACACTCGAAGTCCTCTTTCTCGTGATCAGCGAGACTAATCCTTAGCACCTGGGGGGGTTAAGGAAAAACAAAGATAAAAGAAAAGGGGGTGAGATAAATCTCAATAAGTTACTAATGCAACTACATGACATGCTAAGATGCAAGAAGCAATAAGCAATAATAAATATCACATAGCATATAGCATTTATCACATATCAGATAGCAGCGGAAATAAACACATAACAAAGGATATAGCCAAGGTTTTCCAAATCGGAACATCCAAATAAAGGATCGCTGCGCAGCTTCAATAATCAACCAATCATCATCTTCATAATAGCATGAAAGCCGAAGAGAAAACCCCAGTACCGGAACCAATAACCATAAAAGTGTCACAAAGGACAAGGACCATGACACAAAGTCATGCCCGGTAGCTAGATACATTCCCAAAGGAACGCTAACTCATCTCTTCCAAGGCCAATCTGGAAAAGGGGTAAAGAAGGGGGCAAAACAATGGTCAACATTATAATGGACTTGGCTTTGCCATTATAATCTTTCCCATCGCCCGATGCAACAAATATGCCAGCTGGGCTTCCAAATAAATGCTAAGTAATAATAATTTAGCATGAATGAACAACTTAAGGTTCCAAACTAGGGAACCATTCCAACTAAATTACCACAAAGGTAAACCAATCCAAACCGCACATCAAAGATGCCCAACATTACCAAAACAGTACTTAATCAAACTCCAGAACATATTTATTCACAAAAGAACCAAATCCACACAATAAAGTGTTCCACGGTGTTATCTTAAGTTAATTAGAAGGATTAAACCTAAACTAGTTAAGCCATTTAGTTTAAACAAGCAAAAAAGGTCAAATTCCTAGAACAGGGGGCTGGCGGGCGCCTGGGCATAGGCAGGCGTGCGCTTGAATGGACAGAAGGTCAGGCACTAGAAAATGTTGGTAGTGGTGCCCTAGGCACGTTTAATAAACGTTGTAATTGTTATCATTTATTTCATATCAATAAAGAGATGTTTTGATTATTATTGTTGTTCATGTTTACTTATAATAATCCCCGTCCCTAGTACTTGTTAAGCACTAGTATAAAGGCTAAATGGTCATGGGATGATCATGTTAGATTTATGGGTACTTGTTTGGAACAAGGTACTGGACATGACCCGCTCTATGAGATTTATGTCATGGTCTATGTCATACATATATCTCATATTAGTTATGTCATTTGAATCCTTAGACATGAAGTTATTATAGTCTTCCACTTGATGAACATTATGTTTGACATATTCAAACGCTACTTTTAACCGAGTAGTTATAAAGGGTATGATTGGCATAATCGGAATCCCGTTGGGAAGAATAATAAGCTAAATGGATTTGTCCCTCCTCGGAGAGATGTCAAGCTTGGGCCACTCGTAGGAATGATGTTGATGAAATGTTCGGCCGGACTCAGATGAATTGATTGGATCAATGTCATTTGGATTATCAACATATTCGGAATCGAGAAAGTATTGAACAAAACAAGTTGACTGTTTGACCATGACTTGTGTTCAATGACATCGTGGACAAAGGGATTGTGACATATTCTAAAGGAATGCGAACTTGTATCTAGTTATACTATTTGGGTAGGTATAACGGTTTGCTAGAACCTAATCATATCTTATGGGATCATGTTTGAGCTCATTGCCAACTTAGTATAATCCTAGAGGGTCACACACAATAGAACGAATCTTTAAAAGGAACTACATTGGAATTTTGGAAATTCTGGACATTCTGAAGAGTGGGCGACCGCACAGTATTGACTGGGCGGCCGCACACTTAGGACAGTTTTGTACCAGTTTTGCTTCAGATAGTTGTGCGACCGGACAGATTATTTTGGGCGGCCGCACAGTGCTGTCGGGTGGCAGATTCCTAATTTGATTTGGAAACGAATTTTGGAAGGATTTTGACACAAGTTTCCTATTTGGAATAGGTCATACTTGTGTATAAAAGACCAAATTCGGCCAGCACTTAAGGCCAATGATTTTGTGAGTCTCAAAGAGTTTGAGAGAGGGTTTATTTTGTTCCAAGACATTCTTGGTTGAAGAACAAAATAATACACAAAATAAATTCCATATAGTTCTTTTGATTGTGAAAAAGTGTTTCACAATTTGGTCTAGCAACCAAGATCAAAGAAGCTCCTTTGATATTCGTTCGAAGTGTGGATACCGCTAGAGGGTGAAAATCATCATCTTCAAAGTTCGTGTTCAAGCTTTGTGATCGTGATCAAGTCTTCAAACCTCCACCAAAGACCAAGAGAATTTGATAGCCATCAAGGGTTAGTATATTCCTTTATTCCTATGTTGTATTTGATTTAATCGTATGAACGGATCCATGGCTTTGGGTTTCAAAATTTTAAATGCTAAATTCCGCTGCGCATGTTTGATCGAAACCCAACAGTGGTATCAGAGCCCCATTCATGTTGATTAATTCAATACTTGGATCATGTTATGTGTATATAAATTGTTTATGTGCCTTGCATGATATGAATATTTGAATATGTGATGTTTATGTGTTATGTGATTTTATGTGGTTTATTGTTTTGCAACTTTAATCGCACGATTCAATCGCAATAAATAAATTATGGTGGATTCAGAATTGTTGATTATTAATTTTTGATTGGATCAAAGTTTTAATAATCGGGGAAAAACGATTTTGAGACAAAATTTTCGAACTTCAAAATTCTGTACATTCTGATCAGTTTGGGCGACCGCACAAAATCACTTGGGCGACCGCACATGTTTGGGCGACCGCACAGTGAATTTTGGGCGGCCGCACATGAGGATCAGATTGTCTGATTTTTTGGATGAAATCAGAATTTGGAATTTTTGAGAGATCCAACAAAACCAGTAACAGAACCAGTCCAGACTTGATGATCTGGAATGGGTTTTGGGTAGTAGGTTTGTGTGTGGATTTTGGGGTTTGATTTTCCTATTTGTTTTAGTCTTGTGATTCCTAGATTGGTTCAAGTTTTGGATGGCTAATCTGCATTCATCGAGATTGTGTTTCCCAAAATTGATCGCAATCAAAGTTTCAAAGATAAAACGAAGTTAGAATTATGAAGAGTTCATAATTGCTAAAATTAGGAAACAAAGTTCTTGATTCAATGATTGGAGATCCATGTGGAATTGTGAATGCAATTGGCCTACGTTCATCGAGACCATCTATTGCTTAGTTTCGGCCACATGGACTACTTTCTTGATTTCTTGAATTAGTGCGGGATTGTGGTTGCCTAATGGCTTAGTTCGACCGCACTTCTTGTTGTCTTGATTTGGAAATAATAACCAAAGTTGAAATAGTCTCATCCTCATAATTATAGAGAAACTAATGACACATAAATACCATGCTTAAATTAATGGAGATTAATTTAATGGCTAAACTTGATGTGTAACATGTTTATATTATGTGCTCATAAATGTGTTATATGCTATATGTGATGAACCTTCAAAGAAAGTTTTAAGTCTTTTATTGCCATGCCATGATTAAAACACTTGTTAGTACATGAGTGATTTTAATGTAGATTCGTCCTAGCGAGGTGCATTAAATTTATTTATGTATGAGCAAGATAGATAATGTGGGCACGCCCTAGCGGGACACATTAACTATGCGTTTAAAATGGTTAGACTTAATTGGGCGTCAAAACAGTTTTGGGCCTAGGCAAAGATGAGGTTTAACATGCTTTTTGAAATTGGATTTCTTAAAGAATCTCATAAAAGGAAATGAGAGTCATATGAGATATGATTGACAAGAGTTGTCTACCTAATTAATTTGATTTTGTGTAATCCGCCTTAGCGGACTTGAAATTAAATTAAAGTTGGATCTTAACCCATTTAAATTATATTATACATTGGATGTATATGAAGGTTATATAATTTAGTGGGAGTATTTTGTTTGAAAAATACATTATTTATCTCTTTAATGAAAATCGGTACTTATTAAATTTTGGAAATTTTGCATATTTGTAGATAATGACTAATAACACTCAATCAATGTCGTTGCGATCGATCCTTGAGAAGGATAAGCTCGAAGAGAATGGTACCAACTTTATGGATTGGATCCGTAGCATAAGAATTGTTCTTAGGCAAGAAGATAAGTTGTACATTCTCGATGGGCCTCTCCTTGCTGAACCACCGCCTACTGCCCCTAGGGTAGAAAGAGACAATTACAAGAAACATCGTAATGATTCTAGAGATGTAAGTTGTCTCATGCTTGCTGCCATGTGTTCAAAACTCCAACAAAGTTTGGAACATTTGGAAGCCTATGAGATAGGCGTGGAGTTGAGAACCATGTTTCAAGAGCAAGCTAGGCAAGAGAGGTACAAGACCATTGTTGCATTCACTACTAGTAAAATGAATGAAGGGCAACAAGTGAGTCCTCACTTTCTTAAAATGAAAGGTTATGTAGAGCACCTTGAGAAACTTGGCTATCCAATCCCATTGGAGCTAGCCACGGATCTCATTCTTAATTCATTGCCTAAAAGTTATAATCAGTTTGTGATGAATTATAACATGCATGGAATGGATAAGAATCTCTCTGAGTTGCATGGGATGCTCAAAACTGCAGAGATGAAAATTGTGGAGAAAGGTTCTCTCGTGCTCTTGGTTCATGATGGGAAGAAGGCTGGTGCCAAAGGAAAGGGTAAGGCAAAAGTTGTCAAACCCAAAATAAGAAAGGCAAAGGTTGCCAAGGCTTCTGAGGCAAAACCCGATACACAAAAGGATGCAATTTGTTTCCATTGTCAAGAAATTGGTCATTGGAAACGTAATTGCAAGGCTTTCTTGGAAGAGCAAAAGAAGAAGAAGAGCAGCAAGGCTGCGTCGACTTCAGGTATCTATATGATAGATATTCTCCTTTCTACCACTGATTCTTGGGTATTGGATACCGGATGTGGTTCTCACATTTGTCTAAATGTGCAGGGACTAAAGAATAGGAGACTGCTTAAAGAAGGTGAAGTAGATCTACGCGTGGGGAATGGAGCAAGAGTTGCTGCATTAGCCGTAGGGACTTATGAAGTCACTTTACCTTCCGGATTAATTCTTGTTTTGAACAATTGTTATTATGTTCCGGATTTAAGCAGAAATATTATTTCAATTTCTTGTTTGGATAATGAAGGTTTTAAGTTTCTTATTGAGAATAAGAAATTTTCTATTTATTTAAATGATGTGCTTTATGGTATTGCTAATTCATTTAATGGCCTTTATATCTTGGATGTCAAGAATGAAAATAATGTCTATCATGTAAATAAGAAATCTAAACCTAATGATGTAAATCATACTTATTTGTGGCATTGCCGTCTTGGTCATATTAATGAGAAGCGTATCTCAAAACTCCATGGGGACGGACTTCTGGGTTCATGTGACTTTGAGTCATATGATACTTGTGAATCGTGTCTTCTTGGAAAAATGACTAAGACACCTTTTACCAAGTTGGGTGAAGGGGCAAGCGACTTATTGGGGTTGATACATTCCGATGTATGCGGACCATTAAGTAGCAATGCTAGGGGAGGATTTCAATACTTCATAACCTTCACTGATGCTTATAGTAGATTTGGGTATGTTTACCTAATGAGACATAAAAGTGAAGCATTTGAGATATTTAGAATATTTCAAAATGAAGTAGAAAAACAACTTGGGAAAAGTATAAAGGCACTTCGATCAGATCGAGGTGGTGAATACTTGAGCCAAGAATTTGATGATCATCTAAAGAATTGTGGAATAGTTTCACAATTGACTCCGCCCGGAACACCACAATGGAATGGTGTATCTGAGAGGAGAAATCGGACTTTGTTAGACATGGTTCGATCAATGATGAGTCAAGTTGATCTTCCAATATCCTTTTGGGGTTACGCCCTAGAAACCGCTGCTTTCACACTAAATCAAGTTCCAACTAAATCGGTTCCAAAGACTCCATATGAGATGTGGAGTGGAAAGAAACCTAGTGTATCTTTCATGAGGATTTGGGGTTGCGAAGTTTATGTCAAGAGACTTATCTCTGAAAAACTAGCACACAAATCTAATAAATGTATTTTCTTGGGATATCCTAAGGAAACTAAAGGGTATTACTTTTACAACCGTGAGGACAACAAAGTGTTTGTTGCCCGAACTGGTGTCTTTCTAGAGAAACAGTTTCTCTCCAAAGAAATCAGTGGGAGTAAAATAAACCTTGAAGAAATTCGAGACCCAGAAAATAACATTGAACCAATAGTGGAACAAGAACAAGGACCACAAGGAGTTGTGGAACCTGTTCAAAGTACACAAGCAACTCGCAGATCTAGTAGGTTACGATCCGAGCCCGAGAGATATGGATTTCTCGTAACGGATAGTAATGAGGTAGAAATCATTGAGAATGATGAACCGTCAACCTACCAAGAGGCGATGACTTCTCCTGATTCGGACAAGTGGCTTGGAGCCATGGAATCCGAATTGCAATCCATGCAAGACAATCAAGTTTGGAATTTGATTGATGCGCCCGAAGGTGTAAAAACCATAGGATGCAAATGGGTCTTCAAGAAGAAGACTGACATGGATGGGAAGGTGCATACTTACAAAGCTAGGCTTGTAGCGAAGGGTTATAGGCAAGTTCATGGTATTGACTATGATGAGACCTTTTCACCCGTAGCAATGATCAAGTCTATAAGAATTTTGCTTGCCATTGCCGCATATCATGACTATGAAATATGGCAGATGGACGTCAAAACCGCTTTCCTGAATGGAAAACTCCAAGAGGATGTGTATATGACACAACCAGAAGGTTTTGAACAAGATTCTAAGGTATGCAAATTGCAAAGATCCATCTATGGATTGAAGCAAGCTTCAAGGAGTTGGAATCTCCGTTTTGATGAATCGGTCAAAGACTTTGGTTTCATCAAAAACGAAGATGAGCCTTGTGTATACAAGAAGATTAGTGGGAGCATAGTGCTATTCCTTATTTTATATGTGGATGACATATTGCTCATTAGAAACGACATTCCTACACTTCAGTCTGTGAAGACTTGGTTAGGAAAGTGCTTCGCAATGAAAGATATGGGTGAAGCCGCATATATTCTTGGCATTAAGATCTATAGAGATAGATCAAGGAGGCTACTTGGTTTAAGCCAAAGTACATACATTGACAAGGTCATTAGAAGATTCCGTATGGAAAATTCTAAGAGAGGAACCTTGCCCGTGTTACATGGAGTTTCTCTAAGCAAGACTCAATGTCCTAAGACAAAAGATGAGCGTGAGAAAATGAATGATGTTCCATATGCTTCGGCAATTGGGTCCATCATGTATGCCATGATTTGTACTAGGCCGGATGTATCTTATGCTTTGAGCATGACAAGTAGATACCAATCCGACCCTGGCGAAAATCACTGGATAGCTGTAAAAGCGATTCTTAAGTACTTAAGAAGGACTAAAGACTCGTTTTTGGTCTATGGAGGAATGGAAGATGATCTCGTTGTAAATGCTTACACGGATGCAAGCTTCCAAACTGACAAAGATGATAGCCGATCGCAATCGGGTTTTGTGTTTATGTTAAATGGTGGAGCTGTAAGCTGGAAGAGTTCCAAGCAAAGTACAACCGCTGATTCTACAACAGAAGCTGAGTATATTGCTGCATCGGATGCTGCAAAAGAAGCTGTTTGGATTAAGAAGTTCATAACTGAACTTGAAGTGGTTCCTAGCATTGCTAATCCAATAGACCTTTATTGCGATAATAATGGTGCTATTGCTCAAGCAAAGGAACCAAGAGCACATCAGAAATCCAAACACATACTTAGGCGTTTTCATATCATTCGAGAGATCGTTGATAGGGGAGACGTAAATATATGCAGAGTACCTACTGATGACAATGTTGCGGACCCGCTAACAAAGGGACTTCCACAAGCTAAACATGATGGTCATGTTAGGTCCATGGGTATTAGATACATGGGAGATTGGGCCTAGGGCAAGTGGGAGATTGTTGGTAGTGGTGCCCTAGGCACGTTTAATAAACGTTGTAATTGTTATCATTTATTTCATATCAATAAAGAGATGTTTTGATTATTATTGTTGTTCATGTTTACTTATAATAATCCCCGTCCCTAGTACTTGTTAAGCACTAGTATAAAGGCTAAATGGTCATGGGATGATCATGTTAGATTTATGGGTACTTGTTTGGAACAAGGTACTGGACATGACCCGCTCTATGAGATTTATGTCATGGTCTATGTCATACATATATCTCATATTAGTTATGTCATTTGAATCCTTAGACATGAAGTTATTATAGTCTTCCACTTGATGAACATTATGTTTGACATATTCAAACGCTACTTTTAACCGAGTAGTTATAAAGGGTATGATTGGCATAATCGGAATCCCGTTGGGAAGAATAATAAGCTAAATGGATTTGTCCCTCCTCGGAGAGATGTCAAGCTTGGGCAACTCGTAGGAATGATGTTGATGAAATGTTCGGCCGGACTCAGATGAATTGATTGGATCAATGTCATTTGGATTATCAACATATTCGGAATCGAGAAAGTATTGAACAAAACAAGTTGACTGTTTGACCATGACTTGTGTTCAATGACATCGTGGACAAAGGGATTGTGACATATTCTAAAGGAATGCGAACTTGTATCTAGTTATACTATTTGGGTAGGTATGACGGTTTGCTAGAACCTAATCATATCTTATGGGATCATGTTTGAGCTCATTGCCAACTTAGTATAATCCTAGAGGGTCACACACAATAGAACGAATCTTTAAAAGGGACTACATTGGAATTTTGGAAATTCTGGACATTCTGAAGAGTGGGCGACCGCACAGTATTGACTGGGCGGCCGCACACTTAGGACAGTTTTGTACCAGTTTTGCTTCAGATAGTTGTGAGACCGCACAGATTATTTTGGGCGGCCGCACAGTGCTGTCGGGTGGCAGATTCCTAATTTGATTTGGAAACGAATTTTGGAAGGATTTTGACACAAGTTTCCTATTTGGAATAGGTCATACTTGTGTATAAAAGACCAAATTCGGCCAGCACTTAAGGCCAATGATTTTGTGAGTCTCAAAGAGTTTGAGAGAGGGTTTATTTTGTTCCAAGACATTCTTGGTTGAAGAACAAAATAATACACAAAATAAATTCCATATAGTTCTTTTGATTGTGAAAAAGTGTTTCACAATTTGGTCTAGCAACCAAGATCAAAGAAGCTCCTTTGATATTCGTTCGAAGTGTGGATACCGCTAGAGGGTGAAAATCATCATCTTCAAAGTTCGTGTTCAAGCTTTGTGATCGTGATCAAGTCTTCAAACCTCCACCAAAGACCAAGAGAATTTGATAGCCATCAAGGGTTAGTATATTCCTTTATTCCTATGTTGTATTTGATTTAATCGTATGAACGGATCCATGGCTTTGGGTTTCAAAATTTTAAATGCTAAATTCCGCTGCGCATGTTTGATCGAAACCCAACAGAAAAAGTGGGAGTAGGCGGGGGCCTGGGCAGGGGAAGGCGGGCGCCTGGTCTACGGGCTGGGAAGAATTCCTAGCTGGGTTCTTCAAATTTCCTTACCAATTCCACACCATTTTCATAATACCCAAAATCAACACTCCCAACACGATTCCTAAGGTATCCAAACATCATTTAACCAAAAAGGGGACCTAAATAATACCCTTTAATCACCCAAACCAACACTAAATCCCCACATTCAAAATTTCACCATTTTTAACCAAAAACTCAAATAAATTCCAAACAATTTCAAAACCCAACCAAACTTCAAATATAACACATCAAACATCATATAAACATGATATGAACATTTTAGCATAACAATGGGGGAAAAGTAACTTACTTGAGAATAATGAAAGTTGACGGAATTCGATTCTTTTTGGTTCTACGCGATCCTATCGACGATCTAAACAAGGTTCACGTTTTGAGAAATGAGAGATTACAAGGAGAAGATGAAGGAAATTAAGAGAGAAGGAAGGAGAAGAAAAAGCTTACCACAATGGAGGAGAGAGAGAGAGATTGCTGGGAGAGGGTGGAGAGGAGTGAGGGAGAGGTGAGGGAGAAGAGGGGAGTAGGGGAAAATTATTTCAAAATGTTACAACTAGACCCCCTCCCCATCTACTAACACAATTACTCCCCACTAACAAATAAGACCCAAATAACTCGAATAAAAAGCTAGGCGTAATTATTATAACACATAAAATGCATCCACAATTATTTAAATAAATAATAATTTAAATAAATAAGCAAATAATTAAATAAAAATCATTTAATAACTAATAAAATAGAGCCTATATTTCGGGTCGTGACATTCACTCCCCCTTAAAGAAAATTCGACCCGAATTTTAACGAGACTCACCTTAAACAAAAAGCCACTGAAATTTCCTCTCGATCTCATCTTGAAGCTCCCACGTCGACTCCTCGATGTTATGATTCCTCCAAAGGACTCGAACCAAAGAAATTCTTTTGCTCCTCAACTCTTGAACTTTAGAATCTAAGATCCTAACCGGTCGTTCCTCATAAGTCATATCGGGCTCAATATCTTCCGGTATCCTCGGTAACACGTAAGACGGATCATGAACATACTTCCGAAGCATAGAAACGTGAAAGACGTTGTGCAACCGGTCCAAAGATGGTGGTAACGCGAGACGATACGCTAGAAGTCCAACCTTTCCCAAAATCTCAAACGGGCCAATAAACCTTGGAGCCAATTTACCTTTCTTCCCAAATCTACGAATACCCACCTTCGGAGACACTTTCAAGAACACCAAATCACCAATCTGAAAACTAAGATCTCGCCTTCTGTTGTCTGCGTAGCTCTTATGTCGACTCTGGGCTGTCTTCAGTCTATCCCGGATAACTCTAACTTTCTCAACTGAATCCTGAAGCAAATCAATACCCAAAACTTTCGCTTCACCAACCTCATCCCAACAAATAGGCGATCTACACTTACTTCCATACAAGGCCTCAAACGGTGCCATCTCGATACTAGCCTGATAACTGTTGTTGTAAGAGAATTCCACTAACGGTAGGTGTGAATCCCAAGAATCGGAAAAGTCTATCGCACAAGCTCGCAACATATCCTCAAGAATCTGAATGGTCCTCTCGGATTGACCGTCGGTCTGGGGATGAAAAGCTGTACTGAATCGCAAATCTGTACCCAAAGCTTCCTGAAACGCCTTCCAGAATCTAGAAGTAAACCTCGGGTCTCGATCTGACACAATACTAACTGGCACCCCATGCAATCTAACAATCTCATCAATGTAAAGGGTCGCAAGCTTCTCCATCGAATACCTGATGTCAATATGCAAGAAATGGGCACTCTTGGTCAATCTATCCACTATTACCCAAACACTGTCATACTTCCTACGGGTACGAGGCAGTCCCGTAACGAAATCCATAGTCACATGCTCCCATTTCCACTCGGGAATCTCTAACGGCTGAAGTAATCCCGCGGGTCTCTGGTGCTCGGCTTTGACCTGCTGACAAGTTAGACACTTCGAAACATACTCCGCTATTTCCCTTTTCATATTAACCCACCAAAACTGTTGCTTCGAATCCTGATACATCTTCGTACTACCCGGATGAATAGTATACCTCGATTTGTGACCCTCATCAAGAACTCTTTGTTTAATTCCATCAACATCCTGAACACACAAACGACCACGGAAAGTCAAAACTCCCACCGGGCTAATAGAAAAATCCTCGAAGTTCTTTTCCTTCAATTTACCCATTACCTTCACCAACTCGGGATCTTCTTTCTTAGCTTCCTTTATCCTTTGAATTAGGGTCGGAGACACCCTAATATTCGCAAAAATAGCCCCATGACTCGATTCACGAGGAGACCAATCTCGAACATCCTTAAGCATTTTCCATTCTCGAACCATCATCGAAGCCACATAAGATTTTCTACTAATCGCATCGGCTACCACATTCGCCTTCCCCGGATGATAAGAAATCGTACAATCATAATCCTTCAATAATTCCATCCATCGACGCTGTCGGTTATTCAACTCTTTCTGAGAGAATAGGTACTTCAAACTCTTGTGATCGGTAAAAATCTCAAACTTTGCCCCATAAAGGTAGTGCTTCCATTTGTGCAACGCAAAGACTATCGCAGCCAATTCCATATCATGAGTCGGGTAATTCTGTTCACTAGGGGTCAACTTCCTCAAAGCATAAGCAATCACTTTCCCATTCTGCATCAACACACAACCCAAACCCTCTTTCGAAGCATCACTATAAATCACTAGGCCATCGCTCCCATTAGGCAAAGTTAAGATCGGTGCGGTAGTCAACCTCTTCTTCAATTCCTCGAAACTCTTGTTACATTTCTCGGTCCACACAAACGGAACATTCTTCCGGGTCAACTGAGTCATCGGAGTAGCAATCCTCGAAAACCCTTCAATAAATCTCCGGTAATAACCGGCTAAACCAAGAAAGCTACGAATCTCGGTCACTGACTCGGGTCTCTTCCAATCCACTATAGCTTCAATCTTTGAAGGATCCACCGAAATCCCATCTTTAGAAATCACATGCCCCAGAAATGACACCTTCTCGAGCCAAAATTCGCATTTACTGAACTTCGCAAATAATTTCTCCCTCGCAAGAATGTATAAAATTGTCCTCAAGTGCTGCTCGTGCTCCTCCCGGGATTTAGAGTAGACGAGTATATCATCAATAAAGACCACCACGAACGAATCCAGATAAGGATGGAAAACTCGGTTCATCAAATCCATAAACACGGCCGGCGCGTTAGTCAACCCAAATGGCATAACCAAGAACTCATAATGACCGTAACGAGTGCGAAAAGCAGTCATCGGAATATCCTCCGATCGAACCTTCAACTGATGGTACCCACTCCTCAAATCAAGCTTGGAAAACACAACGGACCCTTGAAGCTGATCAAACAAATCATCAATATGGGGTAGAGGGTACTTATTCTTCACCGTAACCTGATTCAACTTCCTGTAATCTATACACAATCTCAACGAACCATCTTTCTTTCGCACAAATAAAACCGGTGCTCCCCACAGGGAAACACTAGGGCGGATAAACCCTCGATCAAGCAACTCTTGCAACTGAACCTTTAACTCCTTCAACTCTACGGGAGCTAACCTATAAGGTGCTTTCGAAATTGGAGCCATACCCGGCAAAAGATCTATACAAAACTCAATCTCACGATCGGGAGGCATATCATACTCGGTAGAGAAAACATCGGGAAATTCCCGAACTACCCGAACACTATCAAAACTAGGGGATTCTTTCCTAGTATCAAGAACACTAGCCAAATACCCCTCACAACCACTATGCAATAATTTTCTCGCTTTCATAAAAGAAATTAGACGAACCTTTCTACTCAGAGGACTAGCCTCAAACACAAATTTAGGCACATCGGGAATAGAAAAAGTAACAGTTTTCTTACGGCAATCAACAGAAGCATGAAACTTGCTCAACCAATCCATACCCAAAATGACATCAAAGTCTTGGATAGGAAGAACCACCAAATCCGCACGAAGGACTCGACCACAAATAACCACATCACAAGCACGAAAGACTCGATCAGAAATCAAGCAATCTCCTATAGGGGTCGACACCTCTAGCACGTACGGTAAAGACTCGAATGCAGCATTTAACATGGAAGTAAATTGCACAGAAATGTATGAATGAGATGATCCTGGATCTACTAACGCTCGTGCGCTCACATTAGACACAGAAACAATACCTCCAATAACGGTTGGATCATCGGTGGCTTGTTGTTGATTCATGGCATAAACCTTCCCTTGAACTTTGGGCTTCCCAGCGGCATCCCTTTTCTGACCCTGATTAACACCAACTCCTGACCCGGATGCTTGACCTCGGTACCTCGTGCACTCTCTCATAAAGTGCCCCATTTCACCACAATTGATACACTTGCTTTGGTTTTTCCAACACCTATCCTCCGAATGGCCTACCTTCTGACAAAAGGTACAAGGCTTCTTATTCTGAATCCCCGGAGTAGTACCCGGATTCCTCGGGATCGGTTGCCCTCGGGACTGAGATTGTCCCCCAAAGTTACCTCGATTATCAATCCTTGGTTGTGACTTGCTCTGCGCTCCTTTCTTATTCGGGTTGTCCACCTCGGTCTTCCTCTTATGTTCCCCAATATCTTTCTCTATTAAGTAGGCTCGGTCTACCGCATCTTGGAAGGTCACAATCCGTTAAGCAATAAGTTGAGTACGGATGGAGGTCTTCAATCCCCGAATGAATCTCATAGCCTTTTGTTCCTCGGTCCTCACCAAATAGTCGCAATACCGGGCTAATTCTATGAACTTAGCCGAGTATTGTGCTATAGACAACACACCTTGTTCTAGGTTGAGTAGCTCGATCTCCTTTCGGTTTTGATCAACAACCAGAATGAAATGCTCCTTGAATTTGCGCACAAACAACTCCCACGCATACACCGTGTGAGTATCATCCCAAGTAGCTTTAATACCTTTCCACCAATGCTCGGCGGCTCCCACAAGCTTGTAAGCCGCAAACCGGACCTTGTCCTCATCCGAACACCCAAATACATCATAAATCTTTTCCATTGACTCAATCCATAACTCATCTTACCGAACATCGGGTTCCCCATTGAATTCAACCGGTTTCAACTTCAGAAATTGCTCCAATCCATAGCGGGGTGGAGCTTGTTCTACCCTCGGACCTTGATCATGTATGGCCTTCATGGCCGCCTCGAACATGCCTTGAAACATAGCACGTACTTCTTCCCATGCATCATTCTGATTTACATTACCGGTACTACCTTCACCATTCCTTCTACGAACCATTGCAAACAAGTACCTGCATAAAACATCAACCGTTAATCACTCCGCACACTACTACCCACCTAGGTCATACTAATCCACCTAGACTTATACGTAGAGCTAATGCCATAGCTCTGATACCAACTGTCGCGACCCCGGACCCCGCGGGCCCGAGACTGCGATCTGGACGCCGACTCTAAAACCAAAACTGTGAAATACCGAAGTTAAAAATTCCATTTGATACCAAAAGGTGATGATCCAAGTTTTACAAAACCAAGTTTGATAAAATAAATTACAACTATCATAAACTTCCACAAGTTTATGCCCAACAAAATACAAATACACAATTCTTAATGACGTCAATGATTGGTACAACTATCCCAAAAAGGTTACACATTTATATAATGTAAACCAACCTATAACAACCTTCCCCAAAAGAATGTATCCACACTCGACGTCCTCTTTCTCGTGATCAGCGAGACTAATCCTTAGCACCTGGGGGGGGGGGTTAAGGAAAAACAAAGATAAAAGAAAAGGGGGTGAGATAAATCTCAATAAGTTACTAATGCAACTACATGACATGCTAAGATGCAAGAAGCAATAAGCAATAATAAATATCACATAGCATATAGCATTTATCACATATCAGATAGCAGCGGAAATAAACACATAACAAAGGATATAGCCAAGGTTTTCCAAACCGGAACATCCAAATAAAGGATCGCTGCGCAGCTTCAATAATCAACAAATCATCATCTTCATCATAGCATGAAAGCCGAAGAGAAAACCCCGGCACCGGAACCAATAACCATAAAAGTGTCACAAAGGACAAGGACCATGACACAAAGTCATGCCCGGTAACTAGATACATTCCCAAAGGAACGCTAACTCATCTCTTCCAAGGCCAATCTGGAAAAGGGGTAAAGAAGGGGGCAAAACAATGGTCAACATTATAATGGACTTGGCTTTGCCATTATAATCTTTCCCATCGCCCGATGCAACAAATATGCCAGCTGGGCTTCCAAATAAATGCTAAGTAATAATAATTTAGCATGAATGAACAACTTAAGGTTCCAAAGTAGGGAACCATTCCAACTAAATTCCCACAAAGGTAAACCAATCCAAACCGCACATCAAAGATGCCCAACATTACCAAAACGGTACTTAATCAAACTCCAGAACATATTTATTCACAAAAGAACCAAATCCACACAATAAAGTGTTGCACGGTGTTATCTTAACTTAATTAGAAGGATTAAACCTAAACTAGTTAAGCCATTTAGTTTAAACAAGCAAAAAGGGTCAAATTCCTGGAACAGGGGGCGGGCGGGCGCCTGGGCATAGGCAGGCGCGCGCTTGAATGGACAGAAGGTCAGGCGCTAGAAAAAGTGGGAGTAGGAGGGCGCCTGGGCAGGGGCAGGCGGGCGCCTGGTCTACGGGCTGGGAAGAATTCCCAGCTGGGTTCTTCAAATTTCCTTACCAATTCCACACCATTTTCATAATACCCAAAATCAACACTCCCAACACGATTCCTAAGGTATCCGAACATCATTTAACCAAAAAGGGGACCTAAATAATACCCTTTAATCACCCAAACCAACACTAAATCCCCACATTCAAAATTTCACCATTTTTAACCAAAAACTCAAATAAATTCCAAACAATTTCAAAACCCAACCAAACTTCAAATATAACACATCAAACATCATATAAACATGATATGAACATTTTAGCATAACAATGGGGGAAAAGTAACTTACTTGAGAATAATGAAAGTTGACGGAATTCGATTCTTTTTGGTTCTACGCGATCCTATCGACGATCTAAACAAGGTTCACGTTTTGAGAAATGAGAGATTACAAGGAGAAGATGAAGGAAATTAAGAGAGAAGGAAGGAGAAGAAAAAGCTTACCACAATGGAGGAGAGAGAGAGAGATTACTGGGAGAGGGTGGAGAGGAGTGAGGGAGAGGTGAGGGAGAAGAGGGGAGTAGGGGAAAATTATTTCAAAATGTTACAACTAGACCCCCTCCCCATCTACTAACACAATTACTCCCCACTAACAAATAAGACCCAAATAACTCGAATAAAAAGCTAGGCGTAATTATTATAACACATAAAATGCATCCACAATTATTTAAATAAATAATAATTTAAATAAATAAATAAGCAAATAATTAAATAAAAATCATTTAATAACTAATAAAATAGAGCCTATATTTCGGGTCGTGACAGACATGCTCGTCGATTCAACTGCCAACTATGAAGTTCGCTCATTTGTGGATGGTTTTGCCAGTTACAATCAGATTCTCATGTCCGAAGAGGATCAACACAAGACAGCTTTCACAACTCCGTGGGGCACTTTCTGCTACACAGTCATGCCGTTCGGACTAAGGAATGCTGGGGCTACTTACCAGAGGGCTGTTACTGATCTATTCTATGACATGATTCATAAAGAGATCGAGGTCTATGTAGACAACATGATCATCCATTCGAAGGGAACCAATGGTCAACATTTGATCGATCTTCGCAAATTCTTTGAAAAGGCTTCGACAACACAAAATGAGACTCAATCCCGCAAAGTGCACTTTTGGGGTCATCAGAGGAAAGGTTCTAGGTTACATGGTCACTGAAAGAGGAATTGAAGCCGATCCCTCCAAGATCAAGGCAATCATTGACATGCCTCCCCCAAAGACGCAAAAAGAAATCAAAGGTTTCATGGGCAGACTTCAATACATCAGTCGGTTTGTGCACCAACTCACTTCCATGTGTGAGCCAATCTTCAAGCTACTCAAAAAGAATGTGGCTCTAGAATGGACAAATGCGTGCCAAGAAGCCTTCGACCAAGTGAAGCATTACTTTACATGCCCTCCAGTTTTGGTTCCACCACATAAAAAGAAGCCTCTCTTGCTCTATCTCACTGTCAATGATGAATCCCTAGGGGCTATGTTAGCACAAGAACAGCGAGACTCCACAAAAGAGAATGCTATCTACTTTGTCAGCCGCCGGTTTCAAGGAGCTGAAAAGAACTACTATGTCTTAGAGAAGTCTTGTGCTGCATTGGTTTGGGTTACTCAAAAGCTCAAGCATTACATGGAAGCCTTCCCAATCAAGTTAGTAGCAAAAGTGGACCCGCTCCGCTACATCTTCGAAAACCCTTTCATGTCAACAAGAATAGCCAAATGGTATTTCATGCTCGCCGGCTACGATATCACTTACGTCACACTCAAATCCATCAGGGGGAAAGTGTTCAGTGATCAGCTTGCTGAATTTCCGTGTGACGAAGTGAAGGGGGAAGATGTACAGTTCCCCGACGAGCATTTAATTTGTGCTACATAGAAGAAAATAAGTGGCAACTTTTTTTCGATGGCGCAGCTAATAAGCATGGATATGGCATAGGGATGTTACTTGTTGATCCAAAGGACATGTATACTCGAATCACTATCCGCCTTGAATTTGAAGCCACTAACAACACCGCTGAGTACGAAGCTTGCATAGCGGGGCTCGAAGCAGCCCTCGAAAGAAATGTCACAAGTTTAGAAGTATTCGGTGATTCCTTGTTCATCATCAATCAGAAATCCGGAAAGTGGAAGATTCAAGACTCGACTCTGCAACGGTATGGTCAACATCTCGAGAAGTTGGTTAAACAGTTTCAAGAAATCACCTTCAATTACCTGCTAAAGGACAAAAACCGTTTTGCTGATGCACTAGCCACCATCGCTTCACTGGTCGAAATGTTTGAGGGTAAAATGGTGAAGCCCTTCAAAATTTCCCGACGAAACAGTCCGGAATACTGCATGAGTATTGAGATCAACGAGGTCCAAGCAAACTCCCCGTGGTACACAGATATCATGAATTTCCTTAAGGATGGTGCTTATCCCGAGAATAGCAATAAGAATTCTCAAATGGCGTTGCAAAGACTAGCCTCCCGATATGTACTGATTGGGGACAGAGTCTACAAAAGACACCACGAAGGGATCAATCTCCTATGCGCAAATGAGACCGAAGCTCAAGAAATAATGCATGAGATCCACGAAGGTGAATATGGGCCCCACATGAACGGGTTTATGTTGACCAAGAAGATACTCCGCATGGGTTATTATTGGAGTACCATGGAAAGGGACTGCATCGAGAAAGTCAAGAGGTGCGCCAAATGCCAATTCCATGCCAATCTATAGCACGCTCCACCCTCACAGCTTTACAATATGACTACGCAGTGGCCTTTCTCTTGTTGGGGCATAGACATCATCGGCAAAGTTCACCCTACTGGAAGCAACGGACAATATTTCGTTCTCGTAGCCGTGGACTATTTTACAAAATGGGTCGAAGCACAGGCTTACCGAGTTCTCAACGCCAAGAAAGTGGCCGAATTCGTGAAAACCCACATCATGTGCCGATACGGCGTTCCTCATGAGATCATCTCAGACAACGGCTCTCACTTCGAGAAAGAGATGGACACACTCCTGGTAGAATACAAGATCACTAAGCACAAGTCATCTCCATACCGCCCTCAAGCAAACGGCGCGGTCGAGGCAGCTAATAAAACAATCGAGACCATTGTGAAGAAAATGGCCTCCACTGGAAGGGATTGGCCCGAAAAGCTACCTCTAGCATTATGGGGCTACCGCACGTCGATACGGACAGCGACTGAAGAAACTCCTTATGCACTGGTATATGGTTCCGAAGCTGTACTACCAATAGAGCTCAAAGTTCCATCCCTACGGGTCCTCCTCGAGAACCATGTAACGACCCGAAAACCCGTATCTATTTTCTTAGTAAAAATAATTGTTTATTTATTTAATTAATTATTTATGTGTGCATTTTAGTGTTTCATCATATTTTATGTCTAGCATTTTGTTTGATCACCTTGTGCTAGTATGAATTTAATTGGGTCTTTGTGGAATGCTTGGGTTGGGTTTTTATGTGCGGAGTATTTCTTGAGGGGCTTTAGTGTAACTTTTAAAAATAACTCTTACTTACTCCCTCCCTACTCCCCCTTCTCCCTCACTTCTCCTCTCCCTCCCAGTCAACTCTCCCTCTCTCTCTCCCTCTTTTCCCATTGCAAAGAAAAGGGTAAGAAATCTCCTCCCTCTTTCCTTCTTTTTGACTATCATTTATTCATTATTTCTTAATGCTCATTTTATGAAAAATGTTTAGATCGTCGATAGGATCGTAAAGAGCTAAGAAAATTCGCATTCCGTCACCTTTTATAAATTTCAAGTAAGTTACTTTCCCCCCATTTTTATGCTAAAATGTCCATCTTTAGTTTATGTAATGCTCTAGTTCATATATGTGTCATTTTGGTTGAGTTTGGAATTTATTTGCATTTTGTTCATCTTTTGTGATTTTTGGAGAATGTTGGGATTTAAATCTTAGTTTGGGTTGATAGATGATGTTATTTAGGTCCCTTTCTAGTTTATAAGTTGTTTTGGTTCATGATTATGCTTAGTGGAAAGTTTGGTTGTGTAGACACCCCGCCTTGGACCGCTCACCCCGATTGCACATTTGATTTTGTGTTTCTCCCCATTTTTAAGTGTTTCTCGTTAGTTTCTGTCACTTCCGTTAAGTTCCTGACTGACTTCGTTAAGTCCAGGGACTAAACTGAATAACAGGGCTGACTTTCTAGTCCATTCTGTCAAAATTGCCTTCTCTGAGTCGCGCGCCTCCGACAGGAGGAGCCAGGCGCGCGCGCCTCCCGCCCCCAAAGCAGGAAGCGCGCGCCTCTGGGCGTCAGTTACAGATTTCTGGCCAGGATTCCCTCCCTTGCTCAATTTACAGGATTTTGCCCGGGAAGGATTTCTTGGTGACTGAGTTTTGGCACCAAAAACACCCCTCTTTCACCTATAAAAACCTCTCTTTACCTCCATTTTCAAGGATCGAAAAATAATCGAAAAATCATCGAAAGAGGACCGAAAATTGAACTTACAAAAACTATACCAAAATCACTTTCTAAAAGTTCTCCAAGGATTTCATCAAGCAATACTTGAAGGTCTTCAAATTGTAGGTAAAAGTCCATCTTTTCCTTTCTTTTCTATTTCATCTCCTCTCTCTTTTTTTACTCTAATCAAATGTGCAATCACCCAAATCATTTTGGGACATGACTCTAATGATCACCTCATCTCATTGAGGTTGGTTAAGGAGTTATCTCCTACATTCCAAATCCTATTTTAAACCCCTTTTTATGACTTAAAGAAGAAGAAGAAGAACATTTTCATTCATGTAGATTTTGATCAAGCAAGACCAACTTAAGTTGGGCGAGATGGGTGTTTCGGTACTTCCCATCTCGTAATCTAACCCCCGAACCTCAAAACAAAGAATCTCTGTTTTCGTAATCAAACTTAGGCTACAATCTATAGGTTTTTCTTATGTTCCTCAAAACATAGGTGGCGACTCTAAAAACAAGTTAGACATCCTAGGATAATTCACCGCTCTAGCAAAGCCGTGGTTCCCCGGGGTATCTACAGTGGCGACTCTGCTGGGGATATTTATTTGAGGGTTAAACTTGCATTCTGATGGAAATCTACATCTTTTCTGGGCATTCTGTTTCCTGATGGGGGAGGCGCGCGCGTCTGGCCTTTTAAGCCTAAGGCGCGCGCATCCCGCATCAAGAACCAGAATCGCCCACTTATTCATGTTCTTCATCTTCTTCTTCTGTTATTCTGCACTAATCACTTCTGCAGGGGTTACAATATGAACATAGGACCAGGGCAATCCCCTGAGTCCAAAGTCTGACATTCTGACACATAAGCATTGCGCCACGCGCGCGCATCCCGTATCAGCACTCAGAGGCGCACGCTTCTGGGCTGGTTCCCAGAACAGAAACAGGTTTCAGTGACTGAGCAGAACAGTGGGGTGTGGGCACAGTTGCCTGCATCAGAACAAAATTGAACCCTCGGACTGTTTTAATTTTGTGTTTTATTTACCGGTCACACGGGTGATTCGGGAGTTGTAATTTTATGTGCTTATGTGTTTTGTGTGTTTTTCTTTCTTTTCAAAAAAAAAAAAAAAAAAAAAAAATTGTCACTTGTTAGACCTCACACTATATGCACATATTCCTATGAACTGCTCACTATCAAGTCGCACAAGTCCAACCCCAAACCCGTCGAGGCCCGTCCTAGAAAGTTTCAAGCTCCACCAGACCTTGGCTCTTTCGAAGCGGTAAACCTCAGCCCGTGGCGTAGTTCAAGACTACATGCCGGGGGTGACCTTTGAGCCTCATATTCAAGCCGAGCACAAACCACACAATTCTAGTTAGGGTCTAACACTCCGTGACTCAAGTCGGTGTCCATGTACCGAGATTTCCCTAAACTAATGTCTTCAAATCATACATGCCAACTTGTTGAAAGGGACGCAATAAAAATCCGTCCCCAAAAGTGGTTATTTTGGATGAAAATAAAAATCCGTCCCCGCATGTATGCTTTACTACATTAATTTAGTTTAATCCCGATACATGTAGGATTCACAAGCGCGATGGAATCCGATGAGTATATGGGACCGCGAGATGGTCTATATACTAGTGTGACGATTCCATTATTTTCTTAGAAACCCCAAAAGGGATTCATTCCCTCCGACTTATAAAAAAAAAAAAAGAGTCTTTTCTTATGTGGTTCGAGTCGTGTGCCCAACTGTGTGTTCTAAGCCTCTTCATGGACCGCAAGTGTTACTCAAGACTGACAAGGGCCTCTTCTGCAATATAGGTTCAATTGGTACTTACAAAGTCTACCGGGATTCAGCAAATCGGTTAGTCCGTGAAGAGATCACTCCAACAGCTCCAACATCAACCATGACCGGCAGCAGCAACACCATGTCTCTCGAACAGCTCTCAACTATGGTCCAACTCCTCCAAGAGCAAGTCTCCACCCTTAACAAAGAGGCACAAAGCAAAGACGACATTTGGCAATCCCACCTCGACAGCCAAAGGGAGGCCCACGAGGCCGAAATGGAACTAATGAAAGAAAAGCTCACCAACCTTGCCAAAGGAAAGAACAAGAACAATGATGATGAATCCGAATGGACCGAGGGTTTGTTCAAGAGTCCTTATGTCAACACCCGCACCAAGAAGATGGGGGAACCAAGTTCCGAGAACAATGAGCCCAAAATGGTGGATTCTATCATGGCCTACATCGACCAAAAATTCAACGGGCTCAACATGGGGAAAGGCTCCGACACAAGCCTTTATCAATCATCCATCCTCATGAGTACTATGGCCGCTCTTCCCGATAAGTTCAAGATGCCCGACATAAGCAAATTCAAGGGCAACTCTTGTCCTATGGCTCACATTGGGACTTATATTTGGGCAATGGTTCCAAAGAAGGTCTCCACCAAGGTGATGGCTCAATGCTTTCCTCTCACTCTCGAGGGGGCGGCAAAAGATTGGTATGCTACTCTCCCGCTCACTGTCCGTCTTGATTGGGACTCCGCCATGCTTGCCTTCAAGAACCAATACCAAGGCAACACCACTCACCGGCCCACAAGGAAAGAGCTAGAGAACACTACTCAACGAGACAATGAGTCCTTCATCGACTTCACAAGGAGATGGAATGACAAACTCTCTGAAATTGTTGAGAGGCCGAACACAAAAGAGCAAATGGACATATTTCTCAAGTGTCTCAAGATTGATCTCTGCACTCACCTAAGTGGGGCTTGCTACTCCGACTTCTCCCAAATGTATGAGGCGGGGGTACGCATGGATGACTTGCTCAAGGAGATTAAGAAGACCACTCCTACTTACCGCTACAAGGCCGCTTCCAACTCCACAAAAGAGGCCTCGGTCAACGCCGTCACTATTGACAAGGGGAATTACAAAAAGGTTCCTCCACCTCAAGGGAAGAAGTCCCGAAGTGACCGTGTCTACACGCCTCTCCAAGTCATGACTCAAACTGAAGTGTTCGAGGTCCTCAAGGCAAAGGGTCAAGTCACACCCATGCAAGGGTACCAACCCAAGACGATCCTCTCCAATCATGCTCACCACAAATATTGTGGCTACCACCAATATAGTGGCCACACCACCGAGGATTGCTTCGTTCTCCGCAATGTCATTCAAGATCTCATAGATAAGAAAGAATTTGTAGTGACTAATGACGAGCATGTCAATGTAATAGAGATAGGAGAACTCGAGGGGACCACCCATTCAATCCCAATTGTGAATGGGGGCCCCAATGTTATGAATAAACTTGACAATTCTTGTTATGTAGTGACTTACGATGAGGTAATGAGGGAAGTACTAGAGAATAGAAAAAAAAAGCAAGATGGGAACGTCAACATGCTAACTCGATCCGGTCGAGTCATAGCAAGCAACCCTTCCACTTCCGTACCGAGCTCCTCTTCTCAAAAGCCGCAAGCTCACAACGCTCCCGAAGATCCTCTACTTGTCCAACTCAAGAAAACTCAAGCCAACATCTCTATTTGGGACCTCATTGCATCCTCAAAGAAACACCGAGATCTTGTCATCCGCAATCTCGATGATACATCAGTCTCTCCCGATACTACTCCCGAGGACCTCACGGCAATGATTGGTCACATTCATTTTAGCAACGTCATCACCTTTGCCGATATGGACCTTCCACCGTTTGGTTCCGACCACAACGAAGCTATTTACCTCAAGGTACGAGCAAGGGGGAGGCCCGTCTCAAGAGTCTTAGTGGACGGTGGTTCCGCGCTCAATCTCATGCCTGGTAGAATCATGGGCATACTGGGGCTTAAGGATTCTGATTTGAAGCCTTCTACTCAAGTAATCCGAGGTTATGACAGCACCGCCCGTACAGTCATGGGTATGATCGAAATAGACATTGAGTTTGGGAGCATGGTCATGTCCATTCCATTCCAAGTACTTGATATCCCGGCCTCGTTCAACCTACTGTTGGGTCGACCATGGATTCATAGTGCTAATGCCGTACCTTCAACTCTCCACCAATGTGTCAAGATCCGAAATGGTGACGAAATAGTGACCGTAATGGCTGAAAACATCACTATCCACAGAAAAGGTGAGCCCGTCCACCAAGTTCAGCATGGTCTACCAGACTCCACTCTCTCCGGTGTCTCAATCAACGCCATTGACAAAGAAGGGGGAAACGGATCATGGACCCCCAGCAATCACAAAGTCCTCCGCATGATGAGGAATATGGACTACTTCCCTGGTTTAGGCCTAGGGAGATATCAACAAGGAACCCTACACCCTGTGCAAGTCCCATTTGTCAAGAATACATTCGGTTTGGGGTACAAGCCTTCCAAAGAAGACTTGAAGCAAGAACAAGCAATCAAGAACGAAAAGGCCCGAGCTCGTAAAGAAGGCCGTCACTATGAAGTCCCTAATCTAAGGCCTTACCGCAAGACATTGAATGGTTATTTTGTCCGCTAAGGGGAAGACGTTCCATACATGATCTTTCCCGAGCCGGGGTTAACAATAAAGGTGTCAAAAAGCCCGGCCTCGAAATCTTCTCCGATTGTGAGATCCGGAAATCCGAAAGGGAACCAACTCCCATGTCGCCCCGTGAATGGTGGGGAAGGAAGATGACTATAGAGTCCGAGACAGAAATCACCGTGGGGGAAGAACTGACTGACTTAGCCTCCATGTTTGAAGAGCTTGCCATGATGAATGAATGCCAAGTTAACGCCATCCATGACACCGTCATCATGAACGAGACTATCAGTGAGATCCCGCCAAGCTCCGAGCCGATCAACAATTGGTATTCAACAAAAGGGCCCGTGGTATCCAAGGAGTTCTTAGTCTAAGAAATGGGTTGCATACCCCGCACAGCAACAAAGGAAGAGCAGCTCACACTTACTTTCGAGTCCGAGAGTGTCTCTAATACCCTCACCCAAGAGGATTTGGAGGCCATAGCCGAGCGTGTGTTTCCTTTCTTTGTTAATGAAAAATTTGATATTTCTGAGTACCCTGAGATTGCAAACATCATAAATGATGAATTAACTAATAATGAACTTAACGAACAAGTTAATAACGATTCAAATTATGATGAAATAGACCACGAAAACACAACATACTTAAATGAACTTGCTCAACAAGTCCGTAGTCGTGGCGAGAGTGGTCCAAAGGCTGACGAAGAATTGCATGTTGTTATTCTGGGTACCGAAGAAGAGCCAAAAGAAACCAAGATTGGAAGCTTCTTCAAGGGAGACGACAGAGACAGATTGACTGCATTACTACGGGAGTTCGTGGATGTGTTCGCATGGTCATACAAAGACATGCCGGGTTTAGACAGAAAGGTAGCGGAGCACAGGATTCCGATCAGAGAAGATGCCAGGCCAGTAAAGCAGAAGCTCAGAAAGATCAAGCCAGAATGGTCTCTGCAGGTCAAAGAAGAGATTGAGAAGCTCCTCAGTGTGGGCTTCATCAAGGTTATCGAGTATCTGACATGGTTAGCCAACATTGTGATAGTCAGGAAGTCGAACGGCAAGGTTCGAGTTTGTGTAGACTTTCGGGATTTAAACAAAGCTTCCCCAAAGGATGATTTTCCACTCCCTAATATCGACATGCTAGTCGACTCCACTGCTGCCTACGAGGTCCGCTCATTCGTGGATGGGTTCGCTGGGTACAATCAGATTCTCATGGCCGAGGAAGATCAACATAAGACAGCCTTCACAACACCGTGGGGTACCTTTTGCTACACAGTCATGCCATTTGGGTTAAGAAATACTGGGGCTTCCTACCAAAGAGCCGTGACAGACTTGTTCCACGATATGATTCACAAAGAAATCGAGGTCTATGTGGACGACATGATCATTCACTCCAAAGGAACCGATGGTCAACACCTAATCGATCTCCGCAAGTTCTTCGAAAGGCTTCGTCAACACAAGATGAGGCTCAACCCTGCAAAGTACACATTCGGGGTTATCCGAGGCAAAGTTCTTGGTTATATGGTCACTGAAAGGGGAATTGAAGTAGACCCCTCCAAAATCAAGGCAATCATTGACATGCCTCCTCCAAAGACGCAGAAAGAGATTAAAGGTTTCATAGGAAGACTACAATACATCAGTCGGTTTGTGCACCAACTCACTTCCATGTGCGAGCCAATCTTCAAGCTACTCAAGAAGAATGTGGCTCTAGAATGGACCGACGCGTGCCAAGAAGCCTTCGATCAAGTAAAGCATTACTTGACGTGCCCTCCTGTTCTAGTTCCGCCGCACAAGGAGAAACCTCTATTGCTTTATCTCACTGTCAATGATGAAGCCCTAGGGGCTATGTTAGCACAAGAGCAACGAGAGTCCACAAAGGAGAACGCCATTTACTTTGTCAGTCGCTGATTCCAAGGAGGCGAAAAGAACTACTCTGTCTTAGAGAAGTCATGTGCAGCATTGGTTTGGGTCACTCAAAAGCTCAAACACTATATGGAAGCTTTTCCGACCAAGCTAGTAGCAAAGGTGGACCCTCTCCGCTACATCTTCGAGAAGCCTTTCATGTCAACAAGAATAGCCAAATGGTACTTCATGCTCGCCGGCTATGATATCACTTACGTCACACTAAAATCCGTCAGGGGGAAAGTGTTCAGTGACCAGCTTGCCGAATTCCCGTGTGACGAAGTGAAGGGGGAAGATGCACAGTTCCCCGATGAGCATTTAATTTGTACTGCAACCGAGGAAAACAAGTGGAAACTTTTTTTTCGATGGCGCCGCCAATAAACACGGTTTTGGTATAGGGGTATTGCTTGTCGATCCAAAAGACATCTACACTCCCATTGCCATACGCCTGGAATTCGAAGCTACCAACAACATTGCCGAGTACGAAGCATGCATAGCAGGGCTCGAAGCAACTCTCGAAAGAAACGTCACGGAACTAGAAGTGTTCGGCAACTCTTTGCTTCTTATCAATCAGCAATCGGGTAAATGACAACCCAAGACCCGACTCTCCAACAGTATGGTCAGCACCTTGAAGAATTGGTTGAACAATTCCAAGAGATCACTTTCAACTACCTGCCAAGGGATAAGAATCGTTTCGCCGATGCACTGGCCACTATAGCTTCATTAGTTGAAATGCCCAAAGGGAAAATGGTGAAGCCTTTCAAAATTGCTCGAAGGAACAGTCCGGCATATTGCATGAATATCGAGATCAACGAGGTTCAAACAAACTCTCCGTGGTATTCGGATATCATGAACTTCCTCAAAGACGACACTTATCCCGAGAACATCAATAAGAAGTCTCAAGCAGCTCTGCAAAGGTTAGCCTCTCGGTACGTACTGATTGGGGACCGAGTCTATAAAAGGCACCACGACGGGATCAATCTCTTATGCGCCAATGAGACCGAAGCTCAAGAGATAATGTGTGAAGTGCACGAAGGAGAATGTGGACCCCACATGAATGGGTTTATGCTAGTAAAGAAGATACTTCGCATTGGTTACTATTGGAGCACTATGGAACGAGACTGTATCGAGAAAGTCAAAAGGTGTGCCAAGTGCCAATTCCACGCTAATCTGCAACATGCTCCACCCTCACAACTTTACAACATGGTCACACCTTGGCCCTTCTCTTGTTGGGGGATAGACATCATCGGTAAAGTTCATCCTGCCGGAAGCAATGGGCAGTCATTCGTCCTAGTGGCAGTCGACTACTTCACAAAGTGGGTCGAAGCACAAGCCTATCGAACCCTCAACGCCAAAAAAGTGGCCGAATTTGTAAAGATTAATATCATGTGCCGATACGGCGTGCCTCATGAAATCATTTCCGACAACGGCTCTCACTTAGAGAAGGAAATGGATGCACTTTTGGTAGAATACAAGATCACCAAGCACAAGTCATCTCCTTACCGGCCCCAAGCAAATGGTGCAGTCGAAGCAGCAAATAAGACCATCGAGACCACCGTCAAGAAAATGGCCTCAACAGGAAGGGATTGGCCCGAGAAGCTACCATTAGCATTGTGGGGCTACCGCACATCAATACGATCTGCAACATGAGAAACTCCTTATGCATTGGTCTATGGTTCTGAAGCCGTACTCCCTATCGAACTTGAAGTCCCATCTCTACGGGTCCTCCTCGAGAATCAAGTCAACGAGGACAACTGGATGCAAAGTCGATACGAACAGCTAGCCTTACTCGACGAGAAAAGGTTAAGAGCACTCGAACGCACGAGGGCATATCAGCAAAGGATGGCAAGAGCTTTCAACAAAAAAGTGAAGCCTCGAAACATCAATGTGGGAGATTTGGTCTTAAGACAACATCCTCCTAATGCCATGAATCCCCTGGGGAAATGGGGACCCCGATGGATCGGTCCGTACGTGGTCAAAAAGATACTAAGCGGTGGTGCAGTCCGGCTCCTGGATTTAGATGGTGACCAGCTGCCAAAGGAGGTCAACCTCGACAAGCTCAAGAGGTTCTACGCTTAATAAACAAAGACCATATAAAAAAAAAAAAAAAAAAAATCGCTCGCTAGGTTGAAAACCCGCAAGGGCGGCCTAGGCAAAAATTAGAGCACGTGCAAAAAAGAAGCCCGCTAGATTGAAAACCCGCAAGGGCGGTCTAGGCAAAAAACAGGGTGCACAACAAAAAAAAAATAATAATAATAAAAAAAAAATGGTCTTTGTTTATTTGAACTACGAAGACCTGAGCCTCCCAACTGGAGGAACGTAGGCAACCTTCGGGTGCGGTCTAAAACATATCAAAAATACCCATTACAACGGATTTATTGAGCAACCAAAGACATCAAAATATTAAATCCTAAAACAAAGTGGCCTAATTGCAATCTCTTAGGGTACTAAGAAAAATCCAATTTTCTCTTAGCTTTCGAAGGACCACCCGATCGTCTCTCAATCCTTTTCTTCTTGGGTAACAAAGGAGCACTAATAAGCACCGAAACCTTCTGTACTGCAACACGTCTCCTAGAATAAAAGTCATCCAAAGGAGTACCGAAAGGGTCAGCGAGAATGTTACTCGAATCAGCAGCAGCCTCCCTATATCTCAAAGTGCTGCTAGGCTCAAAACCCTGTCCCAACAACTCGGCACGAAGCACATCAACCCAAGTGATGCCACGGTAAAGGGTGCCAAATAAATAATCCAAGTAGCTCTCGGGAAGGAAGACACTCCCCCGATGCAGAGGAGCGAAAGCCCAACGATTGCGGTCATCTCCCCAAGCCGACTGAAGCTCACTCGAGAAGTCAGGACCCATGTAAGCAACTGGACGAAGCATTCCATCCCTCGGAAAAGGAATTGTCTGTTGGCGACCGAACTGCCGCAGAACCCGCTCTGGCTGGTAAAATGAAGAATCTCTCAAACCGGGTACAACCACGTGCTGAAAACCAAGAGTCCATTCCATAAAAGGACGAAGACCCCAAGAAGGAGGACACCACTCAATATCAACGGTCGCCCGAGAGGCAAAGAATTTCTTCCAATCATCTTCAGATAAATCCCGGATCAACAACTTCCTCCTATGAACAGCAAAAGGAGACAAATCACCATCCGGAGAATAAATTCTGAAGTGTTCTCGGAGCCATATGGTCAAGAGCAAAGGGCTTCCCCGACACAGCCCGTCCTATGTAACTCATCAAGGCTGTGCAACGTCTCCCCTACAATAAGAGGGATTACACTAAGTTGCTGCTCCTTAGCTTGCAAAATAATCTCAGCCAACTGCACGTCCGCAGTCCCGAAAGGTGTAACAAACAGTACTTTGCTGAAGAGACAAACGGCCATGGCATTCCTTTTGAAAGATTGAACCATCGGGTCCTCCGAGTGTAAACTGAAGAACATCGGCAATTCAGTTATGTCAATCATGGTACCATGCAACATCTTCCTCACGTCCTCAACAGGGAGATCCAGTAACCAAACCCAAGAGCCGATGGCACCGCGGTGATATGTAGGGACGGCAATCCGACCGGCCAAAGGCATGCCAAGGATGGCCCCGAAATCGTCAACAGTCGGCACCATTTCATTAGCTGAAAGGTTGAAGGTATGGCTGTCGCAATCCCAGAAAGCCGCGGCAGCTCTCAACAAATCCCAATCCGGCTTCAACGTCCGCAAGGTGAAAAGAATTCGAAACCCGAAATCTTTAATGAAGGCCTTCTTGGGATGGGTCTTGAAAGAATACACAAAAGTGCCCAAGTCCTTTTCATACGCACTAACGACCTTGGCATCAAGGGCAAAAGAATTGGAAGCCATGGAAAATGTTGATCACAAGCGAAGTTAAGCAATAATATGATGTTCAAAAATGGCAGAAAGGAGCTGTGAGAATCAAGTGGTCGAACAGAAGATGATATTATAGCTGTGAGAATCAAGTGGTCGGGCAGTGCTGTCGTACCCTCTAATGACTTGTGCGGAGGGTTGTAAATCGGATCTTTTGAGCCCCAGTATGCCCATGACTCGGCTAGGCATTAAGTTGAGTGCAGAACCACCGTCTACTAGAACCCTTGAGATGGGTCTCCCCCTTGCCCTTACTTTGAGGTAGATGGCTTCATTGTGTTCGGACCCAAATGGCGGGAGGTCCATATCGGCAAAAGTGATGACATTGCCGAAGTGAATGTGACCTATCATTGATATGAGGTCCTTAGGAGTCGTGCCGGGAGAGACTGATGTGTCATCCAAGTTCTTGATGATGAGGTCTCGGTGTCTCTTTGATGATGCAATAAGGTCCCAGATGGGTATGTTGGCTTGCGTCTTCTTGAGTTGTGTTAATAAAGGATCTTCGTGTATGTCGAGTGTTTGTGATCTTTGAGAAGAGGTGTTGGTTGCTGCGGTATTGGGAGGGATTGCGCTCGTTGTTACTCGGCCACTGAGAGTGAGCACATTCACGGTCCCTTATAGCTTCTTCTTCCTATTCACTAAGACTTCCATCATAATCTCATCATAAGTCACAATATAACAAGAATTATCAAGTTTATTCATATCATCGGAGCCCTCATTCACAATTGGGATCGAATGGGTGGTTCCTTCAAACTCTCCTACCTCTATTACATTGACACCACCCTCATTAGGGATTATGAATTCCTTCTTGTCTATGAGGTCTTGGATGGTGTTGCGGATGGAGAAACAATCCTCGGTGAGGTGGCTGGTGCATTGATGGTAGTTACACCATTTGTGGTGAGCATGATTGGGACGGAGTGGTTGTGGTTTCTTGTACCCTTGAAGAGGAGTGATTTTCCCCTTGGTCTTTAGAGCTTCATAGGCCTCGGTGATGGTCATGCCATTGAGAGGAGGATAGACGCGGTCGTTTTGGAACCGCTTGCCTTGTGGTGGGGGAACCTTCTTGTAATTCCCCTAGTCAGTTGTAACGGCATTGACAGAAGCCTCTTTGTTTGAACTAGAGGCGGCCTTGTATCGGTAAGTAGGAGTGGCCTTTTTAATCTCCTTGAGAAAGTCATCTATGCGTACCCCCGCCTCATACATTTGGGAGAAGTCGGAGTAGCAAGCCCCACTTAGGTGGGTGCGGAGATTAATCTTGAGACACTTAAGAAAGATGTCCATTTGCTCTTTTGTGTTTGGCCTCTCAACAATTTCAGAGAGCTTGTCATTCCATCTCCTTGTGAAGTCAATGAAGGACTCGTTGTCTCTTTGAGTGGTGTTCTCGAGCTCTTTCCTTGTGGGCCGGTGAGTGGTGTTGCCTTGATATTGATTTTTGAAGGCAAGCATAGCGGCATCCCAATCAAGACAGACAGTGAGCGGGAGAGTTGCATACCAATCCTTTGCCGCCCCCTCGAGAGTGAGAGGAAAGCATTGAGCCATAACTTTTGGGGAGACCTTCTTCAGAACCATAGCCCAAATGTAAGTCTCGATGTGAGCCATCGGGCATGAGTTGCCCTTAAACTTGCTAATGTCGGGCATCTTTAATTTGTAGGGGAGAGCGGCCATCGTGCTCATAAGGATGGATGACTGATAAAGGCTTGTGTTGGAGCCTTTTCCCATGTTGAGGCCGTCGAATTTCTGATCGATGTAGGCCATGATGGAATCGACCATTTTGGGGTCGCTGTTGTCGGTGCTTGGTTTCCCCACTTTTTTGGTGTGGGTGCTGACATATGGGCTTTCAAACAAACCCTCGGTCCACTCGGATTCCTCATTGTCATTACCCCCCTTGTTTTGGGAGAGATTGAGGAGCTTGGCTTTCAGTTGGTCAACCTCAGCCTCGTGGGCCTCCCTTTGACTGTCGACATGAGCTTGCCACAAGGCTTCTTTGGTTTGAGCCTCTTGGTTAAGGGTAGAGACTTGTTGTTGGAGCGTTTGAACCATGGCAGAAAGCTGTTCGAGAGTCATGGCGTTGTTGGTGCTGAAGTCGCCGGCCATCGATAATGTGGAAGCTGTTGGAGTGATCGGTTCACGGACAAGCCTGTTGGATGAATCCCTGTAGATGCGGAGAGTACCAATCGGACCTATAATTGGAGAAGTAGCCCTTGTTAGTCTCGGTTCACACTTTCGGTCCATGAAGAGGTTGAGAACACACAGTTGGGCACACGACTCGAACCACATAAGAAAAAAGACTCTTTTTTTTATTTTATAAGTCGGAGGGAATGGGTCCCTTTTGGGGTTTCTAAGAAGATAATGGAATCGTCACACTAGTATATAGACCATCTCGCGGTCCCATTTACTCATCAGATTCCATCGCGTTTGTGAATCCTACACGTGTCGGGATTAAACTAAATTAATGTAGTAAAGCATACATGCGGGAATGGATTTTTTATTTTCGTCCAAGATAACAACTTTTGGGGATGGATTTTTATTGCGTCCGTTTCAACAAGTTGGCATGTATGATTTGAAAACATTAGTTTAGGGAAATCTCGGTACATGGAAACTGACTTGGTCATGGAGTGTTAGACCCTAACTAGAATTGTGTGGTTTGTGCTCGGCTAAAGAGAGGCTTAAAGGTCACCCCCGGCATGTAGCCATGAACTACGCCACGGGCTGAGGTTTACCGCTTCGAAAGAGCCAAGGTCGAGTGGAGCTTGAAACTTTCTAGGACGGGCCTCGACGGGTTTGGGGTTGGACTTGTGCGACTCGATAGTGAGCAATTTATAGGAGTAATGTGCATGTAGTGTGAGGTCCGTCACGTGACAAAATTTTTTATTTTTTTTTGAAAAGAAAAGATAAAAACACATAAGCACGTAAATTACAACTCCCGAATCACACGTGTGACCGGTTAATAAAACATAAAATTAAACAGTCCAATGGTTCAATTCTGTCCTGATGCAGACAACTGTGCCCACACCCCACTGTTCTGTTCAGTCACTGAAACCTGTTCTTTCCCTGGAAATTGACCCAGAAGCGCGCGCCTCTGGCTAGTGTTGTGGGAAGCGCCCCCTTCTTGGCTCACCTGTCAGATTATCAGAAACTTATGGACTCAGGGGATTGCCCTGGTCCTGATTGTGTGATGGAACCCCTGCAATGTTTGTCAGCACGAAATAATAGGAAGAATAGGAAGAACACATGGAAGGCGGGCAATTCTGGAATTTGACGCGAGACGCGCGCGCTTTGGACCATGAAGATCCGAGGCGCGCGCTTCCCATGTCAATTTCCAGAATGCCCAGAAAAGTGAATTATGAACAGAAACACAAGTTTAACCCACAAGTGTCCCCAGCGGAGTCGCCACTGTAGATACCCCAGGGGAACCACGGCTTGGCTAGAGCGCGTGAATTACCTAGGATGTCTAATTGATTTTAAGAGTCACCACCCACGTTTTAGAGGAACGCGGGAAAACCTAAGAAAATTGCCTTTTTATTGATTATGAAACCAAAGATTCTTGAGATGAGGGGTTCGGGGGTTAGGTTACGAAATGGGAAGTACTTAAACACCCATTTCGCCCGAGCAAAGTCGGTCTTGTTTGTTCATAATTCACTTTTAAAGATGAATGTGTTCTTCCTATTAAAATGATGATAAAAAGGGGTTTTAGAGTTAAAATGTAGGGAGATGACTCCTAGGCCAATTGAATGTAATGAAAGGACCATTGGTGTCATGTCCCAAATGGTTTTGGGTGATTGCACATTTGATTGAATAAGAAGAAGAAGGAGGAGGAGAAGAGAAATTCTTAAGACATTTACCTATAGTATCCTTCAAAAGAGAACCTTGTAAAGCCTTGAAGAAGAGGTTGAATACTTTGTTGAAGAAATCCCAAAGGAAATGTCTAGGAAAGAAGTGAGTAAAAGTCTAAAAATAATGATTTTTCAAGGTCCTCCTTCCAATGATGGATTGGAGGGGTTTTTATAGTTGAAAAAGGATTGTTTTTGGAGCCAAACGGAGTCTCCAAGAAATCGTACCCGGGCAAAATCATGTATAATAAGCAAGGGAGAGATTCTTGGGCAGAATCTGTAACTGACACGCCCCAGAAGCGCGCGCATCCCACCTAGGCGGCGGAAGGCGCGCGCGTCTGGCCTCAAGGGGCGGAGGCGCGCGACTCTGAGAAGCAATTTTTAACAGAATGGACTAGAAAGTTAGAACTGTTATTCAGTTTAGTCCCGGGACTTAACGGTGTGGCGACCCCGACCCCGCGGGCCGGGAACTAGCCAGCCGGACGTCGACTTAACACACAATTACCAAAATACTGAAGATAAAAATTCCATTTTATACCAAAAGATGATAGTACGAGTTTTATAAATCCAAGCTTGACATCAACAAAATACAACTAGCATAAGCTCCACAAGCTTATACCCAAAAATACAAAATACACAATTCTTAATGACGTCAAAGTTTGGTGACACTATCCCAAAGGTTATACATTTAAATAATGCAAACCGGAACAACCTTCCCAAAAGTCTCAAACCCTCTCGACGTCCTCCTCGTGATCAGCGAGTCCTATTCCTTTCCTCCTGGGGGTGTTAAGGAAAAACAAAGATAAAAGAAAGGGGGGTGAGATAAATCTCAATATGTTACTAATGCAACTACATGACATGTTATGATGCAATAAGCAATAATAAATCACATATAGCACATAGCAATAGCAGTTAACAGATAGCAGCGGAAATAAACAAATAACAAAGGATATTAGCCAAGGTTTCCCAACTGATAGAACCAAATAAAGGATCGCTGCGCAGCTTCAATAATCAACCAATCAACATCTTCATAGTAGCATCAAAGCTGAAGAGAAAACCCCGGTATCGGAACCAAGAACCAATAGTAACAAGGGAAAATGACACAAAGTCATAACCCAAAACCAACTAGCTAGAATACTCACCAAAGGGAGTTAGCTCATCTCAACCAAGGCCAATCTGGAAGAGGAAAACAAGGGCAAAAAAATGGACAACACTATAATGGACTCGGCTCGTTGCCATCATAATATTCCCCATCGCCCGACACAACCACAAATACCAGCTGGACTTTCAAATAAATTCTAAGTAATAAATACTAGCTTAAATAAACAACTAATGATTCCAAAGTAGGGAACCATACCAAATAATCACCAAGAAGATGAAATACAACCAACCACACATAATAAAGTGCTCAAGAATTTCCAAATAATAATTAATCAAATCCCACAATGTCTATTTAAATTAATTAGAGTGACACCCAAAGTCTATACCTAATATACAAACCAAGCCTAAACCAAACAAAAGAGAGTGCCAGGAAACAGAGGTGGGTGGGCGCCTAAACAAGGGCGGGCGGGCGCTCATTTGATCAGAAGGTTGGCAGAAGGGAAATGGCCAGGTAGGCGGGCGCCTGGCTCAACCCGAGCGGGCGCCTGGCTCAACCCGGGCGGGCGCCTGGTCGACGAACTAGGTAGGATTTTCAGCTGGGTTTAACAAAGTTCTTACCATTTCCCAAATCAACCAACATCAAACTTTCTAACTAGTTTACCCAAATGCCAAAATAACTTCTAAGCCTAAAAATAACTCATATAGCATCATTTAACAACCAAAACCAAGATTTGATCCCAACATTCTCAAAAATCACAAAAGATGAACAAAAATACAAATAAATTCTAAACTCAACCAAAATGACATATATATGAACTAAAGCATTACATAAACTAAAGATGAACATTTTAGCATAAAAATGGGGGAAAAGTAACTTACTTTAATTTTACGGAATGAGACGGAATTCAAATATTTTTGGCTCTACACGATCCTATCGACGATCTAAACACATTTCATAAAATGAGCACTAAGAAAAGATGAGAGGAAGATGATCAAAATGAAGGAAATAGGGAGGGGAATTTTCTTACCTTTCAATCAATGGAGGAGAGAGAGAGATTGAGTGTGCTGGGAAGAGAGTGAGGGAGAAGGAAGAGTAGGGAGGGAGTAGTTAATTGAATTTTAAAAACTTACACTTAGGCCCCCTCATGCCCTACTAACACATAACCCAAATAACCCCTCTAACCAATAATTCCCTACTACCCACTTAACACAAAATCAACCAAATAATGTTAGACACAAATTAATATTATGAGATATAAAATGTGCACATAAATAAATAATCAAATAAATAAATAAATAAATAATTAATTATTACTAGAAAATAGAGACGGGTTTTCGGGTCGTGACAAACGGAGTCCGTCTGGAACTTAACCAACGTAACAGAAACTAACAGAAAACACTTAGAAGAGGGAGAAACACAAAACCAAGTGTGCAATCGCGGTGAGCGGTCCGAGGCGGGGTGTCTAGAGCACTATGAACTCTTTCTTGTCTATGAGATCTTGGATGACATTGCGGAGGTCAAAGAATTCCTCGGTGGTGTGGCCACTATGTTGGTGGTAGCCACAATATTTGTGATGAGCATGATTGGCATTGATCGACATGGGTTGATACCCTTGTATAGGTGTGATTTGGCCCTTTGCTTTGAGAACTTCGAAGGCATCGGTTTGAGTCATGCCTTCGAGAGGAGTGTAGACACGGTCATTTTGAGATTTCTTGCCTTGAGGTGGAGGAAGCCTTTTGTAATTCACCTTATCGGTAGTGACGGCATTGACCGAAGCCTCTTTGGTGGAGTTAGAGGCGGCCTTGTAACGGAAGCTAGGAGCACTTTTCTTGATCTCCTTGAGCAAATCATCCATTCGAACCCCTGCCTCATACATTTGAGAGAAATACGCATAGCAAGCCCCACTTAGGTGGGTACGAAGATCAATATTTAGACACTTGAGAAATATGTCCATTTGCTCCTTAGTATTAGGCCTCTCGACAATTTCGGTAAGCTTGTCATTCCACCTTATCGTGAAGTCTATAAAGGATTCATTGTCCCTTTGAGTAGTGTTCTCGAGCTCTTTCTTGGTCGGGCGGTGAGTGGTGTTGCCTTGGTATTGTCTTTTGAAGGCAAGCATGGCGGCGTCCCAATCAAGACGCACTGTAAGCGGGAGAGTTGCATACCAATCTTTTGCCGCCCCCTCAAGAGTAAGAGGGAAGCATTGTTCCATGACTTTTGGAAACCTTCTTTGGAACCATAGCCCATATGTAGGTCTCGATGTGTGATATGGGGTAAGAGTTGCCCTTGAACTTGCTTATGTCGGGCATCTTGAACTTGACGGGAAGAGCGGCCATGGTGCTCATGAGAACGGATGACTGACAAGGCTTGTGTCGGAGCCTTTCCCCATGTTGAGGCCATTAAAACGTTGATCTATGTAGGCCATGATTGAATCAACCATTTTGGGCTCATTATTTTCGGTGCTCGGTTCCCCCATTTTCTTGGTGCGGGCACTGACATAAGGACTCTCGAATAATCCTTGGGTCCATTCGGACTCGTCATTGTCTTTCTTGTCTTTCCCCTGGCAAGCTTTGTGAGCTTTTCTTTCATTTGTTCCATCTCGGTCTCGTGGGCCTCTCTTTGGTTGTCGAGGTGAGATTGCCAAAGATCATCCTTATTTTGGGCCTCCTTATTAAGAGTGGAGACTTGATCTTGGAGCACTTGGACCATGGCTGAATGTTTCTCGAGGGACATGGTGTTGCTGCTGCCGGTCATGGTTGTTGTTGGAGCTGTTGGAGTAATCACTTCACGAACTAACCGATTCGCTGAATCCCGGTAGACTCTGTAAGTGCCAATTGGACCTATATTGCAGAAGAGGCCCTTGCCAGTCTTGAGTAACATTTTCGGTCCATGAAGAGGTTTAAAACACACAGTGGGCACACGACTCAAACCATATAGAAAAAGACTCTTTTTTTTATAAGTCGGAGGGACGGAGTCCCTTTTGAGTTTCTAAGGAAATAATGGAATCGTCACACAAGTATATAGACCTTCTCGCGGTCCCATATACTCATCGGATTCCATCACGCTTGTGAATCCTACACATGTCGGGATTAAACTAAATTAATGTAGTAAAGCATACATGCGGGGACGGATTTTTATTTTCGTCCATAATAACCACTTGGCATGTATGTTTTGAAGACATTAGTTTAGGCAAATCTCGGCATGTGAAAACCGACTTAGTCACGGAGTGTTAGACCCTAACTAGAATTGTGTTGGCTTGTGCTCGGCTAATGAGAGGCTTAAGGTCACCCCCGGCATGTAGTCATAAACTACGCCATGGGTTGAGGTTTACTGATTCGAAAGAGTCAAGGTCGGGTGGAGCCTGAAACTTCCTAGGACGAGCCTCGGCGGGTTTGGGGTTATGAATTTATGCACGTAGTGTGAGGTCCAACATGTGACAAAACAATTTTTACTTTTTTTTTTATGAAAGAAAAGCAAATAAGCACGTAATTACAACTCTCGAATCACCCGTGTGACTGACAAAAAACATAAAACAAATCAGTTTAAGAGGTCCAAATTAGTGCTTGATGCAGGTAATTGTGCCCACACCCCAATCATTCTGCTATGTTCTGAAGTTGCTCCTGTTCTGGAAAACCACCCAGAAGCGCGCGCCTCTGGCCTGTGTTGTGGGATGCGCGCGCATGGCGCAGAGTCTGTGGGAGGCGCCCGCTTCTGGGCAAACGTGTCAGATTAACAGACTTTGGACTCTGGGGATGGCCCTGGTCCTGAATATACATTGTAACCCCTGTAGAAATGATTAGCGTAGAAAAAAGAAGAAGAATAGGAAGAACATATGGGAGGCGGGCGATTCTGGTCTTTGGTGTGGGACGCGCGCGCCTTAGGCCAAGAAGCCCCTATCAGAGACCAGAATTCCCAGAAAAAAATATAGACTTTGAATTGAAATGCAAGTTTAACCCTCAAACGTCCCCAGCGGAGTCGCCACTGTAGATACCCCGGGAGAGGGCACGGCTGGGCTAGAGCACGTGTGTCATTCCTAGTATGTCTATTTGTGTTTTAATGTCTTTAGAGTCGCCACCTATGTTTTAGAGGAACATAAGAAAAACCTAATATTTATAGCCTAAGTTTGATTACGAAAACAGAGATTCTTGTTTTGAGGTTCGGGGGTTAGGTTACGAGATGGAAAGTACTTAAACACCCATCTCGCCCGACTAATGTCGGTCTTGCTTGATCAAAGTCTACATAAATGATATAATGTTCTTCCTATTCTTAATAATAAAAGGGGTTTTGATAGGTGTTTTGGAATGTAGGGAGATAACTCCTTGACTAGCTTCAATGAAGTGAAGTAGTCTTTGGTGTCATGTCCCAAAATGATTTAGGTGATTGCACGTTTGATGAAATAAAAGAGAAGAAAAGAGATGAAGTAGAGAATAATAGGAGAAATGGAGTTTTACCTAAACTTCAAGTGACTTCAAACACTTCTTGATGAATTACTTTGGAAAATGCTTTGGAAATGATTTGTGTATAGTTTTTGTAAGTAGAATTTTCGGTCCTTTGAAATGGTCGATTAGGAGGGTTTTTATAGTTGAAAAACATATGTTTTTGGTGCCAAAACTCAGTCACCAAGAAATCTTTCCCTGGCAAATCATGTAAAAATGAGCAAGGGAGAGATTGTTGGACATAAATCTGTAACTGACGCCCAGAGGCGCGCGCTTCCTACCTCGGGGGCGGAAGGCGCGCGCGTCTGGCTCCTATGGTCGGAGGCGCGTGACTCAGAGATGGCCTTTTTGACAGAATGGACTAGAAAGTCAGCCCTGTTATTTAGTTTAGTCCCTGGACTTAACGAAGTCAGTCAGGAACTTAACGGAAGTGACAGAAACTAACAAAAAACACTTAAAATAGAGAGAAACACGAAATCAAATGTGCAATCGGGGTGAGCAGTCCAAGGCGGGGTGTCTACACCAACTGTAGAGGAAATGGCAGCTATCCTAGATATATCATTGACAGGAGTGATTGCGGTGCCCAAGTATGACAAGGTACCGGTGGGGTCTCTCAGGGATCTATTGAGTATAGACCTTCCCGAGGCGCAGAGTTATATTCATAACCGCTATGTTTATCTCCACGCTTTGCCTAGGATATTTAAAGGTTGAGTGACTTGTGGTCATGGTGTAGATTCCCAGTGTTGCCTCTCGGCATTGTGCTTATTCCGAAGCATACTTTTTACGAGCAAGTGTGGCATGGGGAACATGGAGCTCGTGGACATCGTTCTGCAAGCTAGAGGATGGGCCTTTAACATCGTTCCTCTTATCTTGGGGGAGACCCTTCATGGCCTTGATGAGCTACATCGAACCGGCTCTATGACTCGGTGAAGTCCATTATTGTTGACTATTTGGCTCAGAGAACATTTTAAACTGTTGGACTCTCCAACCGAGTATTCTCCTTATACTTTCCATAGGTGGAAGCTGTTAGTGAAGTGTCTCAGCATTGAGGAGTGGGCCTATTTTTTGCCAAAGCGGAGACTAATGATATTGCTTGGTACCCATCCTTTTGGAAGGTGAGGTGATTTGTAACTAATACCCTTAGATACGACAGGGTCGTCCTTCCGGGTTTGAGAGATTCTTCTTTCTATTTTGCTCGGAGGGTAATGCGACAGTTCGGTCAACAGCAGGGCACATTTGTGCCAAGGGGACGGCCTCAAGACATTTCTTTCATGGACTCAGAGTTTGCTACGAGCTTAGATCGTGATTGGGGGCAAGGCACCACTATGGATCATTGCTACGAGCTTACATTCGTCGTCCTTTGTTGGGGGACCAATTTGAGCCTAGCTTGAATCTGAGGAAAAAGGAAGCTAAGGAGGATCCTTATAATATCAGCATGGATGCTACTCAAGACTTCTTGGACAGCGACTTTTATGAGAAGAGGGCAGACGGCCTCCCCAGTAAATTTCATGCACTAGATAGGCCCCACGTGTTTGCACGATTGACTCCCTCGGTGTTCAGTCAACTTGATGTTCCTCCCGATTACGAGATACCTTGGTTCAAAAGGAAGAGGGATGACAAGGCGGATCGTGGTCAAGCCCCTACTAAGTTAAGGAAGAAATAGATCCTTAGGAGTATCGAGAGATTACTTAGATAGACCAATGTTTGGATTTTTTGTATTTTATTTGTTTTCTTTTGCAAGTTGGTATTCATGTTAGAAATTTTCTTATTGCTTTCTTGAAATGCATTCAGGTAATAAGAAGACAAGACTTTGATATTATTTATTGAATAGACCGGACCAAAAGGCTGCATACGTTCTCCTTTTACATCAATTAAATAAGGAGCTCAGGTCATCGTAGTTCTTGTTTAAGAAAGAGAAAAATATGTCTGCTGACTGACATGTCTCGTGCGAGACATAGGTGTATCGTACGAGATTGTCCCCTAATATTATTATTTTTATTTTATTTTTATTATGCACACCCTGATTTTTGCCTAGACCGCCCTTTCAGGTTTTCAATCTAGTGGGCCTCTTTTCTCATGCCTTTGGCTCTAACTTTTTCCTAGGCCGCCCTTACGTGTTTTCAACCTAGTGAGCTTTCTCTTCTCTCTTTTTTTTTGAGATAGGGACGAAGTTACGAGTAGTACTTCTTCAGCTTGTCCATGTTGATGGGCTTCGGCAGTTGATCTCCATCTAGGTCTGCGAGTTGTGCCGCTTCTCCAGAGAAGATCTTCTTGACTATGTAAGGGCCTATCCATCTTAGTCCCCACTTTCCCATAGGATTGAATGGTCCAGGACGATGTTCGCGTAGGAAAAGGTCCCCTTCTTTGATGTTTCTGGATTTGACTTTCTTATTGAATGCTCGGGCCATTCTCTGTTGATATGCTTGGACATGCTCGGCGGCTCAAAGTCGTCGTTCATCTAGCAGAGCTAATTATTCATAATGGCATTTCAACCATGCGAATTAATTCACTTGGTTTTCCAGGAGAACCCTTAGTGATGGTACTTCTAATTCGATTGGTAATACTGCTTCCACCCCATAGGCTAGGGCGTATGGAGTTTCACCGGTGGCGGTACGGATTGAAGTACGGTATCCCCAGAGTGCAAAAGGTAGCTTGTCGGGCCAGTCTCTGCCCGTTTTAGCCATTTTCCTAATGATGGTCTCTATGGTTTTGTTTGCAGCTTCGACTGCTCCATTGGTATGTGGTCGGTACGGTGACGACTTATGTCTCTCTATCTTGTACTCTGCAAGTAGTCGGTCAAATCTTTTTCAAAGTGCGTGCCATTGTCAGATATCATCTCATGAGGTACCCCATATCAGCATATGATGTTGGTCTTAATGAACTCAGCCACCTTTTTGGCATTTAAGACTTTGTAGGATTGAGCCTTGTTCCACTTAGTGAAGTAATCAACGGCGACTAATACGAATGAGTTCCCATTGTGACCTGTTGGTGAGACTTTGCTAATGACTTCTATTCCCCATGTAGAAAATGGCCAAGGGGATGTCATGGGGTATAACACGGACAGTGGTGCGTGTTGCAAGTTGGCATGTATCTGACACTTGTGGCATTTCTTAACCATCTCGGTGCAGTCGGCTCCCATTGTAGCCCAATAGTATCCTAGTTGGATAATTTTCTTTGCTAGCATATAGCCATTCATGTGGGTTCCACAGAATCCTTGATGGACTTGGTCCATGATTTCTATGGTTTCGTGCTCATCAGCACAGAGTAGACACTACTTGTGGCGTTTCTTGTAGAGGCGATCACCTATAATAATGAATTTGGCGGCAAACCATTTGAGGGCTATCTCTGCTTTAGGTGATGCGTCTGATGGGAATGTTCTATCTAGGAGGAAACTCCATACATCATAATGCCAAGGTTTATCTTCCAACGTATTCACATAAATAGAGTCACACACTTCTTTGTAGTCGTACAGGTCTATGATTGAGTAATAAGAAGGAGTCGTTCGCCTCGCGACTTTGAAGGTTTTGACCTCAGTCCATTCGGGAATTTCCACTTGTGACGCTAGCATGGCTAGCGAGTCTGCTAAGCGGTTCTTATCTCTAGGGAGATAGTAGAAAGTGACTTCTTTGAACTGTTTGACCAAGTCTTGGAGATGGTCGTTATATTTCTGGAGTGTAGGATCTTGTACCTTCCACTTCTTGAGTGACTGATACATTATAAGTTGTGAATCTCCTTACACTTCTAGTTTGGCCACATTTCTTTCTAAGGCGGCTTCAAGCCCCGCTATGCATGCTACGTACTCGGCAATATTGTTAGTGGCCTCAAAGTCAAGGCGGATTGCGAGTAGAGTGTAGAAATCTTAGGGATCTACTAGTAAAATGCCAATGCCATATCCCTGATTATTGGCTGCGCCATAGAAAAATAATTGCCACTTATTTTCTGCTATTGCCATGATGTCCTTATCAGGGAATCGCAGATCTTCCCCCTTCGTTTCATCATATGGAAATTCGGCTAAATGATCAATAAAGACTCTTCCTCTCATGGATTTCTGTGTGATGTAAGTGATATCATACCCCATAAACATAAAGTACGACTTGGCTATTCTAGAGGATACATGCGACTTCTCGAAGATGTACTTCATTGGGTCCATTCGGGCAATCAGTTGTACAGGAAACGCTTCCATGTACGACTTTAGTCTCTCAGCCACCCATACCAGTGTAGCACATGACTTTTTTAATGCAGAGTAATTCAATTCAGCCCCTTGGAAGCGATGGTTGAAAAAGTACACGGCGTTCTCTTTCTTCGAATCGGGTTGCTCTTGTGCTAGCATAGCCCCTAGTGCAGTGTCATTGACTGTGAGGTACAAGGTTAACGGTTTCTCTTTATGCGGTGGGGCCAATACTGGCGGGTTTACCAAGTACTCTTTGACTTTTTCGAAGGCTTCTTGGCATTCTTCGGTCCATTTTAGGGATGCATTCTTCTTGAGGAGCTTAAAAATGGGATCGCACATTGTCGTGAGCTGATTAATGAAACTACTAATGTACTGAAGGCGGCCCATGAATCCCTTGACTTCTTTTTGCGTCTTAGGTGGAGGCATGTCAATGATGACTTTGATTTTAGCGGGGTCTACTTCTATACCACGCTCGGTGACCATGTACCCAAGGACTTTTCCTTTTACTACCCCAAACGTGCATTTGGCTTAATTAAGCCTCATCTTGTGGTGTCTCAACCTTTTAAAGAACTTTCTGAGGTCGAGGAAGTGTTGCCCATTGGAGCCTTTGGAGTGTATGATCATATCATCAATGTACACTTCCATCTCTTTATGTATCTGTTAGTACCCGACCTGAAAATGAGTTTATTAGGGTTTTCCCAAATATACAAGGACTTTATAGGAACTAGAAACCTCGCAAGACTTGTCCCGGATTCCTGAAATACCTTATTTATGACAAAATCCATCGAAATAGGTAACTTATGGTTTCCTTAAAACCATGCAGAAACCCTAGCTTAAGAATCAAGCCAGCCCGCATCTTTGGCCACGCGGCCAACATTGCCGCGCCCCAACCTTGGCCATGCGGCCACTCTTATCGCCGTCTTCAATCATGGCCAGGCGGCCAACCTTGTCCCGGATGATCTCAGCCGTCAGATATTCCCATCAGTTTACTATATAAACTCATTCCATTCCATTGGTTTGGGGGATCCCGAGTTTGAGAGTCTTAAATCCGATTTTGAGAGTTCTTAAACATTATTTTGCTCCCTAATTAAGCATTCAAACACTCAAGGAGATCAAGGTTTATTTCTTGCCAACATAGGTAAGTTTTCTAACTTTTTCTTCATGTTCTTGCATCATTTTTAATGTAGATCTCTTATATTCATATTCTTACATGTTTATTCATAGTTTCTTCATATGCTTTGCATGTTCATTCATATGTTCATAATATGTTCTTCGCATGTTCTTCGTGTTCATAGATTAAAACCTTATTTATGCTATATTTAGGGTTGCGATCTTCATGTTTGCATGTTATTTCATAGCTGATGATGATTTAGGGTTCATCAACCCAAGGATGATCTAGGAACTATTTCTAAACCCTAAACTTTAGGTAATTACTCCCATGTTCAATAATCCTCCCATGATAAATGTGATGAATGTTCATTACGATCTCATTCATGGCATAGTCATTATTCTAGGATGTGCTCATCATGCATGTTTCTTTCTCCTCCCTCTTCATTATGCATGATCCCTATTCTCTCTCCACATTCTAATTATGTGCGAACTACCCTGACCTGAGCTTCTCACATTGAGAGGAACGTAGGCAATCTTCGGATCCGGTCTAAATCACTAACACACTACAATACACCGCATCATGATAGAAAGACCGATCAATTCGGGCAATAGGAGTGATAACGTTCAATATTCTTCTCTTGTTGTAATTTGACCCCCGAACCCACTAAAAATGCCTTTTTCAATGTTTTGGCTTTAATTAAAACGGCGTGGCGACTCTCATAATTTTAATGTCCTTATGAATATTCCCTTTCGTAAATAAAAATAATCACAAGATACTTCCCATGCGTCGCTTCATCGGAAAGGGGTATTCACAGTGGCGACTCTGCTGGGGAATGTTTTGAAACTTTTTCAAACTTAGTGGGTCTAACTTTCGTTTACATCATGATGTTTGTCATGTTCTCATATGCACCACACACTTTGCCATGTCCTCGCATGCACCACACACTTTGCCATGTTTTCACATGCACCTCACACTTTGCCATGTTTGCACATGCACCTTGTATTTCTGCCATATTCACATTTGTACCTTGTATTTATGTACCCTTGTTATTTTTCGTCTTAGTATTAGGGTCAAACAAAACTCTGCTAAGCTCCCTTGTATATCATTATTCTCTCCCCTTTCTCTCTCTTGCATTACATTGCATCGCATCATTCAAACGTTCAAAGCTTCTCTCTTTTCTCCCTAAAAAGAATTAGTTTCTTGCCTCACACTACCACTAGTCCGTGTCAGCACTGCACAGGTCCCCATTACCCGGAGTATTCGATGTGCAGGAATTTGTGCGCTACTGTCGCACTCTTTTCGAGTCACTCGTCTATTCCACTCACCGTATACGGTGGGAACCTTTTACCTAACCCATGTCAACCCACGCTAGTGTAGGTAACACACCTAGGTTTTGACCGGTTGGTTTGGCTAGCTTTTCCTTAATAGTCAATTAACGTGCTGTCCATGTCAGTCATCCCCAAGTCAATGATGAATCGAGATCTTTTGAGAGGAAGTGCACAAAAAATTGATTTCCCTACAAGGGACGTTCCATAGTAAGATGAGTGTTTGTTGTCAAGATCTCCACCCATCATTAACTTGTGTAGGATGTAACCTAGACACCACGATAAATGTCTTTAAGGAAGGGTTAGTCGTAGGATCCGATGGTTGGTGGAAGCCGCTTGCCCTATAGGACCCTCGCCCAAATTGTCCGTTTGGGGATGAAAAACGAGGAGTCTATAGACGTAGTGATGGCCTCCACTAATCGTAGTCTCCTAGCTAGTTGCGAAAAAGGGGTACCCCTTCCAACCAATTAAGATGTAAATAATGTATGTTTTTGTAAATTAAAATATACTTTGCATGAGCCTTCCCCCTCTCCTAAAAACTTCATTGCCCTTCAACCTTTCAGCAAAGCAAGTTTGGATCCATTCGGGTGTTCGACTACAACGTGAAGCTTCTACTCCGTCCACGTTCTCAGTCTCGTCATCAGCAATGTCAATTCCCGCTTCCTCTTTAGTCTCTGTCCCTCCTACTAGTGCCGCCGAGCTCAACACCGAGACCACTCTCAATGGTATTCCCCCAAGCCTCCAGAACTTCCTCGCCGGTCTCGAAGCCAAGATCAAGAATCTCGAGGAAAGCAAAAAGATTTTGGAAGACCAGAACCAACTGTTAAAGGACCACATTCAGCAAAAGGGGACTAGGATGGTGCCCGATGGTAAGAATTTCATTTATGTCGAGGATGAAGAGGTCAATACCAACTGTCCCACCAATACCAATGCCACTGCCTTCCCACTCCCAATCTACCGCAATGCTCCACCTCCTTCTCTCTACACCCAACAAGGTTTCACTACCATGAGCAAAAACAAGGCTGTCTATGAACCTTCCCCTGAATTGCTTGGTGGCTACCTCTCTGCTAGCAAACTACCCACACCCTCGTTGCCTCTGAGTATTGGGATGGCCGCTGCTGCTACTTCCACTACTCCTCCCATCATTCTGTCAGAATCTATCCCCGACATCTCCAATCACCCTGTGGTCACGGCCATGCAAGAGAAAATGCGCAAGTTGATCGAGACCGTGGATAAGCAAAGTGTACCGACTACCAAGACAATCAACCCTAGCCAAGTGGGGGCTCTCCCCAAAGATTTCAAGATGCCTAAAGTGGCGATGTTTCATGGTGACTCGTGTCCTAAGACTCATTTGGACAGTTATGTGTTGGCCATGAGGGCTCGTGATTGCACCAACGAACAAATGGCTCGCGTATTCCATAGCACTTTGGATGGTATAGCTCTGCGTTGGTTCTTGGGGCTAGAACCAGGCGAGAGGCAAACTTGGGATCAAATTAGTGTCGTTTTCTGTGAGAAGTATCAAGCTAACTTGGATTGGCATGTGAATCGAACGGATCTTGAGAACACTATGCAAAAGCCCGGCGAGGCTATTTATGATTTTTACAAGAGGTGGAATCATCGGTTGTGCGAGGTCCAATACCCACCAAAAGCAAAGGAACAGAAACAGATATTCTACAAATGTTTATTGCCTGAGATGAAAGCAGCCATCGGCAATGGTTATTTCCCTGACTTGCGGGAAATGGTTGACGCCGGATTAAGGTACGAAGCAGGGTTCACTGGGATTGTGCCGCCAAAGGAAAGTCCAAAGACCAACAACAACAACTCCTTCCGCTACAAGGTTCCTACTGCGCCTGCGCCTCCTAGGGGTGGAAAGGAGGCCGTCGGCTAAGTGAATATGGTCCAAAATGAGGTCCCGCTAGATGTCCAAGCCGTAACAAGGAATGGGGCTCCACAACAGAGGGAGTATTTTGATGATTTTGGTATGCCCATGGGGAAGGTCTTTGACGTGTTAGTCAAGAGAGGTCTCATTAAGCCGCTAGAGAATTACCAACCCGCCAACCCAAGGACTGACTTAGATGCATCCAAATTCTGCAAATACCACAAGTACATTGGGCACACGACGGATGGGTGTATCCAATTGAAGCGCATAGTTCAAGGGTTGATCAATGACAAGAAGATTGAGAAGCCGAAGGGTCCCAATGTGTTGAAGAACCCTCTTCCTAACAATGGGGGTGGGGTGAATATGGTGCAAACATGCGAGATCAGTATCCTAGAGCTCATGGATGCCTTTGACAAGATAGGACTCACGATGGTGGATATCTTCATGGCATTGGTGACGTTAGAAATTCTCAAACCATTAGAAGGACACCTCCCCCGCCTTGGTTGCGATTTGTCAAAGTTTTGCCACTACCAAAAGTGCACCGGTCACACTACCGAAGAATGCTTTGAACTCAAGAAAGCCGTGCAAGAGCTCATCCACAAGGGAGTTGTCGAAAACCCTAGAGATTATGTAGATAGCAATGTACTCATGGTAGAACTTAGTGAGATCATTGATCCGGCCGAGCCTGTTGTGGCAGACTGTGATGAGATGGGTTGTATTTCAATGATTAATAATAAAGAACCTTCTTGCTACTTGTTGTCTTTAGAAGAACTAGTTAGTGAAGTCGAATCTCTAGAGGAAGAGAGTCCCAAACCCTCTCAACCTCTTTCTTGGGACGAAATCCTTGAAGAAGCCGAGAAGATCGAAATTCCACCTCCTCAAGAGGGAACCCCACTCTCTTTAGACGAGTTGCGAACGGAAGTTTGTCTACTCACAAGATCCGGTCAAGTGTACCAATCCGATGCGAAGGGAGCAAAGAAAATCTTTGGGAAGGAACCCGAGCAAGCCGACCTCGAGAATGAAGACCCTATCCTCACCCAACTCAAACAGACCCAAGCCCACATTTCGCTCTGGTCCTTACTCACCTCCTCTCTCGCCCATCGCCTCATGCTTGAGTAAAACCTCGCCGCTACTATGGTCCCGTCAAACACTACCCCAGAGAACGTCACGCACATGATTGGAGATATCCACTATGGAAACATCATCACTTTCTCGGAGCTAGACAAGCCAGTGTTCGGAGTTGATCACAATGAACCCCTGTACATCACTGTGGAAGTGGATGGCAAGAAGATCCCTCGTGTATTCGTTGACAATTGTTCTCCTATTAACATCTTGCCGTCAAGGATGATGGATGTAGTCGGTGTCCATGGTGTGGACTTGAGCCCGTCTAAGCAAACAATCAAAGCTTATGACTCAACCTGTCGCGCGGTTATAGGCGTTGTCACCCTGCCCATCACAATCGGAACCAAAATCCTACCCACCGAATTCCATGTCATAGACATTCCCACAACCTTCTCACTCCTGCTCGGACGACCATGGTTACACCAGTCAGGCGCAGTTCCCTCCTCCTTGCACCAATGTGTGAAATTTCAATCCGGTAATGAGGTGACAGTTGTCTACAGTGATTTAGTAACGGCCCAAGGGACGGACACCAAGGTCATTCATGTTTTACAAATACAGCATGGGGAAGAGAGCCGACTCTTCAATGGCTTCAAAATAGTCGCTCAAGCACAGATCTGCACCATCGACCTCACCAAAACAACGGATAAAGTGGCACCTGTTGTCAAGATACTGCGTAATATGGGCTTCATACCGGGGCTGGGGCTAGGTAAGTGCTTGCAAGGTCCCACAAGTCTGGTAAAAGAGATTGATCACCGAGGATTGTTCGGTCTTGGGTATACTCTCACTCCCGAAGACAAAGCAGAACATAAAAGGATAGAGTTCCTTAAGAAAGTGGGGCTTTCTCATAAAAAGTCTGAGATGCGACCATGCCGCCTTTCCCTTAATAGTTACTTCGTTAAGGAGGGCAAGGAGTTTTCGTGTTTCGAGTTCGCAGAGCCACGGTTTGACCACACCGGTAAGTTGCAGAAAGGGTTCGAGATTTTCAGAGATGTGGAATTCGATCGGTCCAACATGAGCTGACTTACATGGAATATGACAAAGCCACGGGCAGAGTTAGAACCATCAGGCATGAGTACTCCGCCAAGGTTACAGATGACTTGGCAAATCAACTTGAAGCCGCAACCCTTGACAAGCTGACAGCAGAAACTGCAGAAGCGCCAAGAATGACTGAGACGTGGGACGGCCAATATCTGCTTCAGCATCTAGGTAATCTGGGGCTGGACGACAACATGGTAGCCGCTATTGGGGATGAATCAGAGAAGGACATAGATCCGAGGACATTGGTGGTACCCCTTGGGGACAAGCTCAAGAATTGGTGCATCATTGGGGGACCTATAGCTACTCCGGAATTTATGGTGGGGACATTGGGGCTTACTCCTTCTCCTGTCGCCACTCCTGCAGCATCTCCTGTCACTCACCCAAAATCCCCGTCCCCAGAGTCTAGTGTTTTACATTTTGAATTTGAGTCTTCCTCTAATTTTGACGACATTACGTCCGAAGACTATGATCTCGTTGCAAACGCTATTTTTCCTTTTGCCATGAATGAAACCCTCGACCTTTCCGAGTATCCCTCTATAGTCACTCCTTTAACTGATAAATTGGCTAATAATCAAACTAATGATATACACTTAGTTAATAATGATTCATTAGAAGAGGCGGACACAGACACATTAAATGATGAATACATTAAAGAAATTTTAGAACATGTTATTAATCAAAAAGAATCTTGAGCCCAAGCTGCCAATGAGGTGTTAATGTGCGTGAATTTGGGAACCGAAGCCGAGCCTAAGGAAACGCAGATTGGAAGCTTCTTCAGCGGAGCCGAAAGGGAAGCACTGATTGAGCTACTCAAAGAATATGTAGATGTGTTCGCATGGTCTTATAAAGACATGCCGGGGCTCGACAACTCGATCGTAGAGCACAGAATCCCGACAGCACCAGACGCTAAGCCAGTCAAACAAAAGTTGCGCCGCATTAAACCGAAATGGTCTTTGCAAGTGAAGGAATAGATTGAGAAGCTACTCCGTATGGGTTTCATCAGGGTGATCGAGTATCCAACTTGGTTATCAAATTTGGTGACTGTCAGAAAATCTAATGGTAAAGTCAGAGTGTGTGTGGATTTTCAGGATCTCAACAAAGCTACGCCGAAGGATGACTTCCCCTGCCAAATATCGACATGTTGGTGGACGCGACCGCCCATTATGAGGTCAAGTCATTTGTTGATGGGTTTGCCGGCTATAACCAGATCAAGATGGCCGACGAGGACCAAGAGAAAACAGATTTCACCACCCCATAGGGGAGTTTTTGCTATACTGTCATGCCGTTTGGGCTAAGGAACGCTGGGGCTACCTACCAACGGGCAGTTACGACTTTATTCCATGATATGATCCATAAGGAGATTGAGGTGTACGTGGATGACATGATTATACATTCAAAAGGGTCTGGTGGCCAACACTTGATAGATCTCAGAAAATTCTTCAACACGTTGAGAGAGCACGCCATGCGTTTGAACCTGGCGAAATGCACCTTTGGAGTTCGTAGAGGGAAAGTATTGGGTTACATGGTCACCGAGAATGGGATCGAACCTGACCCAAGGAAGATTCAAGCCATCCTGGATATGAAGCCGCCCCGTACCGAGACGGAGATAAAAGGATTCATGGGACGCCTGCAATACATCAGTCGGTTTATCAATCAGCTGACCACCATCTGCGAACCAATTTTCAAACTGATGAAGAAAACAGCCAATGTGGAGTGGGATTATGACTGCCAGATAGCCTTCAAGAGGATCAAACAGTATTTGGTGAATACCCCAATCCTGCGCCCGCCACATCAGGAGAATCCGTTGCTACTATACTTAACTGTGACAGACACCGCCATCGGAGCCATGTTAGCGCAAGAAGCCAAAGATTCCCGGATTGAGAATGCAGTTTACTTTGTCAGCCGAAAGTTACAAGGTAGCGAGCTCAATTACTCCGCGCTCGAGAAGACCTGCGTAGGCCTAGTATGGGTGGTGACGAAGCTCAAGCACTACATGGTATCCCATCCGATCTTACTAGTCTCAAAAATGGATCCTATCAAGTACCTGTTTGATAAACCCTCCCTTTCTATGAGACTCGCTAAATGGTCAGTGTTCTTGGGAGAGTTCGACATTACTTATGTACCGAGGAAGGCAATCAAGGGGAGGACAATGGCCGATCATCTCGCAGACTCTCCAAGCACCGAGACAAGGGGACCCGACCCCGAGTTCCCGGACGACGACATTTTCGCGATTGAGGTCGCAGAAAGGTGGCAACTATTCTTTGACGGGGCTGCAAACAAATGAGGGAATGGAGTCGGACTCCTACTTATTGATCCCAAAGATGAACACACTCCCATAGCCATTAAGCTGAACTTTTCAACAACCAACAACGCCGCTGAGTATAAGGCATGTATAGCCGGACTGGAAGCCGCCCTAGAACGCAACGTGAAAGAGTTAGAAGTGTATGGAGACTCTGCTTTGATTATTAACCAAGCGGCGAAGAAATGGAAAACTATTGATCCTTGCCTGCAGTGGTACCAAGGTTACATGGATGAGTTGATAACACAGTTCAAAGAAGTCACCTTCCATTTCCTGCCACGAGACAGAAATAAGTTCGCAGATGCTCTAGCTACATTGGCCTCGTTGGTCTAGATTCCCGAAGGAAGGTCCGTGAAGCCATTTAGGGTTGGACGAAGGGAGAACCCAGCCTATTGCTGCGAAATCCGGATCGATGCGGAGGTAAACGGAGACCAATGGTACGCCCAAATCTACAAGTTCCTTAAGCACGGAGAGATGTCTTTTGATGGAGATGTGAAGGCCAAAAGTCTGCAAGCGCTTAAAAGACTGGCGGGCCAATTCTTATTGTTAGACGATACTTTGTACAAGAGACATTACGACGGGATGTTGCTCTTATGTGTCGACAGCAGGAGAGCCGAAGCAATAATGGAGGAAGTACACAACGGTTTGTGTGGACCTCACATGAATGCAAGGATGCTTAGACAGAAGATCACTCGCCTGGGCTACTATTGGATTACCATAGAGACGGACTGTATTCAATGGGTTCGACGGTGTCACAAGTGCCAAGTATGCTCCAACCTCAACCACATCCCCCCACACGAGTTGTACAGCTCCACCACGCCTTGGCCATTCGCCACATGGGGTATAGACATCATTGGGAAAATCTCGCCAGCCAGCAGTAACGGTCACGAATTCGTCCTCATCGCAGTCGACTACTTCACAAAGTGGGTCGAAGCTCAGTCTTACAAGGTGCTGAATTCTGAGAAGGTGGCGCAGTTTATCAATGAGAACATCATGTGTAGATATGGGGTCTCTAACCTCATTATATCAGACAATGGCAGTCATTTCGAAGCCGAGTGTGCTCGCTTGCTCGCAGAATTCAAGGTCGAGCGAAAGAAATCTTCCCCGTACTATCCACAGACTAACGGCGCGGTTGAGGCGGCCAACAAGACAATAGAACATATAATTCGCAAAATGGCTCTGCAAGGACGGGATTGGCCAGAGAAGTTACCATTAGCACTTTGGGGATACTGAACGTCACTCCGCACTGCTACTGGAGAGACCCCTTACGCCTTGACATACGGCATGGAGGCGGTACTCCCTATAGAATTGGAAGTGCCATCATTGAGGATCTTACTCGAAAACCAAGTGAATGAAGTAGAATGGCTCCGGAGTCGCTATGATCAGTTGGCAACGCTCGATGAACGCAGATTGAAGGCCATGGAACATATCCGAGCCTATCAAAGGAGAACAACGAAAGCCTTCAATAAAAGAGTCAAGCCTCTTGACATAAAGGAGGGAGACTTGGTGCTCAAAGCACGCTTGCCCAACAAGTTCAACCCCCTCAGGAAGTGGGCCCCCACTTGGGTAGGTCCGTTTGTAGTACAGAAGATCTTCTCCGGAGGAGCGGTCAGAATGGCAGATTTGGATGGCAACCCGTTCAAGGAACCAGTCAACCTCAGCAAGCTCAGACGCTACTATGATTAGACTCCCCCTCTGGAAAAAAAAATGGCAAAAAGAAACCCGATAGATTGAAAACCCGCAAAGGGCGGTCTATGCAAAATAAGGGTGCGTACAATGTCCTCATATGTGGGTGTCATCTCGTTGAATGAAAAATTGAAGACATGAAGGGTGTCATTCCAAAACTTCCCACAGGCTTGTAAAAGGTTGGTATTGGAATTCATATGCAAGAGTGACCAAAGACACCTTATCCCATACCTTTCATCAAGTTTCCTACGGCTAGAACCAGAAAGTTTGGCAACCCACTTCTCCAAAGAAGTTATAAAGACCTTTTTCTCAAGACTTGTGATCCTAGCTTCATGATCCATGGTGAAAAGCAAGCAAAGTGGAGATTAGAACTCTAAATTACCTAAAAGTAGTGGCTGGTACGGATTCTAAGGGAACTCAAATTCCCCTTAAATACTACACAAACTCCAATTTTTGCCAGGAAAAGGGAAACCAGATTCGGCGGCAGACTCGGCCACGCGGCCACATTCGTCCTAGGCCACGCGGCCACAATTGCTCTTGGCCAGGCGGCCGACTTTTCCTTGGCCACGCGGCCACTATTGCCCCATGCAGAAATTTCAGATCGATTGCTCCTACCCCGCAGCGGATCCATGCAAACAACGTACCTGCCCCTCCCCTTGGCTCATGCATTGTAGAAAAATTAGGAGCATTGTAAAATAATTAGCTTGTACAAATAGGTGGTCACAAAATCATTCTCATTCTAGTGCATAAATATGCATTGTTAAATAGTTGTCCAGTACATATTTGTCTCTTCTAGCTAACAGTACAGGAATAAGGAGAAGAGGATGGGTCCTGCCTAATCAGATTCCTCCTCCGTGGTGTCTCCATGCCGCGCTGAAGCTCGAGAGCTACCGGCACCCTAAATCCGTCCACGGACCGCTCAACCACCAGTATGGGAGGAGCCCGCACCGTTCGGAGACCGTTCCCGACGCTGGGGAGCCACGACATCATCCCGCTGGCAAGTGCAAGAATGATATGCCTCTCTCAATAGGCGCATCAGTACGTTCTCTCGCTGAACAGAACGAACGTACGCCTCCCGAGTCACCTGAAAGGGAAACCAAGGCAATGATTACAATGCAGAAATAACAAGTGTGTGTGTGCATGACTGAGATAAATCATAAGGTCATACCCCAGCGTCAGGCGGAGAAACAAAAGTCTCCTCGACAACATCTGCGGCCGTCGGCTCCAAGCTAATCTCTACCTCCCGGCCACCTCTCATCACCCTCACGCTACTCGAACGGGGAGGCATGTCCACCAAAGGCCGACTTCGACCAACATACCGGGCCGAGCTCGATCCTTCTCCCGATAACATCCTAGCCTGAACCTGAGGGCTGATCAACCGAGTCCGCATATAGCCGGCGTAGTCGTCACTCCCCCTGTAATGCTCTGCCGGAGTAGGAGCTAAGAAAGTTACCAACCTGGCAGCCCTATGCTGACGAACCACCCTTTCTCCGAGATACATGGCCTCCCCAGTGAGACCCACAAGCAGAACCCTAGAAGCGGTAACTCCACTACATAGGGACCCACCGAAGCCTCATTAGCCGGACTCCATGGGTAAAACCTGACCCCGACAGGATCAGACATCGGAAAAGCCCTCCTCAGATCGGCGGCATCCACCGTCTTCCTATCCCGGTTTCTGCGGGGAGGAGCCCTGTTGCTCTTGTACCAGTACGACATGACAGGGACGACCTTATTGGCACGCATCACCAACTGAAAAGGGGCGACACCAAAGATCTCGTACACCCAAGCCTGTGCATACAATGAAAGAGACATTTCAGACCAAAATATAGAGCAGAAATCTCAACAAGTGAAAAGAAGGGTAGTCAAGAGCATACTTTAAAGGCGAACTGAAACCCGTCAAAGGCCGACGAGCTAGCCCTCGAGCAATGATCCAATGCCCGGTAAATCCCAGCCAAACCGGCTCCACCCCAAGAAATCCCACCAACTTGGTCCAAATCCACAAAAGCCCCTAGCAGCGAGTACCTGCAGACAGTAGCCCCACTGGGAAATAGAATCTCTGAAAATCCGTACCATAAGAACAGCCGGACCAAGCAATCCAAGTCATACTCTCCCCTACCGAAGGCCTCAATAGCCATCTCCACCAAACGGTTCACCTTCCCGGCCTCCACTCCATAACCCTTGACACCTCCTCCCAGATCAGTGTCAACTCCCAACAGAGCCTGCCTATAGTCCCGCCGCTCCGCCAAGCTCTCATCAAAAGGCAAAGGGGTAGCAGTGAACCTCAACCCCGTGATAGCCGCAAAATCCATCGGCGTGATGGTAATCTCTCCCCAACTGAAGTGAAAAGTATGGGTGGTGTCCCACCAGAACTCCCTGCACACCTCTATCACTGCCGCCACCTTCAGAGTGCCCCCAACCGTGCAGACACTATCAAAGAATGGGCCATACCCCATAGCCTCAATCCGAGCATGCAAACCGCCCGGTCCCTCCGGCAGAGACGCCCATAGTTTGCCCACAGTCACTGTGGACCCACGAGCCTTGATCCTCTGCAGGTAAACACATCACAGGTATGTTACATTTCTAGCAATTTACATTTCTAGCAACCTACGTTTCTAGCAATTCACAATTACAGCAATCTATATTTTGTACAAAAGTGCGAAAAATGTGAAAATGAACGGAGCGAAAATTTGAAATGTACCTCTCGTGTCTCCGGAAGGCCCATCGACCAGTGACGCTCCGAGTCGATGTAGAAGTCGTACACTTGATCAAACGTCGACCGGAGAAGGCCGTCGCGAAAGTTCCGAGTCGCCACTCGTGGTCTCAAGCCACCCCGTGGTATCAAGGGCGCCGCTTCGAAACCCGCTCCTGGGTCAGCCCCTACGTTTCCCTCACCTTGAGGATCACCATGCCACTGTGTCACGACCCGAAAACTAGGCTCTATTTTATTAGTAATCAATAATTATTATTTATTTAATTGCTTAATTATTTATTTAAATTATTATTTATTTAAATATTTATGTGTGCATTCTATGTTTCATAATAATTATGCCTAGCATTTTATTTGAGTCATTTGGGTTAGTGTAGTATTGTTGGGTCTTAATTGTTAGTAGGGAGTGTAAGTATTTGTGTTAGTAGAGGAGGGGGCCTTAGTGTAAGTTCTTTTAAATCATTCTCCTACTCCCTCCCTACTCTTCCTCCTCCCTCACTCTTTCACCCTTACCTCTCCAATCTCTCCCAGCAACTCTCTCTCTCTCTCTCCATGGATTTGGGTAAGTTTTTCTTCTCTACATTCTCTCTTCAATCTAACCATCTTCCTCTTGTTATTTCTCATTTCTTAAAACATGAAACTTGTTTAGATCGTCGTTAGGATCGTTGAGAGCTAAAAATATTCGAGTTCCGGCAACTTTGAGAAAATTCAAGTAAGTTGCTTTTCCCCTATTTTTATGCTAAAATGTTCATATCATGTTTATATAATGCTTGATGTGTTATATTTGAAGTTTGATTGAGTTTGGAATTTGTTTGGAATTTATTTGGGTTTTTGGTTAAAAATGGTGATTGATATGAATGTTGGGTTTGATTCTTGGTTTTAGTTGATAAATGGGGTTGTTAAGGTCCCCTTTTTTGTTAGATATTGTTTGGGTACCTTGGGGATCTTGTTGGTTGTGTTTGATTTTGAGGATTTGTGAAAATGGTGAGAATTCTTTAAGAACCCAGCTCTGTTTTCCCGGCCTGAAATCAGACCAGGCGCCCGTCCGGGTTGGACCAGGCGCCCGCCTACCCTACCTTTTCCAGTGGCCAGACCTTCTGGTCAAATGACCGCCCGCCCGCCCCATGCCAGGCGCCCGCCCGCCCCCTGTTCCAGAATTCGTCCTTTTTGCTTGGTTTAAGACTAATGGCTTACCTAGTTTAGGTTTTATTCTTCTAATTAACCTAAGTTAACATCGTGGAACACTTTATTAATTGGGATTGATTCTTTCGTGAATAAAAATGTTATGAAATTTATTTAAGTACCGTTTTGGGAATGTGGATCAACTTTGATGTGTTGTTTGGATTGGTTTGCCTTTGTGGTAATTTATTTGGATTGGTTCCCTACTTCGGAATCATGAGTTGTTTATTTAAGCTAATATTTATTACTTAGCTTTTATTTGAAAGTCCAGCTGGTTATTTGTGTATCGAGTCAGGCAATGGCTAATGCTATAATGGCACAAGCCAAGTCCAGTATAGCATCGCCCATTGGTCCTTCTTTCCTCATCCAGATTGACCTTGGATGGGATGAGCTAGCTCCTTTTGTGAGTATTCTAGCTAGGCGTTTTGGAGCATGACTTTGTGGCATGGCTCCCGCCCTTTGTGGCATGTTACTTGGTTATTGGTTCCGGTACCGGGGATTTCTCTTCAGCTTTCATGCTACTACGAAGATGTTGATTTTTGATTATTGAAGCTGCGCGGCGACCTTTATTTGGTTTATCGGTTTGGAAAACCTTGGCTAATATCCTTTGTTAATTGTTTATTTCCGCTGCTATCTGTTATATGATAATTGCTATGTGTTATGTGATTTATTATTGATTATTGCATCATAGCATGTCATGTAGTTGCATTAGTAACTTATTGAGATTTATCTCACCCCCCTTTCTTTTTATCTTTGTTTTTCCTTAACCCCCACCCAGGACCAAGGAATTAGACTCGCTGATCACGAGGACGTCGCGAGGGTTGAGCTTTTGGGGCAAGTGTTTATTGGTGGGTTTACATTATATAAATGTGTAACTCTTTTGGGGATAGTTGTACCACACTTTGACGTCACTAAGATTTGTATATTTATTTATTTTGTAGTGTGAGCTTATGGGGCTTACACTAGTACGTTGTTGTTGGTAAATTGTTTTCCAAAACCTTGTGTTATCATCTTTTGATATGAAATGAAATTTTTATCTCCGATATTTTGGTATTTTGATTAGTAAGTCGACGTCCAGCTCGCGATCTCGGACCCGCGGGGTTCGGGGTCGCGACACGCTGTCCTTGTTCTTGTCCTTGACGCACATACCCGCCTTGGCCTGGAAAATCCCTAAACAAGGCCTCGTTGATCCAATCCGCCCTTTATCCGAAGTGCTCGAAACAAAATCCTCAAAAATTATCGGATCCAAGCTTTCTCTCTCTAGGACTTGAATTCTCTCTCTAAACTCAACAATGGTGGGAGGAAGAAGGAAGGAGAAGAAAGGATAGGAGAAGAGGGAAGGCCTCTGGCGTTGTGATCAAGGAGTCAGCTAGCCGGCATCCTTGGCCACGCGGCCACTTTCGCCCTCGTAATCCCAGCCGTTAGATCAGCAATCCGCGTGAAGAAGATCTAACCACTCACCGTCCTTGGCCACGCGGGCACTATTGCAAATCAGTGACTTTGGCCACGCGGCCAACCTTGTCCCTTCAAATAAAATCCCATTTTTGCCCCTGATCTTTTCCCTTTGATTCATTTTAGGTGCCCTTAGCACTATTTTGACTGGTATTCGTTACCTTTGGGAACGGAAAGCCCCTTAAAATTTCCATTCTTCACCAAATATTTGCTTAGGATTCGTATGATTGCAGAGACTTCGGCGCCTTTATGTCATACGCATCCTAGATCGATCGTGATTGGCAGAGACCTGGGCGTTTCTAATTATGAGAGATCCATCATCTATTATTTTAACGCGATCGGCAGAAACCCGGACGTTTCTGATTGCGTTTAAAATTTCCAAACATTTGCTTAGGATTCGTATGATTACAGAGACTTCGGCGCCTCTATGTCGTACGCACCTTAGATCGATCGTGATTGGTAGAAACCCTGGCGTTTCTAATTACGAGAGATCCAGCATCTATTACTTTAGCGCGATCGGCAGGAACCCGGGCGATCCTGATTGCATTTACCATTCCATCTTGGGATTATTTAGAAGACGTAGTCTTTATTTTTCCCAAATAACTTCATTGCTTACGAATGTTTGTTCTTCATACAAGATAGTATCAGTAGGTTTGTTATCTGCAGCAGAAGTTCGATGTCTCGCTTTCCCCAATAGCTCCGAACTACGACCGGCTTGATTCCTCTGAGGATACGTAGGAAACCTGAAAAGGTTCAACCACCCGACCGACATGGTCATCTACCATCCCCAGCAGATGTATTTTCCCCAGCAGAAGACGTTGCTTCCCAATTTCCCATCAGATTTGAACTACGTTTTGCTTGATTCCTCCGTGGATACGTAGGTCGCCTGCCAAGGTTCAGCCGTTCCCTTACTTTCCACCTGTTTTGAAACTCATGTTTCAGAGCGGTTCCTATTTTTATCGTCGACCCTCCATTGCCTTGCAAGAAGCGTCGCCGAGGGGCTACTGTTAGTACCCGACCTGAAAATGAGTTTATTAGGGTTTTCCCAAATATACAAGGACTTTATAGGAATTAGAAACCTCGTAAAGACTTGTCCCAAATTCCCGAAATACCTCATTTATGACAAAATCCATCGAAATAGGTAACTTATGGTTTCCTTAAAACCATGCAGAAACCCTAGCTTAAGAATCAAGCCAGCCCGCATCTTTGGCCACGCGGCCAACATTGCCGCGCCCCAACCTTGGCCACGCGGCCACTCTTGTCGCCGTCTTCAATCATGGACAGGCGGCCAACCTTGTCCCGGATGATCTCAGCCGTCAGATCTTCCCATCAGTTTACTATATAAACTCATTCCATTCCATTGGTTTGGGGGATCCCGAGTTTGAGAGTCTTAAATCCGATTTTGAGAGTTCTTAAACATTATTTTGCTCCCTAATTAAGGATTCAAACACTCAAGGAGATCAAGGTTTATTTCTTGCCAACATAGGTAAGTTTTCTAACTTTTTCTTCATGTTCTTGCATCATTTTTAATGTAGATCTCTTATATTCATGTTCTTACATGTTTATTCATAGTTTCTTCATATGCTTTGCATGTTCATTCATATGTTCGTAATATGTTCTTCGCATGTTCTTCGTGTTCATAGATTAAAACCTTATTTATGCTATATTTAGGGTTGCGATCTTCATGTTTGCATGTTATTTCATAGCTGATGATGATTTAGGGTTCATCAACCCAAGGATGATCTAGGAACTATTTCTAAACCCTAAACTTTAGGTAATTACTCCCATGTTCAATAATCCTCCCATGATGAATGTGATGAATGTTCATTAAGATCTCATTGATGGCATAGTCATTATTCTAGGATGTGCTCATTCTGCATGTTTCTTTCTCCTCCCTCTTCATTATGCATAATCCCTATTCTCTCTCCACATTCTAATTATGTGCAAACTACACTGACCTGAGCTTCTCACATTGAGAGGAACGTAGGCAATCTTCGGATCCGGTCTAAATCACTAACACACTACAATACACCGAATCATGATAGAAAGACCGCTCAATTCGGGCAATAGGAGTGATAACGTTCAATATTCTTCTCTTGTTGTAATTTGACCCCCGAACCCACTAAAAATGCCTTTTTCAATGTTTTGGCTTTAATTAAAACGGCATGGAGACTCTCATAATTTTAATGTCCTTATGACTTTTCCCTTTCGTAAATAAAAATAATCACAAGATACTTCCCATGCGTCGCTTCATCGGAAAGGGGTATTCACAGTATCATGTTATGGAACAGCGCAGTTACGGCTCTCTGGTAAGTAGCTCCGGCATTTTTGAGCCCGAATGGCATGACTGTATAACAGAACGTCCCCCAGGGTGTGGTAAACGTTGTTTTGTGTTGGTTCTCCTCGGCCATGAGGATCTGATTGTACCCCACGAATCCCTCTACGAATGAGCAGACCTCATACTTTGAGGTATTGTCAATGAGCATGTCTATATTGGGAAGAGGAAAATCATCTTTCAGAGATGCTCTGTTGAGATCACGGAAATCAACACATACGCGGACCTTTCCATTTGCCTTGGAAACCTGCACAGTATTAGCCAACCAAGTTGGATACTCTATCACTTTGATGAACCCAACACTCAGGAGTTTCTCTATCTCTTGCTTGACTTGTACCGACCACTCGGGTTTAATTCTGCGGAGTTTCTTCTTGACTGGCCTAGAATCAGGATGCAGCGGTATCTTATGCTCAACAATCGAATTGGATAGCCCCGGCATACCTTTGTAGGACCATGCGAACACATCTACAAATTATCGGAGAAGGGCTATGAGGGCTTGTCGGTCTTCCCCCTTAAAGAAACTGCCAATCTTGGTCTCTTTCAGATCATCGTCCGTCCCCAGATTAGCTGTTTGCATTTCTTTGGCATCAATAGGACCATTTCCGCCACGATAACCTACTTGCTTATTAATTTCTTTTAATATTTGTTCATTTTCTTGATCTATCTCGTCATATGACTCATTATTATCTAATTCGTTAGAGTTATTATTTAATTCATCATTTACGACGTTAGCAATCTCGGGATACTCAGAAAGATCTATTTTTTATTAAGAAAGTAGGGGAATACATGTTCCGCGATTGCATCCAAGTCCTCTTGGGTGAGCTTATCGGTAGTGGTATCTGACTCTAAGGTAAGAGTTACAAATTTTCTTTCTCTATGGGGATGGGGAGTGCATCCTAACTCCTTGATCAGGAAGTCTTCACTTGCTATGGGTCCCCCAGTTGTGTACCATTTCTACATGGGCTCGTCATTCTTCTCGATGAGCTTGGTGTAGTCTTGGTTCGGAGCATCCCCCTTATCTATGGCATTGATCTGAGTGTCTTCTAGCTTGCAAAGGTTGAGAAATTGGCGTAGTAGGTCTTATCCCAACACAAATTCCCACTCACTGAATGCTTCGGCCTTGGTACCCCCTAATTCTCGAGGTAGCCACGAGAATTGCGTCGATTCTGTCTCAAGTGAGTATGGATCACAGTCACTGAACATCTCAAAGCCTGGTTGGCACTTCCCCCTATGGTCGATCCATGGTTCAGAGAATATGAAGAATGGCAGGTTTTCACCCTCGCGTACAAAGTACCCGTTTAGAGTCTTTCGATAGGGCGGTGCTAGTGGCACAATGTATGAAGTCCAATCTCTTTCTTCCTTAGGGATGCCCTTGAGTGGTGGCTCGTACCCTAGACCATATTCTGGGGGGCATAGAACGACAGGTGGTGGTTCTTTTATCCCTTATAAATGCCCACCAAGTCCAAGACTAGGGAAGTACCCTTCTTTTAGCTTCATGTTAAGTACTGGGAGCGTTCCGGATAATGGAATCCCCTTGGAATAGTCATTTTCATTGTGCACTTCTACCATCTCTACGCTACTTTCCTTTTGTAAAGTACAATAAAAACGCAAGAAACTTGAAGAAAACTGACTATTACTTAAAATCTGAAATTTATAGGAGGGCGTGCTCTCACCCACAATGTTCCTCGGGTGAGTAGCATCCCTTAAAGAAAAAAAAAACAACTATTATATTGAAAGAACGGAAAGAAACGTCTAATCTATTTAAATGAAGTAAATAACTAGTCTATTAAACTTCTAACTAATGGAGCGGAAAAGAAGCGTGAGGTTTGGACCCTTTATTCTTCAATATGAGGCCGATTCCATTGCCTATTATTTAGAGGGTGCCTTGGTCGATGAGATCTTGGATCTTATCCCTCAAGTTGTTGCATTTGTCAGTGTGGTGACCACGGCACTGGTGGTAGTAACAATACAAGTGCAAGGCCTTTCCGGCTCCCTCATACTTGGGCTTGTACCCTTTCATCGGTGTGAGCTTTCCTTCCCTCTCAAGCTCACGGAACACCCTACCAAGTCGAATTTGGCTCAAATCGGTGTAGACCCTTTGTGGCTTGGGTTGGAGGCTTTGCATGATGCTCTCATAATGGTCCCTCATGACATTGTGGTAATGATTATGTTCCTCCTCCATTTGGTTCTTTAGGTCTTGATAAAGCAGGCTGATACAGTTACCTACCTCTTCATTGATGACCTTTTCTTGGTTGTCCTCCAAATCTTGAGCTCTCTTGACAGCGCCATTGTACCATTTGTTCATTTCATTATATTCGGCTTGTAATATCTCAAGCTTACTACCGTCGATCATCTTCTCGATCTCAGCCCAGTCTTTTTTGCTTTGCTTGTTACGCTCTTTGACTTGGTCATGAGCATAATAAGAGGCATGGTCGAGCCTTCTGAAGCAAAATTCTTGCATGATATTGATTTCTGGGGCCTCTCCGTTGGGTAGGCCTTCCTTCCAACCTCCGGTGGCTTCCATCTTGAAGCTCAGACTTTGTGAGACTTCTTTGAGAGACGTTTCCATGTGAGCGGGCATTGTGTCAGGAGCGTGGAGCTACTTTGCTGATCGGATGGACTTAGAGTGCAGAAACTGTGTCAAATCTAGGATGGGGTCCCAACAAGTCGGCTTTTATGAGATAGGGTTGACCAAACACGGCAGAATCACAGAAAAATGAGGATGTCTCGTACGAGACATAGATGTCTCGTATGAGGCATCCAGCCTAACAGTCAGATTTGCAGATTTTAATCCTATTGGTGGGACAGAATTTAATCCATATTAAGAGGTTACTATCTAGTTCATCCTGGAACAGTGTATTCTATCACCCTAGAATATGAGCCCCTTGTTTTTCACCTATATTGCACTCTCCCAAACGGACTATTCGGGCAAGGCTCCTATATTCTCATCGGAATCCACCATTCAAATTAACCAAACCTAAGTGATCCCATAGTAGTTTTGCACTTTGTTAAACAACGCATTAATGCAATCAAACCTTGTGAATTTTAAGGGACAACCGAAAGGGACATGTTGAACGGTGCGGTCGAAACTAAGCCAAAATGGCATCCACAATCCCGCACAGAATTGTGAAAGTAGGAAAACACAAACTCGGATGTCCATAGAGAGGTTCTCCATTCTTTCAAAATCCTTTGTTCAACATTTTACCGAAGGGACATTCGTCATATTCACAAGGGAGAATTATAGATTGTAAAGGTACGTTATCTTGGGGAAAAATTAAAACAACCCTAAGAATCGAACCAACATGTCTCGATGAGTGTCTTATTAACTAGTATGTATGCATGAGGTTGATGCATGGCTTATGGCTAAGGCTCCCCATGAACACAATCTAGGAGTGTGTCACGGAGTGGGTACACCATCTTTGGAGAGACCGGTGAGGGCCATTCGTTAGAATGGGGGTGCTGACCGACATCCGTCCTCCGATTGGGACCCGATTTTATAGGGTATGTACTGCAACTATTCTACATGTGTGTACACGTATGTGAGAGTCAAGATCTAGGTGACAAATAGGAAATAGAAAGTCTTTTTTTTAAAGTAAAACAAAAACATGCAATGGACGGGCCAAGTGGCTGCCTACGTTTCCCTCTTGTGGAGGAACTCAGGCCGTCATAGTTCACATATAAAGCAAACACAAGTAAAGCAAGGAATAAAACCAACTAGCAAGTACTCCTGCAAAATAAAGGTTAGCTTAATAATATATGGGGAGTTTCTTCATCGTTAGAAAGATCCTAAGACTGAGAAACAGAGGGGGGGAGCAGATCTAAAACCCTGTGTACGTGTTTGAACCGAATGAAAATCCTTTTTCAAACTAGAGAATCAGATCAGCCGGACAGAACTGGGATGTCTTGTACGAGACAACCGATCCCTCGTACGAGACATCTTGGTCTAGGAACAGATTATAGTACAGAATACAGAATTTTAAGAATAACGACGATTATTTCAACACAAGTCTAACCCTCTTATGATGATCATCCCCAGTGGAGTCGCCACTGTTCGTGCCTGAGGAAGGATTGATGATCCTTGCTTTACCTTTTTTATTTGAGAGTCGCCACCATGTTGTTGAACGGAACACGGACCGTGAGATTCTTGAGTTCGGGGGTTAAGTTATGGATTGGGAAGGTCAAGCAGCACCCAATCCACCCGATCTAGGATCAGTCTTGCTTACGAAATCATCATCATCATTATTAAAATTATGCATTCATGTACAAAATAAGAAAACAAACAAATAAATAATTTCTTATTTTATTTCGGATGTCGGATCATATGCTTCGAGACCATATCCATAGATTGGAGAGGCTCTAGGCTGATCCTTTGATGGAATCACACTACTTCAAAGACAAAGAAGAGGATGAGAAGGTAGAAAACAAGGAGTTTTACCTAAGCGTTCTTCGAGAATCCTATGGATGGCCTTGACTAAAGGCCTTGAAGATCCGACAAACTTGGCTTGAATGGTGTTATGGAGGCTTGAATTTCATGGGTGAGGGAGAGAGGCTGATTATGAGGACCTCTTTGATCAGATATGGAGTAGTTTTGGGTGAATGACGATTCTAGAGGTTTTTCGGTTCAAGAACCCCTTTATTTATAAGAGTTCTTGACCTAGGGTTTTAGCCAAGAAGGTAAGTTTGGATAGGAATCAAGGACCTGGTCCCCAAGGAGGTATTTTTGGACTCTGGGATCGCCCATTAGGTTTTTTCCGGATTGCTTGAGTGTTTGCCAAGAAACGGGGTTGAGATCAACAAAGAAACTGACCAAAACCCGACTGTCAAGGGGGGATGTCTCGTATGAGACATCAATGTCTCGTACGAGATATCTCAATGCTGGAATTCACTTTTTTCCCTCTGCAGTAGTTTTAATATTCATTTTGGCCCCTGACTAACGGAGTCAGTCAAAAACTTAACAAAACATGTCCAACTTAACGAGTTTCGACCCAAATCAAAGGCGAAACACAGAAGTAGTGTGATTATGAATGAATGTCCAAAATGGGGTGTCTACAAATATGCCATCCACATATAAAATAAGGAATAGCACTATGCTCCCATTAATCTTCTTGTATACACAAGATTCATCTTTGTTTTTAATGAAGCCAAACTCTTTGACCGATTCATCAAAACAGAGATTCCAACTCCTAGAAGCTTGCTTCAATCCATAGATGGAATTTTCTTCAATTTGTATACTTTAGAATTTTGTTCAAAACCCTCTGGTTGTGTCATATACACATCCTCTTGCAAGTTCCCATTAAGGAAAGTGGTTTTGACATCCATCTGCCATATTTCATAGTCATGATATGCGGAAATGGCAAGCAAAATTCTTATAAACTTGATCATTGCTACGGGTGAAAAGGTTTCATCAGAGTCAATACCATGAATCTACCTATAACCGTTCGCTACAAGCCTAGCTTTGTAAGTATGCACCTTCCCATCCATGTCAGTCTCCTTCTTGAAGACCCATTTTCATCCTATGGTTTTTATACCTTTGGGTACATCAATCAAGTTCCAAACTTGATTATCATGCATGGATTGTAATTTGGATTCCATGGCTCCAAGCCACTTGTCCAAATCAGGAGAAGACATCGCCTCTTGGTAGGTGTTCGGTTCATCATTCTCAATGATCTCCACCTCATTACTATCCGTTACGAGAAACCCATATCTCTCGGGCTCGGATTATAACCTACCAGATCTGCGAGTTACTTGTGTGTCTTGAACAGGTAACACAACTCCTTGTGGGTCTTATTCTTGTTCCACCATATGTTCAATGTCATTTTCTGGGTCTCAAACCTCTTCGAGATTTACTTTACTCCCACTGATTTCTTTGGAGAAAAACTCTTTCTCTAGAAAGATACCAATTCGGGAAACAAACACCTTGTTGTCCGTTCGGTTGCAAAAGTAATATCCTTTAGTTTCCTTAGAATATCCCACAAAAATACATTTATCAGATTTGTGTACAAGTTTGTCGGAGACAAGTCTTTTGAAAAAAACTTCGCAACCCCAAATCTTCATGAAATACAAAAGGATAAAGGAAGATCAACTTGACTCATCATTGATCGAACCATGACCAACAAGGTCCGATTCCTCCTCTCGGACACACCATTCCATTGTGGTCTTCCGGGTGGAGTCAATTTTGAAACTATTCCACAATTCTTTAGATGATCATCAAATTCTTGACTTATGTATTCCCCACCTCGATCCGATCGAAGTGCCTTAATACTTTTGCCAAGTTGTTTTTCTACTTCATTTTGAAATATTCTAAAATATCTCAAATGCTTCACTTTTATGTTTCATTAGGTAAACATACCCAAATCTACTATAATCATCAGTGAAGGTTATGAAGTATTGAAATCCTCCCCTAGCATTGCTACTTAGTGGTCCGCATACATCGGAATGTATCAGCCCCAATAAGTCGCTCTGCCTTTCACCCAACTAGATAAAAGGTGTCTTAGTCATTTTTTCAAGAAGACACGACTCGCAAGTATCATATGACTCAAGGTCACATGAACCCAAAAGACCGTCCCCATGGAGTTTTGAGATACGCTTCTCATTAATATAACCAAGACGGCAATGCCATAAATAAGTGTGATTTACATCATTAGGTTTAGATTTCTTATCTATATGATAGACATTTTCATTATTTTCATTCTTGACATCAAGGACATAAAGGCCGTTAAATGAATATGCAATACCATAAAGAACATCATTTAAATAAATAGAAAATCTCTTATTCTCAATAAGAAATTTAAAACCTTCATTATCCAAACAAGAAATTGAAATAATATTTCTACTTAAATCCGGTACATAATAGCAATTGTTCAAAAGAAGTATTAAACCGGAAGGTAAAATGACTTCATAAGTCCCTACGGCTAATGCAGCAACTCTTGCTCCATTCCCCACGCGTAGGTCTACTTCACCTTCTTTAAGTAGTCTCCTATTCTTTAGTCCCTGCTCATTTAAACAAATGTGAGAATCACATCTGGTATCCAATACCCAGGAACTAGTGGTAGAAAGGAGAATATCTATCATATAGATACCTGATGTCGGCGCAGTCCCACTGCTCTTCTTCTTCTTTTGCTCTTCCTTAAAAGCCTTGCAATTACATTTCCAATGACCAATTTCTTGACAATGTAAACAAATCGCATCCTTTTGTGCATCGGGTTTTGCACCATTAGCCTTGGCAATATTTTTCTTGCTAATCTTGGGCTTGGCAACCTTTGCCTGGCACTTTGCCCCTTTCCATCATGAACCATGAGCACAGAAGAACCTTTCTCCACAATCTTCATCTCCGCAGTTTTAAGCATATTATGCAACTCGGAGAGATTCTTATCAATTCCATGCATGTTATAATTCATCACAAAGTGATTATAACTCTTAGACAATGAATTAAGAATGAGATCCGTGGCTAGCTCCAATCCAATTGGATAGCCAAGTTTCTCAAGATGCTCTACTTAACCTTTCATCCTAAGCATGTGAGGTCCCACTTGTTTCCCTTCACTCATTTTGCAAGAAGTGAATGCAACAATGGTTTTATACCTCTCTTGCCTAGCTTGATTTTGAAACATGTCTCTCAACTCCACGCCTATTTCATAGGCTTCCAAATGTTCCAAACTTTGTTGGAGTTTTGAGCATATAGTCGCGAGCATGAGCAAATCACATCTCTAGAATCATTACGATGCTTCTTGTAATTGTCTCTTTCTGCCCTAGGGGCAGTGGCTGCGCGTTCATCAGGAGTAGGCCCATCAAGAATGTACAATTTATCTTCTTGCCTTAGAACTATTCTTAGGTTTCGGATCCAATCCATAAAGTTTGTACCATTCTCTTGAAGCCTATCCTTATCAAGGATCGATCGCAATGAAATTGATTGACTGTTGGTTGTCATTATCTACAATTATGCAAAATTTCCAAAATTTAATAAGTACCAATTTCATTAAAGAAATAAACAATGTATTTTACCAAAAAATACTACCACTAAATTATATAACCTTCTTATACATCCAATGTATAATATAATTTAAATGGGCTAAGATCCAACTTTAATTTAATTTCAAGTCCGCTTTTGCGGAACGCTCAAAATCAAATTAATTAGGTAGAGAACCCTGTCAATCATATCAAATATGACTCTTAGATCTTTTATGAGATTCTTTAAGAAATCCAATTTCAAAAAGCATGTTTAATGTAACGACCCGAAAACTAGGCTCTATTTGATTAGTAATAAATAATTATTATTTATTTATTTGCTTATTTATTTATTTAAATTATTATTTAATTAATAATTTATGTGTGCATTTTATGTGTTATAATAAATTATGACTAGCATTTTATTTGGGTCATTTGTGCTAGTGTAGAAGTGTTGGGTCTTAAATGTTAGTGGGGAAAATAAGATGATTGAGTAGTGTGTAGGGGAGGGGGTCTATGTGTAAATCTCCTACTTACTCCCTCTTTTCCCCTCACCTCCCTCACTTTCACCTCACCATTCTCCCTTCCCAGTCATTTTCCCTCTCTCTCCATAGCCATTGGAAGGTAAGTTTCTCTCTCACTTCTCTCTTCAGTTTCTTCCTCTTCCTCTCATTATTTCTCATTTCTTAAAACATGAAACTTGTTTAGATCGTCGTTAGGATCGTAGAGGGCTAAAAATATTCGAGTTCCGGTAACTTTGAGAAAATTCAAGTAAGTTGCTTTTCCCCCATTTTTATGCTAAAATGTTCGTATCATGTTTATATAATGCTTGATGTGTTATATTTGAAGTTTGGTTGAGTTTAGAATTTATTTGGAATTTATTTTGGGTTTTGATTAAAAATGGTGATTTTGTTGAATATTGAGATTTGATCTTGGTTTTGGTTGATGGATGGTGTTATTAAGGTCCCCTTTTTGGTTAGTTGTTGTTTGGGTACTTTGGAGTTCATGTGGGAAGTATTGATTTTGAGAATGTGTGAAATGGGTATGAGAAATGGAAGAACCCAGTTCATCCCTTCCGTTTTCTGGCAGAACAGAGGGTTGCGCGACCGCCCAAAATGGTGGGGCGACCGCACAACTATCTGAATGGTTTTGTTCTTGCTTGACGGCCTTTTGGGCGACCGCACAGACCCTAGTGGGCGGCCGCACAATACCTCTGAAGGCTTTCATTTGTTATTTTGTGTGATTGAAGAATGTGTTTTGGTCTAAGTCTTGGGTGTCCTTCTAGTCGACCTTAGTGAACATTGTAGTGCACTCTAGTGATAGAATCGGGTCCCTTGTGATTAAGTTTGTGTTGTGAAATTTAGTTTTATGTTCTTTAATAATTTTGGGGTTATTTGGGTTTTAGAGGCACATGAATTGAGTTTTATTGTCTTTAAATGTTAGGATAGAAGTATATATAGGTACTCCTAAGTTTTAGAACGAAAGGAGTAAAATTCGGAGCTAAAACAAGGATTTTTCATAATGTCCGGCCGAACACTTTATAAAAATTGTCCGTTTTACGTTTAATCTTCCGGAGACCATAACTTCTTCGTCCGGACTCCGTTTTGGACGTGTAAACTATCGTTGGAAGGCTCTTTTCGAGTACTACGCAATGGTTATATTGGACGCATGGTTATAGATAAGAATGGTTGTCTTTTCGTTGAGGTTTAAGATCAAGGTGTAGTCTCGGTCTAGGTTCCGTAGTACTATTCTAGTTGACTTAGTTGGGCACCGTGGAACACTTTAGTAATTAAAATTGGTTCCTTTGTGAACAATGGTGTTATGTAATTTGATCATGTATTGTTTGGGAATGTTTGGGCATCTTATGATGTGTTCGTGATTGTTCCAATCGAATTGATTTTCGAGTAAGACTTGGTCTAGGTTTTAGGCGATGTCCTGTAGTAACTAGAGGGTTGTTATTGAACACCAAAGTGTAGGGTTTATTCCGGTCGTGATCATGTTCTAATAAGGGTAACCTTTTGGATTCGTTTGGGGTGTTTAGAATTGGTTCGTTATGGACGGAGGTAAAGCGTGAATTGGCAATTGGGTACTTACGGTTTGATTAACCTTAAGGTGTATTCATTCTGATTTCCTACTTTGGAATTCCAGGTGTGATGAGATGGTTGAGTTCATGGTCCTAGTATATCTTTATGAGTAAATATTTAGGGTCATTTTGGTCATTGTGCCATTTGCGAGCGACCGTTTGGGTTGTGCTCTTTATGATTAACTTGTGGGTATCATATTTAGGATGTATTTGGTACATGCCTTATCTTGGAATCATTATGTTTTAATGGTCAATGTTGTTGGACTCTTTTATGAGAAACTCCTTGTGCTATTGTTGTTGAACTCTTCTTGAGTAATCGTTTGCATCTTTTATGGTGATTAATTGGTATGATTCCCTACTTTGGAATCAATGATTGTTTATTGTGCTAGTATTTTATTACTTAGCCTTTACTTGAGAGTCCAGCTGGTATTTTGTGTGTGTTTGGGCGATGCGAAACATTATGATGGCACAGCCAAGTCCATTGTGATGTTGACCATTGTATTACCCCATTATTACCCTCCTCCAGATTGGCATTGGATGTGAGAAGAGCTAGCTCCTTTGTGTGCATTTTAGCTTTACTTGGAGCATGACTTTGTAGCATGTCTCCCGTCCCTTGTGACACTTCATTTGGTTATTGGTTCCGGTACCGGGGGTTTTCTCTTCAGCTTTTATGCTACTATGAAGATGGCTTGATGGGTTGATTGATTGATTGGTCGGTTCTGACCGGGGTTCTCTTCAGTGGTTATACTGCTATTGTTGATTGGTTGATCGGTTGAAGCTGCGCAGCGATTGTTCTATCAGTTTGGTGAAACCTTGGCTAAGTATCCTTTGTTACGTGTTTATTTCAGTCTTATGTGCTGCATGATGAGTCAGTCATTATTTCCAACTGGTATGGGACAGTTGGCGATAGGGAGCTTTCTCATTTGTTGTTACGTGATTTACTTGTTCAGTTATCGTTGATTTGCATGATATTATGCCATATAGATGCATTTAGTAACTTACTGAGATTTTATCTCACCCCGTTTCTTGTTTCAAATTGTTTTTCCTTAACCCCCCCCCAGGAAAGCAAGTGGTAGCGTTGTGAGGTCCGTTGTAGCGGGAACCTTCTGAGCAGGTTGATCGTATTTGGGATAGTTGCTCTTCGGAGCCTTTATGTATTTTATTGTGGGTTTGTAGTCGTTCAGTGTTTTGTATATACGGTTGTACTTTGGATATTTTTGTTAATAGTTGTTCTTGCTTCCGCATTTGTTTCTAGTCTCCGAGTTATAATCTCGTTGAGGTGTTGTTTGTTGGTATTGGTTTATAGTTGAATTCACGCGCCCGGTTTGGTATATTACATTTTGGAGATGTACATTTTGTAAAGTTTTTATTTATGGATTTTTGAGATTGCCGGGGTGTTACATTTAATCTCATCTTTGCCTTAGGCCCAAAACTGTTTTGACGTCTAATTAAGTCCAACCATTTTAAACGCATAGGAAACTCTTATTCACTCATCTTGTTCATACATGAATAAAATCAATGCACCTCGCTTTAGCGATCCCACATGAAATTACCCTTATACTTACAAGTGTTTTAATCATGGCATGGCAAAAGGACTTAAAACTTTCAAGAAGGTTCATCACCATATAGCATGCAACACATTTATGAGCACATAAGATAAACATGTTGAGGATCAAGTTTAGTTACTGAATTAATCTCCATTAATTTAAGCATAATATTTACATGTCATTAGTTTCGCTATAATTATGAGGATGAGACTATTTGAACTTTGGTTATCATCTCCAAATCAATACAACAAGAAGTGCGGCCGAACTAAGTCATATGCAACCACAATTCCGCACTAATTCAAGAAACCAAAAAAGTAGTCCATGTGGCCGAAACTAAGAAATAGATGGTCTCGATGAACGTAGGTCAATTGCATTCACAGTTCCACATGGATCCCCAAACTTGAATCAAGAACTTTGTTTCTCAATTTTAGCAATTATGAACTCTTCATAATTCTAACTTCGTTTTATCTTTGAATCTTTGATTGCGATCAATTTTGGGAAACACAGTCTCGAGAACGTATGTTAACTATCCAAAACTTGATCCAATCTTATAATTCACAAGACTAAAACAAATAGGAAATTTAAACCCCAAGATCCAACCCACGACCTTAGTCACAAGCCCCAACCAAAACCCTTGGTCCGGTTGGACCTTCTGCAAAAAAAAAATATCCAAAAATTTTAAAATTCACAATTTGTCTCAAAATTGTTTTTCCCCGATTCAATTAGGATTTGGTGTTCTTGGTGATTCAATCACCTTGATCATCAAAACTTTGAATAAACCATTTATTCATGAATCTCTAGATTATCAAAACTTTGATCCAATCAAAAATTGATAACCCAAACAATTTTAAATCCACCATAATTTTTTATTGCGATTGAATAGTGCGATTAAAGTTTATAAAACAATAAACCACATAAAACGCATATAACACATAAACATCATAATCCCAATATTCAAATAATGCTAGGCACATAAACAATTTATATACACACAACATGATTATGTATTGAAATAATCAACATGCACAGCGCTCTGATACCACTGTTGGGTTTTCTAGTAACATGCGCAGCGGAATAATGCATTTATAATTTCATGAAACCCAAAGCCCATAGATCCATTCATATTATTATATCAAATACATGCATAATGAATACTAGAATACTAACCCTTGATGCCTTTGTTAATCAACCTTGAATTTTGGTGGAGACTTGAAAGCTTGATCACGAACAAAATCAGGAACACGAACTTTGAAGATGATAAGCTTCACCCTCTATCGGTATCCACACCACGAAAATATATCAAGAACACTTGATCTTGGTTGCTAGACCAAATTGTGAAACACGCTTTCACAATTATATGACTATATGGAATTATGAATTCTTAATCATAGATTCTAAATCTTGGATCAAGAATATTGTCTCTCAAAACCACTAGGTTTCATATGCATAATGGCTGGTGAAAAGATGTTTATATAGGTCCTAGTCCTTAACCCTTAAGTACTTGGAAACCTAAATCCCGTCACCCAATTAATGCTGCGAACTTTCTGTCCAAGCAGCTCTGGCACGGTCGTACCCTATAATTGGCACGGTCGTACCAATTGGTGCGCGCCTGCCCTCCGGCTGATGAATATTGGCACGGTCGTGCATTGTATTCGGCATGGCCGTGCCAAGCATGGTCGTGCTTTATAACATGCACGGTCGTGCCAGACCAAAAAAATGCCCTTTTTCCATTATTCCAATTCAGTCCTTTAGGATTCATTCTATTTGTGTGTGACCCTATAGGATTAAACTAAGTTGGAAATGGGCTCAAACATGAACCCATAAGATATGATTAGGTTATAGCAAACCGTCATACCTACCCAAATAGTGTAACTATATACAAGTTCGCATTCTTTTATAGAACATGTCACAATCCCTTTGTCCACAATGTCATTAAACACAAGTCATGGTCAACAAGTCAACTTGTATTGTTCAATACTTTCTCGATACCGAATATGTTGATAATCCAAATGCCATTGATCCAATCAATTCATTTGAGTTTGGCCAAACATTTCATCAACATCATTCTACGAGGGGCCCAAGCTTGACATCTCTCCGAAGAGGGACAAATCCAACTTAGCTTATTATTCTTACTTACATTAATCCGATTATGCCAATCATACCCTTTATAACTTCCTGGTTAAAAGTAGTGTTTGAATATATCAAACATAATGTTCATCAAGTGGAATACTATAATAACTTCATGTCTAAGGATTCAAATGACATAACTAATATGAGATCTAAATATGACATAGACCATGATATAAATCTCATAGAGCGAGTCATGTCCAGTACCTTGTTCCAAACAAGTACCCATAAATCTAATATGATCATCCCATGATCATTTAGCCTTTATACTAGTGCTTAACAAGTACTAGGGATGGAGATTATTATAAGTAAACATGAACAACAATAATAATCAAAACATCTCTTTATTAATATGAATAAAATAATATGTACTAGACCTGATGTCTCTTATGATTTGAGCATGATGAGTAGATACCAATTGGATCCTGGTGAGAGTTACTGGATAGCTGTCAAAGCGATTGTTAAGTACTTGAGAAGGACTAAAGACTTTTTTTGATATATGGAGGTTTGGAAGATGTTCTTGTTGTAAGGGGTTACTGTAGATACCCTGGGAGGAGCCCCCACTGCTTGGCTAGGGCGGTGGATTATCCTAGGATGTCTATTCGTGTTTTAGTTGTTAGAGTCGCCACCTATGTTTTAGAGGAACATAAGAAAAATCTAATATTTAGCCTATGTTTTGGTACGAAAACATAGATTCTTGTTATGAGGTTCGGGGGTTAGGTTACGAGAAGGGAAGTACTTAAACACCCATCTCGCCCAACGAATATTGGTCTTGCTTGTTCATAGTCTACATAAATAAAATGTTCTTCCTATTCTTTGATAATGATAAAGGGGGTTTAAAAGGGGTGTTTTGAATGTGGGGAAATAACTCCTTGACCAACTTCAATGGAATGAAGTGGCTTTTGGTGTCATGTCCCAAAATGGTTTGGGTGATTGCACGTTTGACAAAAGTAAAAGAAGAAGAGAATAGATGAAGTAGAGAGAAGGGAGAAAAGAGTTGAAGATTACCTAGACTTCAAGAGTTCTTCAAGTGCTTCATTGGAGAGAGTCCTCAAAATGCCTTAAAGTTCTAGTATAGTTTTGTTATCTCAAAAAGTCCTCTTTTTGTTAGAGTTTTCTTCTATTAAAAACTGTCCCTTTGAAAGGTTGGAGAAGAGGGGTTTTTATAGTTGAAAACAAGATGTTTTTGGTGCCAAAACGAAGTCACAAAGAACTCTTTCCTGGGTAAAATCATGTAAAATAAGCAAGGGAGGGATTCTTGGACAGAATCTGTAACTGACGCCCAGATGCGCGCGCTTCCTGCCTTGGCGGCGGGACGCGCGCGCTTCTTACCCCAAAGGGCAGAGGCGCGCGACTTCGAAATGCTTTTTCTGACAGAATGGACTAGAAAGTCAGAACTGTTATTCAGTTAATCCCTGTACTTAACGGAGTTAGCCAAGAACTTAACAAAAGTAACAGAAACTAACGAGAAACACTTAAAATAAGGATAAACATAAGATTAAATGTGCAATCGGGTTGAGCGGTCTAAGGTGGGGTGTCTACAGAGCCCCTCGGTGATGTGGATTGTAAAGAAAAACACGTCGATGAAAGAAAGAACATCCGCCGAGGACATCACCAAGAAAAAAGCAAAAACTCGATGAAAACAAGAATTTGAAATTATGAGGGATAGAGGTGCGCTTCCTGTGTGAGCGACTTTTGCTGATAGAGGGGGTACGGTAGTATGAAAATGGCCCACCGTGGCCAAGGCTTAAAGTCCGTATAGAGGACTAGCTGGATCCGAGAACCCGTCTGCTGGTTTAAAGTCCGTATAGAGGACTGGCTGGATCCGAGAACCCGTCTGCTGGTTTAAATTCCGTATAGAGGACTGGCTGGATTTGAGAATCCGTCTACTGGCTTAAAGTCCGTATAGAGGACTGGCTGGATTCGAGACCCGTCTGCTGGTTTAAAGTCCGTATAGAGGACTGGCTGGATTCGAGAACCCGTCTGCTGGCTTAAAGTACGTATAGAGGACTGGCTAGATTCGAGAACCCGTCTGCTGGTTTAAAGTCCGTATAAAGGACAAGATGGATCCGAGAATCCGTCTGCTGGCTTAAAGTCCGTATAGAGGACTGGCTGGATTCGAGAACCCGTCTGCTGGCTTAAAGTCCGTATAGAGGACTGGCTGGATCCGAGAATCCGTCAGCTGGTTTAAAGTCTGTATAGAGGACTAGAAATGAATGCGAGTTTGTCGAGTAGACTTTATTGATAAAGAGGTGGTGATTTCAACGGTTCACTATGGACCAAATTGCTGCTTGGAGCTGTATTTGATGTATGTTGTTCAGAGCTGCACTTGCTATTAACTTCATGATTTTTGTGGGGTACGGGCAGAGTTGACTGCGGACCAAAAAAATAAAAGTTTTCCCTTTAGAGAGGAAAGCGTTGAGATTTAATTTTGACTACAAGGAAAGACACACCCTACTTTTAGTGGGAGTTTCTATCTAATTTCAATTTAGACATGCCTTAGGGGAGGACCAAAATAATGTGTGCCCAACTGTGTTCTTGTTGTTACGGTTAAACGTTTCTTTGTTGCTATGGATTCTGAATTTGTTGCAGGTTGAAGGCGTTGAGATTCCTGGCTGTTGCTGAACTGACAAAGGCCCATTCTGCTCTGTCCGTCTGTCAAAGACGCGCGCGCCTGAATGGGCACATGGGATGCGCGCGTGTTGCAACACCAATATTGTTCACACAACAATATTCTACAATACTTTCTATTACCTTAAGCCTCAAATTCTTGTCAAGAATGGAACCTATGACCTTTTCTTTTGAGGTGAAAGTGTCCATCCCCGAAGGCGAACAAATGAAGCCCGTCCCCATTGTGAAGGCACGACCGAGTGTCTTTGACCGCTTGGGTAGACCGAATGAAGTTGTCATTGAACCCTTGAAGCCGATGGTTCAAGTTGAAGCCCCTAGGCCATGCTATTTCCTTAAGAAGAAGAAGGGCAAAGACAAGGGCAATTCCCCTTATGTGTGGAAGCATCCCTCTAAGGTTCCCGTCGAGGCTTATTCAGACAAAGGCAAGGGTAAGGTTGAAGAAGCTCCGTCCCGTCCTAACGTCTTATCTTGTCTTGGTGGTTCCGGGAGTGCTCCACCCCCAATCAATAAGGTCAAGGGCCCTAGTCGAAAGCAATGGGTTCCCAAACCGAAGAAAGATTAGACATTTCTTAGTACCACAAGATTGCAATTAAGTAGACCACTTGTTAGGATTTAAATGTTTTATTGTCTTTTTAAGCTCAACATTATCCGTTGTAATGATCAAAATGATTTAAGAATTGAATAAATAATTGCATCTTGTTTATGAATGATTTGGGTAAAAATGATTATTACAGACCGCACCCGAAGGTTGCCTACGTTCCTCTCGCAGAGAGGCTCAGGTCTCCGTAGTTCAAACAAATGAAGACCATTTTTTTGTGTGCACCCTGTTTTTTGCCTAGACCGCCCTTTCGGGTTTTTAATCTAGCGGACATCTTTTTTTGCACTTGCTCTAATTTATTCCTAGGTCGCCCTTGCGGGTTTTCAACCTAGCGAGCGTTTTTTTTATGGTCCTCATTTGTTAATCGTAGAACTTCTTGAGCTTGTCGAGGTTGACCTCCTTCGGCAGTTGATTGCCATCCAAGTCTACGAGTCGGACTGCACCGCCGCTCAATATCTTCTTGACCACATACGGACCGATCCATCGGGGTCCCCATTTCCCAAGGGGATTAATGGCATTGGGAGGATGTTCTCTTAGGACCAAATCTCCCACTTTGATGTTTCGAGGCTTCACCTTCTTGTTGAAAGCCCTTGCCATTCTCTGTTGATATGCCCTTGTGCGTTCAAATGCTCTTAACCTCTTTTCGTCGAGTAGGGCTAGTTTCTCATATCGACTTTGCATCCAATCAACCTCATTGACTTGATTTTTGAGCAAGACTCGTAAAGAGGGAATTTCAAGTTTGACTGGAAGTACGGCTTCAGAACCATAAACCAATTAGTATGGGGTCTCTCCCGTTGCTGACCGGATTGATGTGCGGTAGCCCCACAATGCTAGCGGTAGCTTCTCGGGCCAATCCTTTCCTATTGAAGCCATTTTCCATACAATGACCTCAATTATTTTGTTTGCTGCTTCGACCGCTCCATTAGCTTAGGGGCGGTACGGGGATGACTTGTGCTTGGTAATTTTGTAATCAACCAAAAGCGCATCCATTTCCTTCTCAAAGTGTGAGCCATTATCGGAGATGATCTCATGAGGAATATCGTATCGGACATGATGTTATTCTTCACGAATTCGGCCACTTTCTTGGAGTTGAGAACTCGGTAAGCTTGTGCTTCGACCCACTTTGTGAAATAATCCACGGCCACTAGAATGAATGATTGTTCGTTGCTTCCTGTAGGATTGACTTTATCGATGATATCTATGCCCCAACAAGAGAACGGCCATGGTGTGGTCATGTTGTATAGTTGTGACGGTAGAGCATGTTGCAAATTGGCATGGAACTGGCACTTAACACATTTCTTGACTTTCTCGATGCAGTCTCTTTCCAGGGTGGTCCAATAATAGCCAATACGAAGTATCTTCTTGGCTAACATGATCCCATTCATATGGGGTCCACACCTTCGTGGAATTCATGCATTATCTCTTGAGCTTCGGACTCATTTGCACACAAAAGATTGATCCCTTTGTGATGTCTCTTGTAGACTCGGTTTCCAATCAACATGTATCTCGCAGCTAGCTTTTGTAATGCCACTTGAGATTTCTTATCGCTGTCTTTAGGGAAAGTGAAATCCTTGAGAAAGTTCATGATGTCTGTGTACCATGGGGGGTTTGTTTGGACCTCATTGATCTCAATACTCATGCAATATGCTGGGCTAGTCCTTCTTGAAATTTTGAAGGGCTTCACCATTTTTCCCTTGGGCATCTCAACTAGTGAGGCTATAGTGGCCATAGCGTCAGCGAAGCGGTTCTTGTCTCTGGGCAAATAATTGAACGTGATGTCTTGAAACTTTTCAACCAACTCCTCGAGGTGCTGACCATACTGTTGGAGAGTCGGGTCTTGGATTCTCCATTTGCCTGATGTCTGATTAATAAGAAGCAGAGAGTCACTGAATACTTCTAGATCTGTGACATTTCTTTCTAGGGCCGCTTCTAGCCCTGCTATACATGCCTCATATTCAGCAATGTTGTTGGTAGCTTCGAATTCGAGACGGATTGCAATCGGAGTGTAGATGTCTTTTAGATCGACAAGAAACATTCCTATCCCATAACCGTGCTTATTGGCTGCGCCATCAAAAAAAAGTTGCCACATATTTTCCTCAGTTGTAGTGCAAATCAAGTCCTTGTTGGGAAATTGTAAGTCTTCCCCCTTCACTTCGTCACACGGAAGATCACTGAACACTTTCCCCCTAATGGATTTGAGTGTGACGTAAGTGATATCATAGCCGGCGAGCATGAAGTACCACATGGCTATCCTTGTTGATATGAAAGGCTTCTCGAATATGTAGCGGAGCGGGTCCACTTTTGCTACTATCTTGATCAGAAAGGCTTCCATGTAATGTTTGAGCTTTTGAGTGACCCAAACCAATGCTGCACATGACTTCTCTAAGACAGAGTAGTTATTTTTGCCTCCTTGAAATCGGCGACTGACAAAAAAAATGGCATTCTCCTTTGTGGAGTCTTATTGCTCTTATGCTAGCATAGCCCCTAGGGCTTCATCATTCACTGTGAGATAGAGCAAGAGTGGCTTCTCCTTGCGCGGTGGAACCAAAACTGGAGGGCATGTCATGTAATGCTTCACTTGGTCGAAAGCTTCTTGGCAAGCGTCGGTCCATTCTAGAGCCACATTCTTCTTGAGTAGCTTGAAGATTGGCTCACACATATAAGTGAGTTGGTGCACAAACCGACTGATGTACTGGAGTCTGCCCATGAAACCTTTGATTTCTTTCTGTGTCTTTGGAGGAGGCATGTCAATGATTTCCTTGATTTTGCAGGGATCTGCTTCAATTCCCCTTTCAGTGACCATGTAGCCAAGAACTTTGCCTCGAATAACCCCGAAAGTGCACTTTGCGGGATTGAGCCTCATCTTGTGTTGTCGAAGCCTTTCGAAGAATTTGCAGAGGTCGATCAAGTGTTGACCGTCGGTTACCTTTAAATGGATGATCATGTCTGTTGGATATTATGCCTTGGACCTTGAGAAAGGCCTATATGTTATATCATAGCTTCATTGTTATAGAGATAACAAACCTGATTATTATATCTTTTGCATGTTTATTATAATGATCATTGTCCCTAGCACTTATGAAGGGCTAGCATGAGTTTGATGGATAATCATATAATGATTATAGCGCATAGGATGCGGATTAAACTTGTGGGTACATGTTGGAGAACAAGTACTGGATAGACCGGTTATGAGATTCATGTCATGGTCAAATGTCATAATTAGATCTCATAATAGTTATATCATTTATCCTTAGACCTGAAATTATCATAGTCTTCCACATAATGAACATTATGTTTGACGTACTCAAACGCTACCCCTAACCGGGTGCTTATAAAGGCTACGATTGGCATAATCGGATTCTTGTAGGAAAGAATGATAAGTCAAGATGGGATTTGTCCCTCTCTCAAGAGAGATATCTGCTTGGCCACTCGATTAGTGAGATTGATAATAGTGTACGGCCGTACCCAAATGAATTGTAGTGTTCAATGTTATTTGCTCATATCAATCTACTCAAGATCGAGAAATCATTGGACAACATAAGTTGACGTGGACTATGACTTATGTCCAATATGATATCGCGTGACAAAGGGATTGTGATATGTTCTATAAGTTTACTTTGGACATTCAAAGTTATACTAATTGGGTAGTCATAATGGCTTGCTAGAGTCCTCTTACGGGTTCTGACTGGTTCGGACTCGGTGCCAACATAGTATAATCCTATTGGGTCACACACAATAGAACGAATTGGAAAAGGCGAAAAATCTGGGAAAATACACTCTGCATCCGTACGGCTCTTCCACTGGCGTACGGCTACATTATAGCCGTACGGCTAGTGTCCCGTAACAGTACAGTTTATTTGGTTTTCTTCTGCAAAAAGGAATCTCGATCCCAAACGGAATTAGGTCAAACCCTTATATATGATATACATCCAGGTTTGACAGCCTCTAATGGTGATTTTAGAAATCACAAACAATTGTTTTAGAAACAATAAATTATAGAGAGGTATGATTATTTACTTTGAGATTCATGATCGTCAAAATACAATAATCAATGAAGCAAGATAATTCCTATGAAGAAATCGTTTCTTCATCAAGCCTTGGGTCTAGCAATCCAGATCAAGAAGGTGTTCTTGATATCCGCTCGACGTGTGGATACCAATAGAGGGTGTTTAATTTAGCACCTTAAAGTCTGTGTTTATGGATGCGATCTTCAAGGGTTAGTTTCTTTCATCTTGTATTTAATTTAATCAACATGCACGGATCCGAGCTCTTGGGTGTTTGATTTTATCTGTTTATTCCGCTGCGCATGATGCATCAAAACCCAACAGTGGTATCAGATCCCCGTTCGTTGTTGATTATTTTAGTATTTCATGTTGAAATTGTTTAATTCGATTATATGATATCTACATGATAAGAAGATGAATGCGTGATTTGAGTTTTATATATGAGATATAAAATCTATGAGCATGTTTATATGGGGATTATGTGACTGTAATATTAATTGGATTCATATGTATAATCGCATGTTTAGATCATCAATAAATAATTGGATTATGTGTATTGATGATTTAGATCTAATTTGTGTATGTTATAAATTGTTTATTCATGATATTGATTAGATCCAGTTAAATTCGTAATCTGTAAATTCGTGTTGGTTTAATCTGATTAATGCATGAACACGATAATGGGATTGATCGAATTTCTGAAATTCTGGAAATCTGGGGAAACTGATGAACACCACCATACGGTGGCATGGGTGGCGTACGCCTCCATGCCAGTCGTACGGCTGCTCTTGTTTTCTCTGGACAATTTTGTTTTGTTTCTGGATTTTCTGATTGTTCTGTAAATCGTTTACAGAATTCGAATTAGGAACTGAATCTGATTTCAGATGGCTGGTCTTCGAAACCGTGTTTCCTGAAATATGATTTAATCCAGAAAATTGCAGAAATCAGAGTTCTAAAGAGTTCAGAATTGCTGTAGTCTATGATATTAATGAGACAATGAATGATCTTGAAACAAGTTATTTTTCTATACAGAATTGTGGATGACTTTTGGCTTAGTATCGACCGTATACAAAATTACTTTGCTTCTTGATTTTAGTACGGGATTGTGGATGCCTTTTGGCTTAGTTTCGACCGTACATTTTGTGCTCTCAATATATAGATGTTCTATAACGACCCGAAAACCCGCCTCTATTTTCTAATAATAAATATCTAATTATTTATTTATTTCTTATTTAATTGATTAAATTATTATTTAATTAATAATTTATGTGTGCATTTTATGCGTTATAATAATTTATGCCTAGCATTTTATTTGGGCCATTTGTGCTAGTGTAGTATTATTTGATCTTAGTTGTTAGTAGGAAGTATTAGAGTTTGTGTAGTTAGTGGGGAGGGGGGCTAAGTGTAAGTTTTGGGAAATAATCATCTCCCTACTCCCTCTCTTCTCCCTACTCTCTCTCTTTCTCCCTCACCTCATACTCCCTTTTCCAGCATAATCTCTCTCTCTCTCTCTCCTTGGTTGGGTAAGTTTCTCCCTTTCTTCTCTCTACATTCTACCTATCTTCCCCTCATTATCTCTTATTTCTCATAACTTGAAACTTGTTTAGATCGTCGATAGGATCGTAGAGAACAAAGAAAATTTGAATTTCGTCAACTTTCATAAAATCCGGGTAAGTTACTTTTCTCCCATTTATGTTAAAAATGCTCATCTTTAACTCTATTGATGTTCTTGTTGATATCTATGTCATTTTGGGTTGAGTTTAGAAATTATTTGGAATTTATTTGGATTTTGGTTAAAAGTTGTGATTGTTATGAATGTTGGGATTTAATCTTGGTTTTGGTTGATAAATAGGGTCATTTAGGTCCCCTTTAAGTTAGATGTTGTTTGGATACTTTGGGGATCAAGTTGGGAGTGTTGATTTGTGAGAAATTTGGTTTTGGTTCGAAAATGGTGAAACCAAGCTCTGTTTCCCGGCCTGAAGGCAGACCGGGCGCCCGCCCTCTCAAGCCCGCGCGCCCGCCCGCCTGACCTTTTTCCTTCGGCCAACTTACTGGTGAAATGAGCGCCCGCCCGACCTTGAGTGAGCGCCCGCCCGCCCCCTTTTTCTGGAAATCATATTTTGTTGGGTTAAAGACTAGGATGCATTTTGGTCTAGGTTTTGGGTACCACCCTAATTGGTTTAAATGGTCTTTGTGGAATACTCTAATGTTGGGAATGGTTCCTTTGTGAACAAATGTGTTATGGGATTTGATTTATTTATTGTTTGGAAATGGTTGAGCACTTTATTATGTGTGGTTGGTTTTATTTCATCTTCTTGGTGGTTAATTGGTATGGTTCCCTACTTCGGAATCATGAGTCGTTTATTTGAGCTAGTATTTACTACTTGGCATTTATTTAAAAGTCCAGCTGGTATTTGTGGTTGTGTCGGGCGATGGAAAAGATTATAATGGCAACGAGCTGAGTCCATTATAATGTTGACCATTGTTTTGCCCCATTATTTCCCTCCTCCAGATTGGCCTTGGATGTGAGATTGTAGACACCCCGCCTTGGACCGCTCACCCCGATTGCACATTTGATTTTGTGTTTCTCCCCATTCTAAGTGTTTCTCGTTAGTTTCTGTCACTTCCGTTAAGTTCCTGACTGACTTCGTTAAGTCCAGGGACTAAACTGAATGACAGGGCTGACTTTCTAGTCCATTCTGTCAAAATTGCCTTCTCTGAGTCGCGTGCCTCCGACACTAGGAGCCAGGCGCGCGTGCCTCCCGCCCCCAAAGCAGGAAGCGCGCGCCTCTGGGCGTCAGTTACAGATTTCTGGCCAGGATTCCCTCCCTTGCTCAATTTACAGGATTTTTCCCGGGAAGGATTTCTTGGTGACTGAGTTTTGGCACCAAAAACACCCCTCTTTCACCTATAAAAACCTCTCTTTACCTCCATTTTCAAGGACCGAAAATTGAACTTACAAAAACTATACCAAAATCACTTTCTCAAGGTTCTCCAAGGATTTCATCAAGAAATATTGGAAGGTCTTCAAATTGTAGGTAAAAGTCCATCTTTTCCTTCCTTTTCTACTTCATCTCCTCTCTCTTTTTACTTTAATCAAATGTGCAATCACCTAAATCATTTTGGGACATGACTCTAATGATCACCTCATCTCATTGAGGTTGGTTAAGGAGTTATCTCCTACATTCCAAATCTTATTTTAAACCCCCTTTTTATGGCTTAAAGAAGAAGAAGACGAACATTTTCATTCATGTAGATTTTGATCAACCAAGACCAACTTAAGTTGGGCGAGATGGGTGTTTCGGTACTTCCCATCTCGTAATCTAACCCCCGGACCTCAAAACAAAGAATCTCTGTTTTCGTAATCAAACTTAGGCTACAATCAATAGGTTTTTCTTATGTTCCTCAAAACATAGGTGGCGACTCTAAAAACAAGTTAGACATCCTAGGATAACACCGCGCGCTCCAGCCTAAGGCCGTGGTCACCCCGGGGTATCTACAGTGGCGACTCTGCTGGGGATATTTGAGGGTTAAACTTGCATTCTGATCAAAATCTACATCTTTTCTGGGCATTCTGTTTCCTGATGGGGGAGGCGCGCGCGTCTGGCCTTTTAAGCCTAAGGCGCGCGCATCCCGCATCAAGAACCAGAATCGCCAACTTCTTCATATTCTTCATCTTCTTCTTCTGTTATTCTGCACTAATCACTTCTGCAGGGGTTACAATATGAACATGGGACCAGGGCAATCCCCTGAGTCCAAAGTCTGACATTCTGACAGGTGTGCCCCAGAAGCGCGCGCCTCCCATACGCATTGCGCCATGCTCGCGCGTCCCACATCGGAACTCAGAGGCGCACGCTTCTGGGTTGGTTTCCAGAACAGAAACAGGTTTCAGTGACTGAGCAGAACAGTGGGGTGTGGGCACAGTTGCCTGCATCAGAACAGAATTGAACCCTCGGACTGTTTTAATTTTGTGTTTTATTTACCGGTCACACGGGTGATTCGGGAGTTGTAATTTTATGTGCTTATGTGTTTTGTGTGTTTTTCTTTCTTTTCAAAAAAAAAAAAAAAAAAAAAAAAGAGAAAATTTTGTCACTTGTTAGACCTCACACTACATGCACATATTCCTATGAACTGCTCACTATCGAGTCGCACAAGTCCAACCCCAAACCCGTCGAGGCCCGTCCTAGAAAGTTTCAAGCTCCACCAGACCTTGACTCTTTCGAAGCGGTAAACCTCAGCCCGTGGCGTAGTTCAAGACTACATGCCGGGGGTGACCTTTGAGCCTCATATTCAAGCCGAGCACAAACCACACAATTCTAGTTAGGGTCTAACACTCCGTGACTCAAGTCGGTTTCCATGTACCGAGATTTCCCTAAACTAATGTCTTCAAATCATACATGCCAACTTGTTGAAATGGACGCAATAAAAATCCGTCCCCAAAAAGTGGTTATTTTGAACGAAAATAAAAATCCGTCCCCGCATGTATGCTTTACTACATTAATTTAGTTTAATCCCGATACATGTATGATTCACAAGCGCGATGGAATCCGATGAGTATATGGGACCGCGAGATGGTCTATATACTAGTGTGACGATTCCATTATTTTCTTAGAAACCCCAAAAGGGATTCATGCCCTCCGACTTATAAAAAAAAAAAAAAAAAAAGAGTCTTTTCTTATGTGGTTCGAGTCGTGTGCCCAACTGTGTGCTCTAAGCCTCTTCATGGACCGCAAGTGTTACTCAAGACTGACAAGGGCCTCTTCTGCAATATAGGTTCAATTGGTACTTACAAAGTCTACCGGGATTCAGCAAATCGGTTAGTCCGTGAAGAGATCACTCCAACAGCTCCAACATCAACCATGACCGGCAGCAGCAACACCATGTCTCTCGAACAGCTCTCAACCATGGTCCAACTCCTCCAAGAGCAAGTCTCCACCCTTAACAAGGAGGCACAAAGCAAAGACGACATTTGGCAATCCCACCTCGACAGCCAAAGGGAGGCCCACGAGGCCGAAATGGAGCTAATGAAAGAAAAGCTCACCAACCTTGCCAAGGGAAAGAACAAGAACAATGATGATGAATCCGAATGGACCGAGGGTTTGTTCAAGAGTCCTTATGTCAACACCCGCACCAAGAAAATGGGGGAACCAAGTTCCGAGAACAATGAGCCCAAAATGGTGGATTCTATCATGGCCTACATCGACCAAAAATTCAATGGGCTCAACATGGGGAAAGGCTCCGACACAAGCCTTTATCAATCATCCATCCTCATGAGTACTATGGCCGCTCTTCCCGATAAGTTCAAGATGCCCGACATAAGCAAATTCAAGGGCAACTCTTGTCCTATGGCTCACATTGAGACTTATATTTGGGCAATGGTTCCAAAGAAGGTCTCCCCCAAGGTGATGGCTCAATGCTTTCCTCTCACTCTCGAGGGGGCGGCAAAAGATTGGTATGCTACTCTCCCGCTCACTGTCCGTCTTGATTGGGACTCCGCCATGCTTGCCTTCAAGAACCAATACCAAGGCAACACCACTCACCGGCCCACAAGGAAAGAGCTAGAGAACACTACTCAACGAGACAATGAGTTCTTCATCGACTTCACAAGGAGATGGAATGACAAACTCTCTGAAATTGTTGAGAGGCCGAACACAAAAGAGAAAATGGACATATTTCTCAAGTGTCTCAAGATTGATCTCCGCACTCACCTAAGTGGGGCTTGCTACTCCGACTTCTCCCAAATGTATGAGGCGGGGGTACGCATGGATGACTTGCTCAAGGAGATTAAGAAGACCACTCCTACTTACCGCTACAAGGCCGCTTCCAACTCCACAAAAGAGGCATCGGTCAACGCCGTCACTATTGACAAGGGGAATTACAAAAAGGTTCCTCCACCTCAAGGGAAAAAGTCCCGAAGTGACCGTGTCTACACGCCTCTCCAAGGCATGACTCAAACCGAAGTGTTCGAGTTCCTCAAGGCAAAGGGTCAAGTCACACCCGTGCAAGGGTACCAACCCAAGACGATCAACTCCAATCATGCTCACCACAAATATTGTGGCTACCACCAATATAGTGGCCACACCACCGAGGAATGCTTCATTCTCCGCAATGTCATTCAAGATCTCATAGATAAGAAAGAATTTGTAGTGACTAATGACGAGCATGTCAATGTAATAGAGATAGGAGAATTTGAGGGGACCACCCATTCAATCCCAATTGTGAATGGGGGCCCCAATGTTATGAATAAACTTGACAATTCTTGTTATGTAGTGACTTACGATGAGGTAATGAGGGAAGTACTAGAGAATAGGAAAAAGAAGCAAGATGGGAACGTCAACATGCTAACTCGATCCGGTCGAGTCATAGCAAGTAACCCTTCCACTTCCGTACCGAGCTCCTCTTCTCAAATACCGCAAGCTTACAACGCTCCCGAAGATCCTCTACTTGTCCAACTCAAGAAAACTCAAGCCAACATCTCTATTTGGGACCTCATTGCATCCTCGAAGAAACACCGAGATCTCGTCATCCGCAATCTCGATGATACCTCAGTTTCTCCCGATACTTCTCCCGAGGACCTCACGGCAATGATTGGTCACATTCACTTTGGCAACGTCATCACCTTTGCCGATATGGACCTTCCACCGTTTGGTTCCGACCACAACGAAGCTATTTACCTCAAGGTACGAGCAAGGGGGAGGCCCATCTCATGAGTCTTAGTGGACGGTGGTTCCGCACTCAATCTCATGCCTGGTAGAATCATGGGCATACTGGGACTTAAGGATTCTGATTTGAAGCCTTCTACTCAAGTAATCCGAGGTTATGACAGCACCGCCCGTACAGTCATGGGTATGATCGATATAGACATTGAGTTTGGGAGCATGGTCATGTCCGTTCCATTCCAAGTGCTTGATATCCCGGCCTCGTTCAACTTACTATTGGGTCGACCATGGATTTACAGTGCTAATGCCGTACCGTCAACTCTCCACCAATGTGTCAAGATCCGAAATGGTGATGAAATGGTGACCGTAATGGCTGAAAACATTACTATCCACAGAAAAGGTGAGCCCGTCCACCAAGTTCAGCATGGTCTACCAGACTCCACTCTCTCCGGCGTCTCAATCAACGCCATTGATAAAGAAGGGGAAACGGATCATGGACCCCCAGCAATCACAAAGTCCTCCGCATGATGAGGAATATGAACTACTTCCCTGGTTTAGGCTTAGGGAGATATCAACAAGGAATCCTACATCCCGTGCAAGTCCCATTTGTCAAGAACACCTTCGGCTTGGGGTACGAGCCTTCCGAAGAAGACTTGAAGCAAGAACAAGCGATCAAGAACGAAAAGGCCCGAGCTCGTAAAGAAGGCCGTCGGTATGAAGTCCCTAACCTAAGGCCTTACCGCAAGACGTTGAATGGCTATTTTGTCCGCCAAGGGGAAGACGTTCCATATATGATCTTTCCCGAGCCGTAGGTTAACAATAAAGGTGTCAAAAAGCCTGGCCTCAAAATCTTCTCCGATTGTGAGATCCAGATATCCGAAAGGGAACCAACTCCCATGTCGCCCCGTGAATGGTGGGGAAGGAAGGTGACTATAGAGTCCGAGACAGAAATCACAGTGGGGGAAGAACTGACAGATTTAGCCTCAATGTTCGAAGAGCTTGCCGTAATGAATGAATGCCAAGTCAACGCCATCCATGACACCGTCATCATGAACGAGACTATCAGTGAGATCCCGCTAAGCTCCGAGCCGATCAACAATTGGTATCAACGAAAGGGCCCGTGGTATCCGAGGAATTCTTAGTCCAAGAAATGGGTTGCATACCCCGCACACCAACAAAGGAAGAGCAGCTCACACTTACTTTCGAGTCCGAGAGTGTCTCTAATACCCTCACCCAAGAGGATTTGGAGGCCATAGCCGAGCGTGTGTTTCCTTCTTTTCTAATGAAAAATTTGATATTTCTGAGTACCCTGAGATTGCAAACATCATAAATGATGAATTAACTAATAATGAACTTAACGAACAAGTTAATAACGATTCAAATTATGATGAAATAGACCACGAAAACACAACATACTTAAATGAACTTGCTCAACAAGTCCGTAGTCGTGGCGAGAATGGTCCAAAGGCTGACGAAGAATTGCAGGTTGTTAATCTGGGTACCGAAGAAGAGCCAAAAGAAACTAAGATTGGAAGCTTCTTCAAGGGGGACGACAAAGACAGGTTGACTGCATTACTACAGGAGTTCGTGGATGTATTCGCATGGTCATACAAAGACATGCCGGGTTTAGACAGAAGGTAGCGGAGCACAGGATTCCGATCAAAGAAGATGCCAGGCCAGTAAAGCAGAAGCTCCGAAAGATCAAGCCAGAATGGTCTCTGCAGGTCAAAGAAGAGATTGAGAAGCTCCTCAGTGTGGGTTTCATTAGGTTATCGAGTATCCGACATGGTTAGCCAACATTGTGACAGTCAGGAAGGCGAACGGCAAGGTTCGAGTTTGTGTAGACTTCCGGGATTTAAACAAAGCTTCCCCAAAGGATGATTTTCCACTCCCTAATATCGACATGCTAGTCGACTCCACTGCTGCCTACGAGGTTCGCTCATTCGTGGATGGGTTCGCTGGGTACAATCAGATTGTCATGGCCGAGGAAGATCAACATAAGACAGCCTTCACAACACCGTGGGGTACCTTTTGCTACACAGTCATGCCGTTTGGATTAAGAAATGCTGGGGCTTCCTACCAAAGAGCCGTGACAGACTTGTTCCACGATATGATTCACAAAGAAATCGAGGTCTATGTGGACGACATGATCATTCACTCCAAAGGAACCGATGGTCAACACCTAATCGATCTCCGCAAGTTCTTCGAAAGGCTTCGCCAACACAAGATGAGGCTCAAACGTGCAAAGTGCACATTAGGGGTTATCCGAGGCAAAGTTCTTGGTTATATGCTCACTGAAAGGGGAATCGAAGTAGACCCCTCCAAAATCAAGGCAATCATTGACATGCCTCCTCCAAAGACGCAGAAAGAGATTAAAGGTTTCATGGGAAGACTACAATACATCATTCGGTTTGTGCACCAACTCACTTCCATGTGCGAGCCAATCTTCAAGTTACTCAAGAAGAATGTGGCTCTAGAATGGACCGACGCGTGCCAAGAAGCCTTCGATCAAGTAAAGCATTACTTGACGTGCCCTCCTGTTCTAGTTCTGCCGCACAAGGAGAAACCTTTGTTGCTTTATCTCACTGTCAATGATGAAGCCCTAGGGGCAATGTTAGCACAAGAGCAACGAGAGTCCACAAAGGAGAACGCCATTTATTTTGTCAGTCGCCGATTCCAAGGGGGCGAAAAGAACTACTCTGTCTTAGAGAAGTCATGTGCAGCATTGGTTTGGGTCACTCAAAAGCTCAAACACTATATGGAAGCTTTTCCGATCAAGCTAGTAGCAAAGGTGGACCCGCTCCGCTACATCTTCGAGAAGCCTTTCATGTCAACAAGAATAGCCAAATGGTACTTCATGCTCGCCGGCTATGATATCACTTACGTCACACTAAATCCGTCAGGGGGAAAGTGTTCAGTGACCAGCTTGCCGAATTCCCATGTGAGGAAGTGAAGGGGGAAGATGTACAGTTCCCCGACGAGCATTTAATTTGTACCACAACCGAGGAAGACAAGTGGCAACTTTTTTTCGATGGCGCCGGCAATTAAACACGGTTTTCGTATGGGGGTATTGCTTGTCGATCCAAAAGACATCTACACTCCCATTGCCATACGCCTAGAATTCGAAGCTACCAACAACATTGCTGAGTACGAAGCATTCATAGCCGCCGGGCTCGAAGCAGCTCTCGAAAGAAACGTCACGGAACTAGAAGTGTTCGGCGACTCTTTGCTCCTTATCAATCAGCAATCGGGTAAATGGCGAACCCAAGACCTGACTCTCCAACAGTATGGTCAGCACCTTGAAGAACTGGTTGAACAATTCCAAGAGATCACTTTCAACTACCTGCCAAGGGATAAGAATCGCTTCGCCGATGCACTGGCCACTATAGCTTCATTAGTTGAAATGCCCAAAGGGAAAATGGTGAAGCCTTTCAAAATTGGTCGAAGGAGCAGTCCGGCATATTGCATGAGTATCGAGATCAGCGAGGTTCAAACAAACTCTCCGTGGTATTCGGACATCATGAACTTCCTCAAGGGCGGCACCTATCCCGAGAACATCAATAAGAAGTCTCAAGCAGCTCTGCAAAGGTTAGCCTCTCGGTACGTACTGATTGGGGACCGAGTCTATAAAAGGCACCACGACGGGATCAATCTCTTATGCGCCAATGAGACCGAAGCTCAAGAGATAATGTGTGAAGTGCACGAAGGAGAATGTGGACCCCACATGAATGGGTTTATGCTAGTCAAGAAGATACTTCGCATTGGTTACTATTGGAGCACTATGGAACGAGACTGTATCGAGAAAGTCAAAAGGTGTGCCAAGTGCCAATTCCACGCTAATCTGCAACATGCTCCACCCTCACAACTTTACAACATGGTCACACCTTGGCCTTTCTCTTGTTGGGGGATAGACGTCATCGGTAAAGTTCATCCTGCCGGAAGCAATGGGCAGTCATTCGTCCTAGTGGCAGTCGACTACTTCACAAAGTGGGTCGAAGCACAAGCCTATCGGACCCTCAACGCCAAGAAAGTGGCCGAATTTGTAAAGATTAATATCATGTGCCGATACGGCGTGCCTCATGAAATCATTTCCGACAACGGCTCTCACTTTGAGAAGGAAATGGATGCACTTTTGGTAGAATACAAGATCACCAAGCACAAGTCATCTCCTTACCGGCCCCAAGCAAAATGGCGCAGTCGAAGCAGCAAATAAGACCATCGAGACCATCGTCAAGAAAATGGCCTCAACAGGAAGGGATTGGCCTGAAAAGCTACCATTAGTATTGTGGGGCTACCGCACATCAATACGATCCGCAACAGGAGAAACTCCTTATGCATTGGTCTATGGTTCTGAAGCCGTGCTCCCTATCGAACTTGAAGTCCCATCTCTACGAGTCCTCCTCGAGAATCAAGTCAACGAGGTCAACTGGATGCAAAGTCGATACGAACAGCTAGCCTTACTCGATGAGAAAAGGTTAAGAGCACTCGAACGCACGAGGGCATATCAGCAAAGGATGGCAAGAGATTTAAACAAAAAAGTGAGGCCTCGAAACATCAATGTGGGAGATTTGGTCTTAAGACAACATCCTCCTAATGCCATGAATCCCCTGGGGAAATGGGGACCCCGATGGATCGGCCCGTACGTGGTCAAAAAGATACTAAGCGGTGGTGCAGTCCGGCTCGTGGATTTAGATGGTGACCAGCTGCCAAAGGAGGTCAACCTCGACAAGCTCAAGAGGTTCTACGCTTAATAAACAAAGACCATTAAAAAAAAAAAAAAAAAAAAAAAAATCGCTCGCTAGGTTAAAAACCCGCAAGGGCGGCCTAGGCAAAAATTAGAGCACGTGCAAAAAAGAAGCCCGCTAGATTGAAAACCCGCAAGGGCGGTCTAGGCAAAAAACAGGGTGCACAAAAAAAAAAAAAAAAAAAAAAAAAAAAATGGTCTTTGTTTGTTTGAACTACGAAGACCTGAGCCTCCCAACTGGAGGAACGTAGGCAACCTTCGGGTGCGGTCTAAAACATATCAAAAATACCCAATTCACTTCAAATAACAAAATGCAATTTTTATTCATTCAAAGAATTATTCAAACCATTACAACGGATTTATTGAGCAACAAAAGACATCAAAATGTTAAATCCTAAAACAAAGTGGTCTAATTGCAATCTCTTAGGGTACTAAGAAAAATCCAATTTTCTCTTAGCTTTCGAAGGACCACCCGATCGTCTCTCAATCCTTTTCTTCTTGGGTAACAAAGGAGCACTAATACGCACCGAAACCTTCTGTGATGCAACACGTCTCCTAGAATAAAAGTCATCCAAAGGAGTACCGAAAGGGTCAGCGAAAATGTTACTCGAATCAGCAGCAGCCTCCCTATATCTCAAAGTGCTGCTAGGCTCAAAACCCTGTCCCAACAACTCGGCATGAAGCACATCAACCCAAGTGATCCCACTGTAAAGGGTGCCAAATAAATAGTCCAAGTAGCTCTCGGGAAGGAAGACACTCCCCCGATGCAGAGGAGCGAAAGCCCAACGATTGCGGTCATCTCCCCAAGCCGACTGAAGCTCACTCGAGAAGTCAGGACCCATGTAAGTAACTGGATGAAGCATTCCATCCCTCGGAAAAGGAATTGTCTGTTGGCGACCGAACTGCCGCAGAACCCGCTCTGGCTGGTAAAATGAAGAATCTCTCAAACCGGGTACCACCACGTGCTGAAAACCAAGAGTCCATTCCACAAAAGGACGAAGGCCCCAAGAAGGAGGACACCACTCAATATCGGCGGTCACCCGAGAGGCAAAGAATTTCTTCCAATCATCTTCAGATAAACCCGGATCAACAACTTCCTCCTATGAACAGCAAAAGGAGACAAATCACCATCCAGAGAATAAATTCTGAAGTATTCTCGGAGCCATATGGTCAAGAGCAAAGGGCTTCCCCGACACATCTTGCCGTCCTATGTAACTCATCAAGGCCGTGCAACGTCTCCCCTACAATAAGAGGGATTACACTAAATCGTTGCTCCTTAGCTTGCAAAATAATCTCAGCCAACTGCGCGTCCGCAGTCCCGAAGGGTGTAACAAACAGTACTTCGCTGAAGAGACAAACGGCCATGGCATTTCTTTTGAAAGATTGAACCACCGGGTCCTCCGAGTGTAAACTGAAGAACATCGGCAACTCAGTTATGTCAATCACGATACCGTGCAACATCTTCCTCACGTCCTAAACAGGGAGATTCAGTAACTCAACCCAAGAGTCGACAGCACCGCGGTGATATTTAGGGACGGCAATCCGACCGGCCAAAGGCATGCCAAGGATGGCCCCGAAATCGTCGGCACCAATTAGCTGAAAGGTTGAAGGTATGGCTATCGCAATCCCAGAAAGCCGCGGCAGCTCTCAACAAATCCCAATCCGGCTTCAAGGGCAAAAGAATTGGAAGCCATGGAAAATGTTGATCACAAGCGAAGTTAAGCAATAATATGATGTTCAAAAATGGCAGAAAGGAGCTGTGAGAATCAAGTGGTCGAACAGAAGATGATATTATAGCTGTTGGGGGCTCTTTTGGTCAGCAAATGTCAAGCCCGGAATTCCGCCTCCCAGATGCGCGCGCCACCCGCCAGCAGTCTGAAGTGCGCGCGCGTCCCAAGCCTACATATAAAGGCGCGCGCCTCCCAGGTCTAAATCGCTTCAAGAAAAGGGCCTTGTCAGAGATCTCCAGCCTATATCAAGACACTGTCCCGATCCTCAGACACCCAGTTGGGCACACCTTTTTCTGGTCCGCCCTTAAGGCATGTCAAAAATCCAAAGTAGGATAGAAACTCCCACTCAAAAAAGTAGGCTGTCCTCTTCAAAATTCCGAACTCCCTAAGTTCTGTCACGGGTGCCACACCCCCTCAAGAGTCAATCTCAACATTTCATCCCCAGCAGGAACATTTTTCTGGTCGCGGTAAACTGTGCCCGTACCCCACAATTCAAAAAAGTCAAGTGTGACTACAAATGGCACGAGGCTTTAAAGCAATATTTCATCGAACGGATTCACTAACGGATTCGTCAACAAGGGTTCGCTAATGACCTCATTCAAAACATTCAACCGTGCCCGCACCCCACAAAGTCAACAACTCGGTCCATATCGAGACAAGCTCCCATGAGCTCCAGGTCGGCAACTCGGTCCATATCGAGACAAGCTCCCATGAGCTCCAAGTCGGCAACTCAGTCCATATCGAGACAAGCTCCCATGAGCTCCAAGTCGGCAACTCGGTCCATATCGAGACAAGCTCCCATGAGCTCCAGGTCGGCAACTCGGTCCATATCGAGACAAGCTCCCATGAGCTCCAGGTCGGCAACTCGGTCCATATCGAGACAAGCTCCCATGAGCTCCAAGTCGGCAACTCGGTCCATATCGAGACAAGCTCCCATGAGCCCCAACTCAACAAACTCGGTCCATATCGAGACAAGCTCCCATGAGCTCCAATACAACACTCCCGCAAAAGCCACTCACATAGGGAGCGCACCACTATCTCTCGCAATTTCAAATTCCTGCTTTCATCGAGTCTTTGCCTTTTTTTTGGTGATGTCCTCGGCGGGTGTTTTTAACTTTCGTCGACGCATTTTGCTTTACAATCCACGTCGCCGAGGGGCTCTGTAGATACCCCGCCTTGGACCGCTCACCCCGATTGCACATTTGATTTTGTGTTTCTCCCCATTCTAAGTGTTTCTCGTTAGTTTCTGTCACTTCCGTTAAGTTCCTGACTGACTTCGTTAAGTCCAGGGACTAAACTGAATGACAGGGCTGACTTTCTAGTCCATTCTGTCAAAATTGCCTTCTCTGAGTCGCGCGCCTCCGACACTAGGAGCCAGGCGCGCGCGCCTCCCGCCCCCAAAGCAGGAAGCGCGCGCCTCTGGGCGTCAGTTACAGATTTCTGGCCAGGATTCCCTCCCTTGCTCAATTTACAGGATTTTACCCGGGAAGGATTTCTTGGTGACTGAGTTTTGGCACCAAAAACACCCCTCTTTCACCTATAAAAACCTCTCTTTACCTCCATTTTCAAGGACCGAAAATTGAACTTACAAAAACTATACCAAAATCACTTTCTAAAGGTTCTCCAAGGATTTCATCAAGAAATATTGGAAGGTCTTCAAATTGTAGGTAAAAGTCCATCTTTTCCTTCCTTTTCTACTTCATCTCCTCTCTCTTTTTACTTTAATCAAATGTGCAATCACCCAAATCATTTTGGGACATGACTCTAATGATCACCTCATCTCATTGTGGTTGGTTAAGGAGTTATCTCCTACATTCCAAATCTTATTTTAAACCCCCTTTTTATGACTTAAAGAAGAAGAAGAAGAACATTTTCATTCATGTAGATTTTGATCAAGCAAGACCAACTTAAGTTGGGCGAGATGGGTGTTTCGGTACTTCCCATCTCGTAATCTAACCCCCGGACCTCAAAACAAAGAATCTCTGTTTTCGTAATCAAACTTAGGCTACAATCAATAGGTTTTTCTTATGTTCCTCAAAACATAGGTGGCGACTCTAAAAACAAGTTAGACATCCTAGGAAAACACCGCGCGCTCCAGCCTAAGGCCGTGGTCACCCCCGGGGTATCTACAGAGATGAGCTAGCTCCTTTCTTGGGAACAGTCTAGCTATTATAAGGGGTTGCGACTTTGTGTCGTATACTCAGTTATCGTTTGGTTATTGGTTCCGGTACCGGGGTTTGCGGTTCGAGGAGGACGTCGAGAGGATTGAGATTTTGGGCAGGTTGTTATTGATCGGTTTGCATTATTTAAATGTATAACCTTTTGGGGATAGTTTTACCAACAATGAGGTCATTAATATTGTAATCTTTTGTATTTTGGTGTAAGCTTATGGAGCTTATACTAGTAGTATTTTGTTGTTGTTAACTTGGATTTCTAAAACTTTGTTTTAAACCTTTTGGGTATAAAAATGGAAAGTTTTATCTTCAGTATTTTAGTATTTGTGTGTTAAGTCGACATCCAACTCGCGAGTTCCAGGCCCGCGGGGTCGGGGTCGCGACAGTTGGTATCAGAGCTATGGTTTAGCTCTAAGTATAAGTATAGGTGGACTAGAATGACCTAGGAGGGTAGTTGTGTTCGGAGTGAGTAACGGTTGACGTTTTATGCAGGTATTTGTTCTAAATGGCTAGAAGAAGAGCTGGTGAAGGTTCTAGTGGGACTCCAAATCAGAATGATCTACGGGAAGAGAACCGTGCAATGTTTCAGGGGATGTTTGAAGCGGCAATGAAAGCAATTCATGACCACGGGCCGAGAGAGGAACATGTAGCACCTCCACGATATGGGTTGGAACAGTTTTTGAAGTTAAAGCTGAGTGAGTACGACGGTGAGCCTGATGTGAAGAAGGCCGAGCTATGGATAGAGTCAATGGAGAAAATCTACGATGTCTTTGGTTGCACTGATGAGGATAGGGTTTGGTTTGCATCTTATATGTTAGTTGGGGCTGCGGAACATTGGTGGAAGGCACTGAAGGCCAGTTGGGATGCTACTCTTGTCCCTTATGCTTGGGAGTTATTTGTGAGAAAATTCAAGGAACACTTCATCCCTCTAGTGGATCAGAACTGGAAAGAGATCGAGTTCCTCAATTTGGAGCAAGGCGTGTTGACAGTAGCACAGTACTCAGCTAAGTTCACAGAATTAGCCAGGTATTGTGACTACCTTGTGCGGACCGAGGAGCAGAAAGCAATGAGGTTTGTCAGGGGTTTGAAGACAGCTATTAGGACATAGTTAATAGCCCAGAGAATCCAACTTTTTCAGGATGCGGTGGACCGTGCCTATTTGATAGAACAAGACATTAGGGAACATAAGAGGAAGACTGAGATGGTTAACCCGAGTAAGCAAGGAGGGCAGAGCAAGTCACAACCGCAACAATCGGATAACCGAGATAACTCTGGAGGGCAGCCGATAGTGAGAAATCAAGGTACTAATCAGGGGACACAAAATGGGAAAATCTGCGGTTACTGTCAGAGGGAAGGACACTCAGAAGACAAGTGTTGGAAGAAACAAGGAAAATGTGTGAATTATGGTCAGTTGGGGCATTTTGTGAGAGATTGTCTTAGGGGCAGATATCAACCATCCGGGAGTGACGCTGGTACTGCACAAGGTCAGAAGAGAGATACTTCGGGAAACCCTAAAGGTTCAGGGTAGGGTATTTGTGATCAACCAGCACTCGTCAGGTATTGAGCAATTTCAGGAGGTATTATTTTGCGTCGAGAGAGCGAGCGCGTGCATTTTAGGATCATCGCATTCTCATGTTTTTGTGCATTTAGTTGCATTTATTTCTCCTGAGTCTTTGAATTATGTGTTGTCAGTGTCTACTCCTATGGAGGAGTGTAGGATATCTGATGGAGTCTTATGTGCTCATGTTGTGCTTAAAGGTAGATATAACTTACCTGCTAAATTTGTCATATTACTATTATAAGGTTTTGATGTTATTTTGAGAAGGTAAATGTCATGTTTAATCGGTTGTTGTAGGAGGATTGTTACCTTCTCTATCCCTGATTTCCTACAATCGTTTTGAGACCATTCCTTTGGGTAGAATTATACTCATCTCTTCTTATATGGGATTTGAATATATAACTTAGGTAGGTGTCAGTGGGATGTCTATACCGAATTGTTGGGTGTATGTATCATTTGTGAGATTTCTATTTTCTCCTGAATAGTGCCTAGTGTGTGGAGAGGAACTTGGGTAAAGTGAGTTGTTTTGGTACAAGGTGGTAGTGCTAATAATTAGATCAATATCCATATTGTATCGGTTGGGTTATAAGAGCTGAGGATTCAATTGAGGATTTCATGATAGGAGATTTTGTTTACCTTTAGTACATCTTCGTGAGTGCCTCGGAATTGGTTAGTATGAAGGAATGCATGATTGGATATGAGTGACTAGTACATTGTGGAAGTTATCATCATTAATGGTGGTAATCGCGTTAAGTTTGAAAAGACGAAGCACATTTTGAGAGGGCGAGAATTTCTCGAATTGTATTAAAGGCATTTTGAGTTTTAGTTAAATGGTTGTTTTATGGTCTAAATCTTACCTTGGTGGCGTTTCTCGATTTGGATTAAGGGTATGTTAAGAAAGTTGGGTATCAATGCTTGGGCATATTAAAGGATGCTAAGATTTTGCATTTGGTCAGTTGAAATGTTATTCGCTAATTGGATTATTATGTTGTTAATACTGTTGAGCATAAGTAATATTGGGTTAATAAATGTATACGTGAAAGTCTAAATTTGGATGTTATTCGCTAATTGGATTATTATGTTGTTAATACTGTTGAGCATAAGTAATATTGGGTTAATAAATGTATACGTGAAAGTCTAAATTGGGTTAGCCATTGAAGATTTAGAATTTGTTAAAATTCATTTGGGTATATAAGCACGGGTTGTTAACTTAAATGGGAGTTAGAGGAAATCTTTTGAAGATAAAATTTGGATTGTTTGCGGACTACTGAATAATTGGAACTGTTTTAAACTTTCAAGGATTAGAGTAATGTAATGATAATAATTTCGGTATTAATGTAGTTTCGTGGTTTGGGCTGGTATCACTGTTATCTGAAAAGGTGTGATCAGTGTTATGCTTTCTTGGAGATATGTTAAGTTTTCCATTATAGCGAAATTTGATAAATCCATTACCTCTAGTGATGCTTCCAAATAGAGATGGAGGTGTGTAACGATTTTGGGTGATAAAGTATTTGTATATGTTTCGAGGAGTAACGCTTAATAAATAGGAACTATCTATGATTTGGGATTGGTGGTGATTCTGTTGATATTGCCTTAGCGGATTATATCTTTTATTCTATTTTGGGACCAAGTTGAGACGTTGTTGACAGACTATCAAGAGTTGGTGGATATAACTCCTTAGAAAACTAAGTATGAGCGTAAGGCTAATTAGTATCAAATCAGCTATGTCTCGGAATTGGTGATCAAGTGATAGTCTTGAGAATGTGAAATTCGGTATGAAAGAGGAAGTTAACTTTAGAATGTTTAATATCAGTATACCTGAGATATGTATGTGATTAATATATATTGGTTTATTTGAGTCGTGGAGACTATGTCTGAAAATTTTGTGGAGTACTCGATTGAGGTTATGAGTGCTATGGAAGAGTCGATATGTTGTCGCCTCATTATGACCGCGTGTTGTGAAGTTTGATGAGTGAATTCGTGGGAGAATTCTTTTTAAGGAGGGTAGATTGTAATGACCCGAAAACCCGCCTCTATTTTCCAATAATAAATATCTAATTATTTATTTATTTCTTATTTTATTGATTAAATTATTATTTAATTAATAATTTATGTGTGCATTTTATGCGTTATAATAATTTATGCCTAGCATTTTATTTGGGCCATTTGTGCTAGTGTAGTATTATTTGGTCTTAGTTGTTAGTAGGAAGTATTAGAGTTTGTGTAGTTAGTGGGGAGGGGGGTCTAAGTGTAAGTTTTGGGAAATAATCATCTCCCTACTCCCTCTCTTCTCCCTACTCTCTCTCTTTCTCCCTCACCTCATACTCCCTTTCCCAGCATAATCTCTCTCTCTCTCTCTCCTTGGTTAGGTAAGTTTCTCCCCTTTCTTCTCTCTACATTCTACCTATCTTCCCCTCATTATCTCTTATTTCTCATAACTTGAAACTTGTTTAGATCGTCGATAGGATCGTAGAGAACAAAGAAAATTCGAATTTCGTCAACTTTCATAAAATCCGGGTAAGTTACTTTTCCCCCATTTATGTTAAAAATGCTCATCTTTAACTCTATTGATGTTCTTGTTGATATCTATATCATTTTCGGTTGAGTTTAGAAATTATTTGGATTTTTGTTAAAAGTTGTGATTGTTATGAATGTTGGGATTTAATCTTGGTTTTGGTTGATAAATGGTTTCATTTAGGTCCCCTTTAAGTTAGATGTTGTTTGGATACTTTGGGGATCAAGTTGGGAGTGTTGATTTGTGAGAAATGTGGTTTTGGTTCGAAAATGGTGAAACCAAGCTCTGTTTCCCGGCCTGAAGGCAGACCGGGCGCCCGCCCTCTCAAGCCCGCGCGCCCACTCGCCCGACCTTTTTCCTTCGGCCAACTTACTGGTGAAATGAGCGCCCGCCCGACCTTGAGTGAGCGCCCGCCCGCCCCCTTTTTCTGGAAATCATATTTTGTTGGGTTAAAGATTAGGATGCATTTTGGTCTAGGTTTTGGGTACCACCCTAATTGGTTTAAATGGTCTTTGTGGAATACTCTAATGTTGGGAATGGTTCCTTTGTGAACAAATGTGTTATGGGATTTGATTTATTTATTGTTTGGAAATGGTTGAGCACTTTATTATGTGTGGTTGGTTTTATTTCATCTTCTTGGTGGTTAATTGGTATGGTTCCCTACTTCGGAATAATGAGTCGTTTATTTGAGCTAGTATTTATTACTTGTCATTTATTTAAAAGTCTAGCTGGTATTTGTGGTTGTGTCGGGCGATGGAAAAGATTATAATGGCAACGAGCCGAGTCCATTATAATGTTGACCATTCGTTTGCCCCATTATTTCCCTCCTCCAGATTGGCCTTGGATGTGAGATGAGCTAGATCCTTTCTTGGGAACAGTCTAGCTATTATAAGGGGTTGCGACTTTGTGTCGTATACTCAGTTATCGTTTGGTTATTGGTTCCGGTACCGGGGTTTTCTCTTCAGCTATTATGCTGCTATCGTTGATTGGTTTATCGGCTCTTCGATGCTGCTTATTGATGCTGCTCTTCGATGACGCCCTATCGTCATTGATCAGACTGTTATATCCTTTATTGGGGATGTAACGACCCGAAAACCCGCCTCTATTTTCTTAGTAATAAATATTTAATTATTTATTTATTGCTTATTTATTTATTTAAATTATTTATCTATTTAAATAATTATGTGTGCATTTTGTGTGGCATAATATTTTATGCCTATCATTTTAATCGATCATTTGTGCTAGTGTAGAGTTAGTAAGTCTTAGTTAATGGTGGGGAGTATGGGTTTAATTGTTCTTGGTAGTAGTAGAAGGGCCTAGGTGTAACATTTTGTTTTAATAATCATCCTCCTTCCTCCTCCCTCACCTCACATTTTCATTTCTCTCTCTCTCTCTCTCTCTCCTCCATTGTTGGGTAGAAAAGGTAAGATTTCTCTCCTCCTTCTCTCTTCTTTTTAGCCATCTTCCTCTCATTATTTCTCATTTCTTAAAACATGAAACTTGTTTAGATCGTCGATAGGATCGTAGGAAGCCACAAATATTCGAGTTCCGGCAACTTTGAGAAAATCCGGGTAAGTTGCTTTTCCCCAATTTTTATGCTAAAATGTTCATATCATGTTTATATGATGCTAAATGTTGTTATATTTGAAGTTTGGTTGAGTTTAGAATTTATTTGGAATTTATTAGAGTTTTGGTCAAAAAAATGGTGATTCTCTAAATGTTGGATTTGATCTTGATATTGGTTGTTAAATGTTGTTATATGAGTCTTTTTAGACTTATAAGTTGTTTTGGGTACATTAGTATATTAGTTAGAAGGTTGGATTTTGGTGGAAATGTGTTTTGGTATGAAAATGGAAGAACCCAGTTTGTTCTTCCCGATTTCCGACAGACCAGAGGGTTGGGCGACCGCCCATTATTGGTAGGGCGACCGCACATCTATCTGAAAGGTTTTGTTCTTGTTTGTTGGCTTTTTGGGCGACCGCACAAGCTAGAGTGGGCGGCCGCACAGAACCTCTGAAAGTTTTCATTTGTTATTTTGTGTGATTGAAGAATGCGTTTTGGTCTAAGTCTTGGGTGTCCTTCTAGTCGACCTTAGTGAGCATTGTAGTGCACTCTAGTGATAGAGTTGGGTCCCTTGTGATTAGGTTTGTGTTGTAAAATTTAGTTTTATGTTCTTTAAAAATTTTGGGGTTATTTGGGTTTTAGAGGCACATGAATTGAGTTTTCTTGTCTTTAAATGTTAGGATAGAAGTATATATAGGTACTCCTAAGATGTAAAACGAAAGGAGTGAAATTCGGAGCTAAAACAGGGATTTTTCATAATGTCCGGCCGAACACTTTATAAAAATTGTCTGTTTTACGTTCAATCTTCCGGAGACCATAACTTCTTCGTCCGGACTCCGTTTTGGACGTGTAAACTATCGTTGGAAAGCTATTTTCAAGTACTATACAATGGTTCTATTGGACGCATGGTTCCAGACTAGAATGATTGTCTTATTGTTGAGGCTTAAGATCAAGGTGTAGTCTCGGTCTAGGTTCCATAGTACTATTCTAGTTGACTTAGTTGGGCACCGTAGAACACTTTAGTAATTGAAATTGGTTCCTTTGTGAACAATGGTGTTATGTAATTTGATCAAGTATTATTTGGGAATGTTTGGGCATCTTATGATGTGTTCGTGATTTTTCCAATCGAATTGATTTTCGAGTAAGACTTGGTCTAGGTTTTAGGCGATGTCCTATAGTACCTAGAGGGTTGTTAATGAACACCAAGGTGTAGGGTTTAGTCCTGTCGTGATCATGTTCTAATAAGTGTAACATTTTGGATTCGTTTGGGGTATTTAGAATTAGTTCGTTATGAACGGAGTTAAAGCGTGAATTGACAATTGGGTACCACGGTTTGATTAACCTTAAGGTGTATTCATTCTGAGTTCCTACTTTGGAATTCCAGGTGTGATGAGATGGTTGAGTTCATAGTCCTAGTACATCTTTATGAGTAAACGTTTAGGATAATTTTGGGTTATAGTCGTTGTACTATTTGTGAGCGACCATTTGGGTTGTGTTCCTTATGAGTAACTTGTGGGTATCATATTTAGGATGTAATTGGTACGTGCCTTATCTTGGAATCATTATGTTTTAATGGTCAATGTTGTTGGACTCTTTTATGAGAAACTCCTTGTGCAATTGTTGTTGAACTCTTCTTGAGTAATCGTTTGCATCTTTTATGGTGATTAATTGGTATGATTCCCTACTTTGGAATCAATGGTTGTTTATTGTGCTAGTATTTTATTACATAGCCTTTACTTGAAAGTCCAGCTGGTATTTTGTGTGTGTTTGGGCGATGCGAAACATTATGATGGCACAGCCAAGTCCATTGTGATGTTGACCATTGTTTTGCCCCATTATTACCCTCCTCCAGATTGGCCTTGGATGTGAGAAGAGCTAGCTCCTTTGTGTGCATTTTAGCTTTACTTGGAGCATGACTTGTGGCATGTCTCCCGTCCCTTGTGACACTTCATTTGGTTATTGGTTCCGGTACCGGGTTTCTCTTCAGCTTTTATGCTACTATGAAGATGGTTTGTTTGATCGATGGGTTGATTGGTCGCTTCTGACCGGGGGTTTTCTCTTCAGCTTTTATGCTACTATGAAGATGGCTTGATGGGTTGATTGATTGATGGTCGGTTCTGACCGGGGTTCTCTTCAGTTGTTATACTGCTATTGTTGATTGGTTGATCGGTTGAAGCTGCGCAGCGATTGTTCAATCAGTTTGGTGAAACCTTGGCTAAGTATCCTTTGCTACGTGTTTATTTCAGTCTTATGTGCTGCATGATGAGTTAGTCGTTATTTCCAACTGGTATGGGACAGTTGGCGATAGGGAGCTTTCTCATTTGTTGTTATGTGATTTACTTGTTCAGTTATATCGTTGATTTGCATGATATTATGCCATGTAGATGCATTTAGTAACTTACTGAGATTTTATCTCATCCCGTTTCTTGTTTCAAATTGTTTTTCCTTAACCCCCCCCAAGGAAAGCAAGTGGTAGCGTTGTGAGGTCCATTGTAGCGGGAATCTTCTGAGCAGGTTGATCGTAATTGGGATAGTTGCTATTCGGAGCCTTTATGTATTTTACTATGGGTCGTAGTCGTTCAGTGTTTTGTATATACTGTTATACTTTGGGTATTTTGTTAATAGTTGTTCTTGCTTCCGCATTTGTTTCTAGTCTCCGAGTTATAATCTCGTTGAGGTGTTGTTTGATGGTATAGATTTCATAGTTGAATTCACACGCCCGTGTTGGGTATTTTGTATTTTGGAGATGTATATTATGTAAATTTTATATTTAGGGATTTTTGAGATTTCCGGGGCGTGACAGGGGAAACCTTGGCTCAGTATCCTTTGTTACTTGTTTATTTCCGCTGCTATCTGTTATATGATATTTTCTACGTGCTATGTGAGATACTATTATTGTTATTGCATCATAGCATGTCATGTAGTTGCATTAGTAACTTATTGAGATTTATCTCACCCTTTCTTTTATCTTTGTTTTTCCTAACCCCCCCCCCCAGGAGGAAAGGATTAGGATTTGCGGTTCGAGGAGGACGTCGAGAGGATTGAGATTTTGGGCAGGTTGTTATTGATCGGTTTGCATTATTTAAATGTATAACCTTTTGGGGATAGTTTTACCAACAATGACGTCATTAAGATTGTAATCTTTTGTATTTTGGTGTAAGCTTATGGAGCTTATACTAGTAGTATTTTGTTGTTGTTAACTTGGATTTCTAAAACTTTGTTTTAAACCTTTTGGGTATAAAAATGGAAAGTTTTATCTTTAGTATTTTAGTATTTGTGTGTTAAGTCAACGTCCAGCTCGGGAGTTCCGGGCCCACGGGGTCGGGGTCGCGACATGTTCTGCGGAAACAAAGTTTCAGAATTTATCCCTATGAGCAATGTAAAAATTGTTTGCAAGTGAATGAAGCTAAATTTGGATTAATTCATTGCATGGACCAATGGCAGGCTTACGCCTTGTTTCTGAGAATGTGAATGAAATATCCAATCTGTAAATTGTTTACAGATAATTTAGATTCCGTCGCCATAAAGTTGCTTCATAATTAAATCACAAGATTTTTCTTCTGTCAATTAATTTGATTAGTTGACATTAATTATGCAAAGACTATATTATATTATGTTTGACATAATTAAATATATGATGCATGTCTCTAAGAAAATAAACCTTCTTAAAAAACTTAAGTCATGTGCCAATCCATTATTAAAACACTTGTGAGTACACCGGGTATTTTTATGTGGGCTCTGCCAAAGCGAGGTGCATTAATTCTATCAGGGTATGAGCAAGATGAGGAATGAGAGTTTCCTGTACGTTTAACGTGGTTTTGACTTAATTAGGCTATCAAAAGACAAAGTTTTGGGCCTAAGGCACAAGATGAGATTAAAACATGTTTGACATAAGATGTCTAACAAATCTCATAAATGATCTAAGAGTCATATATGATATGATTGACAAGGAGTTGTCTACCTAATTAATTTAATTTTGAGCAGTATCGCCAAAGCGGACATGAAATTAAATTAAAGCTGGATCTTAGTCCACTTAAATTATATTATACAATTGTTGTATTTGAAGATGTATAATTTAGTGGGAGTATTTATGAAATACATTTAATATCTCTAAATGATAATGGTATGAAATATATGTATATATTTATTTGCATATTTTGTAGAATGTCTTAAACTATAATCATGATTAAATTACTGCAATCGACCCCACTTAAAGTGAATAATATTAATTTTCTTGACCTAGTCATGAACTTAAGAATTGTTCTAAAGCAAGAACGGAAGTTATGAATTCTTAATAAATCTTATTCCTAATCAACCTAATGCCTTAAAGATGGACAAAGACATAAATTAGATACATGTGGATGAATCTATGGATGTCAATTGTCCTATGACTTGCTACCATATGTTTAGAACTTTAGAAGTATCTGAAACACATGGATGCTTATTTGATAAGCAAACTCGTAAGAAGCGTTCCTACAAGCAAAAAGGCAAGAATAGTTTCAGATTGATTAGAGCCTAACATTCATTTGATGAATGAAAGGTATGCTAATAAGTTCTCATATTTTGAACATGGAGAGATATATTAATTACCTTTGTTGGCTTGGTTATCAAGTTAGTTTGGAACTAACAAACGGATTTGATATTAATTCATAAGCAACATTTTGATGTTTAAAATGCTAAGTCTTAATATCAAATGGAAACCTTCTCAAACTATAAAGATTAATATGGAAATGGATTTAAGAAAAAGGGCAAGACAAGAGTTGTCAAGCCTTAGGAAATATTTGTGGCTAAAACCTAAAATCCAAAGGATGTAATTGCTACCATGGCAATATGATTGATCATTGTAAGAATTACAATTTAAATTAAAAGATCAAAAGAAAGTGTAGTAGGACTACCACTTCAAGTATTTATGTTTATCTTTCTACATCTAAGTTCTTGGGTATTGGATACCGGATATGAATCTCACATTTTTATAAATGTGTAAGACTTGAGAAATAGAAAGACTACTTAAAAGGGTAAAGATTAACCTATGTGTTGATAATGATGCAAAAGTTGCGACATTATTCATAGGAACTTGCGAAGTGTCTTCACCTAATGGGTTCATTTTTTATTTGAACAAATATTATGATGTTCCCACTTTAAGTAGAAATATTATTTTGGTTTCTTCATTAAAAGATTATGGATATTTCTTATTTCGAGTAAGAAAGTGTTCCATTAAATATGATTTGCTTTATTGTATTGCTAATCATATAAATGAGACTTTATATCCTTATCTTGAAAGAAGAAAATAATGAGTATAACGTAAATAATAGAAATATGAATCTAAGGATGTAAGAGTTGCATTCTTAAAAGTATTAATGTCTATATCAAATGAAAAGAAACGCATATCTAAAATTCCATGGGACGGAGTTTTAAATTCGCATGATTTCGAATCATGTGATTTATGTGAATCTTGTAAATTGATTAAGACACCTCTTACTAATAGTAGTAAAAGGAAGTACTCTTTTGGACTAATACATATTGATGTATGTAGTTCATTAAAGTAACAATGCTTAGAAAAGGATTTCAAAATCTCATGGCAAAATATTAGTGTACTCTGATCTGATCAAAGTAATGAATATTTGAGCTCTGGACTTTACGAGAATTCCGTAGAAAGTCTGCAGAATATGAAAAACAGAATCTGGAAAGAACATCCGTATGGCTTCAATTTAGGCGCATGCCTAGTACTGAGCCGTACGGCTCCTGTTTACAGAAACATGCAGATTGTCTGCAAACTGTTGTTTTTCGCCTCATGATAAGTCAAAGACGATCTTTAATTAACCCTCTGGATTATGTGCTGGAAACAGCTACACTTACACTAAATTGAGTTTCATCTAAGGAGGTTCGACTGATGCCATATGAGATATGGAATGAAAGAAAACATGGTTTATCTTTCATAAAGATTTGTGATGTGATGCTTTTGAGAAAAGTGTTGTCTGGGACAAAATCACACCTAAATCTTATAAATATAATTTCATGGGATATTTTAATGATTTTTATTTTACACCCTTTAAAGAGTACAAATCGTTTGTTACTCTAAGTAGGACTTTCTAGGTAAATCGTTTATCTATAAAAAACTAGTGGGAGTAAAATGTATCTCGAAGACTTCGAGGCTCAGAAAATGACATGGAACCTAAGATGGAAGTTGAAAAAAGTTTCACAAGGAGTTGTGGAAATTCGTTCAAGTATACACAAGAAATTTGCAAAACTGATAGGATACTATCTATAACAAGAAATTTTGATTTCTCGTAATAGAAAGTAATTAGGAAGATATCATTGCGAATGATTGACCTATTACCTATCAAGATGCAAAGTCCGCTCCTGATTTAGATCAATGACTTGGAGTCATAAAGTCTAAAAGTGCAATCCATGTATCATAATCAAGTTTCGAACTTGATTGTTCTAGCCTAAGGCTTAAAAATCATAGGATAGAAAATGAGTTTTCTTGGAGAAAACGGACATGGATCGCAAGGTGCATGTTGATAAAGCACGACTAATTGAGTAAAGTTAATTCATAATGTTGATTATGATGAAACTTTATCACCCGTAGTCATGCTTAATGTTATTAGAATTCTAATTGTCATGACTTCATATTTCGAATATGTAATATTACAGATGGATTTCAAAACTATATTCCTTAACAGGAACTTACATTAGGATGTGCTTGATACAACCTAAAGGTTTTAAGTGATCCATAAAATTCTAATAAAATATGCAAGTTGCAGAAATTCATGAGATGGATTGAAGCAAACTACATGAAGTGAAATTTCATTTTGATGTAGTATTCAAAGAGTTTGAATTCATCAAATATGAGACTTGTGATTACAATAAATTTAGTGGGAGCGTAATATTATTCCTAGCCATATATATGTGGTTGACATATAATTCATTCTGAAAGAGTTTCTAAATGAAAGACTTGGATAAAGCCACCTATATCATTAGAATTTAGATTTATAGAGATAAATCTAAAACGTTGTTTGGTTAAAGTCAAAGTACTAAAGACAAGATAGTGAAAAGTTCACTATGCAAGACTCTTGGAGAGGTTACTTGCGAAAGTGAAATGGCATTAATCTTTGCAAGATTTAGTCTTACTGGAAGACTAATGAGCAAGAGTACATGATTAGGATTCCATATGCTTCGGAAATTGGATCTATCATGTAAGCCATGTATATGTACTAAGACCGGATGTATCATATACATGGAGTATGATGAGATAATACCAATCGGATCCTAGTGAAAGTCACTAGTTAAGAAACACTCTTATGTTCTCTAAAAGGGAACTAAAGGATGCGTTCTTGATCTTTGATGGAATGAAAGATGATCTTGTAATAGTTACATAGATGCATTTCTTACAAACCAACTAAGATAAATATTGTAGTAAAAATACATGTTTACATTTAATAATGGTGTTAGAATAGTTCTAAATAGACCATTACCATTCTACAAAAGGTGGAGTATCTAATGGCATGAGATGCAACTAGAAAAATGTTAAGATTAAGATTCTAATTAGTAAACTAGAAATCGTTTCTAGTGTCACTAATTTAATGTACCTTCATTGTGTCAATAATCGTTATTACACAAGTCAAGGTACTAATATCTTATCTAAACATATACTCAGACATTTCTATCTTACTCAACAAATCGTCAAAGATGGGAGATGTCAAAATATGCAAAATACCTTATGATAATAACAAGGATAATCATCCTACATAAACTCGTTTGCGAATATGATGGAGATCATAACTAAGCTCAATGGGTATTGGATACACTTTGATTGGGCCTAGTGCAAGTGGGATATTGTTAAATATTATGCCCTAGGCCCTTGAGAAAGGCCTATGCGTTATATCATAGCTTCATTGTTATAGAGATAACAAACCTGATTATTTATCTTTTGCATGTTTATTATAATGATCATTGTCCCTAGAACTTATGAAGGGTTAGCATGAGTTTGATGGATAATCATATGATGATTATAGCGCATAGGATGCGTATTAAACTTGTGGGTACATGTGGAGAACAAGTACTGGATAGACCCATTATGAGATTTATGTCATGGTCAAATGTCATAAACTAGATCTCATAATAGTTTATCATTTATCCTTAGACCTGAGATTATTATAGTCTTTCCACATGATGAACATTATGTTTGACGTACTTAAACGCTACCCCTAACCAGGTGGTTATAAAGGCTACGATTGGCATAATCGGATTCTTGTAGGAAAAATGATAAGTCAAGATGGGATTTGTCCCTCTCTCAAGGAGATATCTGCTTGGCCACTCGATGAGTAAGATTGATAATAGTGTACGCGTACCCAATTAATTGAAGTATTCATGTTATTTGCTCATATCAATCTACTCAAGATCGAGAAAGCATTGGACACATAAGTTAACGTGGACCATGACTTATGTCCAATAAGATATCACATGACAAAGAGATTGTGATATGTTCTATAAGGTTACTTTGGACTTTCAAAGTTATACTAATTGGGTAGTCATAATGGCTTGCTAGAATCCACTTATGACTTACGGGTTCTGACTTCGGACTTGTTGCCAACATAGTATAATCCTATTGGGTCACACACAATAGAACGGATTGGAAAGGCGAAAAATCTGGAAAATACACTCTGCATCCGTACGGCTCTTCCACACTGGCGTACATTTCACGCGTACGGCACATTATAGCCGTACAGCTAGTGTCCCGTAACAGTATAGTTTATTTGTTATCTTCTGCGACAAGGAATCCCGAACCCAAACGGAATTAGGTCAAACCCTTATATATGATATACAGCTGGGTTTGAGTGCCTCTAATGGTGATTTTAGAAATCACAAAACAATTGTTTTAGAAACAATAAATTATAGAGAGGTATGATTATTTACTTTGAGATTCTGATCGTCAAAATTACAATAATCAATGAAGCAAGATAATTCCTACGAAGAAATAGTTTCTTCATCAAGCCTTGGGTCTAGCAATCCAGATCAAGAAGATGTTCTTGATTTCCGTTCGACGTGTGGATACCAATAGAGGGTGTTTACTTTAGCACCTTAAAGTTCGTGTTTATAGATACGATCTTTAAGGGTTAGTTTCTTTCATCTTGTATATAATTTAATCAACATGCACGGATCCAGGCTCTTAGGTGTTTGATTTTATCTGTTTATTCCGCTGCGCATGATGCATCAAAACCCAACAATGTCGTCCACATAGACCTCAATTTTTTTGTGAATCATGTTGTGGAACAAGTCTGTCACAACCCTTTGATAAGTATCCCCAGCGTTCCTCAACCCAAATGGCATGACTGTGTAGTAAAAGGTGCCCCACGGTGTTGTGATAGCAGTCTTGTGTTGATCCTTCTCGAACATGAGAATCTGATTATACACGGCAAAACCATCCACAAATGAGAGGACCTCGTAGGCGGTAGTGGAGTCGACTAGCATGTCGATGTTGGGTAGTGGAAAATCATCCTTTGGAGAAGCTTTGTTCAAATACTGGAAATCCACACAAACACGGACTTTGCCGTTAGCCTTTCTGACTTTCACAACATTTGCAAGCCACGATGGATACTCAAAAACTTTGATGAAGCCCACACTGAGAAACTTTTCTATCTCTTCTTTGACTTGTAGAGACCATTTTGGCTTGATCTTTCTGAGTTTCTGCTTGACTGGTTTAGCGTCGTCTTTGATCGGAATCCTTTTCTTGGCGACCTTTCTGTCTAAACTCGGCATGTTTTTGTATGACCATGCGAAAACATCCATGAATTCTTTGAGCAGTACAGTCAATCTGTGCTTCTCTTCCCCTTTAAAGAAGCTTCATATCTTGGTTTCTTTCGGCTCCTCATCGGTACCCAAATTAACAACATGCAATTCTTTATCAGCCCCTGGACCATTTTCACCATGACTACGGACCTGTTGAGCTAGTTCATTTAAGTATGTTTCATTTTCGTGGTCTATTTTATCATTGTTTGAATCGTCATTAACTAGTTGATTAAATTCGTTATTAGTTAATTTATCATTTATGATGTTTGCATTCTCGGGGTACTCAGAAAAATTGAATTTTTTATTAGCAAATAAAGGGAACACACGCTCGGCTATTGCCTCCATATCCTCTTGGGTGAGGGTATCGGAAACACTCTCGGACTTGAAAGTGAATGTTAACAAATCTTCCTTTGTAACCTTGCGCGCAATACAACCCATTTTCTTGATCAGGAATTCCTCGGATACCACGGGCCCCTTTGTTGAGTACCAGTTGTTGATTGGCTTGGAGCTTGGCTTGATCTCATTGATAGGCCCGCTTTCTATGTCATCGCTGTCGGAGATGGCATTGATTTGGTACTCATCCATGGTGGCAAGTTCCTCGAACATGGAGGCTAGATCAGTTAACACCTCCCCCACGGTAATCTCTGTCTCGGACTCTATGGTCACTTTTTTACCCCCACCATTCTGGGGTGACATAGGAGTTGGTTCCTCTTCAGATTTCTGAATCTCACAATCTGCAAAGACTTCGAGATCGGGCTTTCTGATACCCTTACTGTTAACCCATGGCTCGGGAAAGATGATTGTAGACAACGCATTTTGGACATTCATTCATGATCACACTACTTCTGTGTCTCGCCTTTGGTTTGGGTCAAAACTCGTTAAGTTGGACATGTTTCATTAAGTTTCTGACTGACTCCATTAGTCAGGGGCCAAAATGAACATTAAAACTACTGCAGAGGGGAAAAGGTGAATTCCAGCACTGAGATGTCGTACGAGACATTGATGTCTCGTACGAGATATCCCCCTTGACAGTCAGGTTTTAGGTCAGTTTCCTTGTTGATCTTAACCCCGTTTCTTGGCAAACACTCAAGCAATCCAAGAAAAACCTAATGAGCAATCCAAGAGTCCAAAAATACCTCTTTGGAGATCAGGTCCTTGATTCCCATCCAAACTTACCTTCTTGGCTAAAACCCTATGTCAATAACTCCTATAAATAAAGAGGTTCTTGAACCGAAAAACCTCTAGAAAGGTCATTCACCCAAAACCACTCCAAAATCTGATGGAAGAGGTACTCATAATCAGCCTCTCATCCTCACCCATGAAATTGAAGTCTTAACAACACCATTCAATCCATGTTCATTGGATCTTCAAGGCCTTTAGCCAAGGCCATCCATAGGATTCTCGAAGAACGCTTAGGTAAAACTTCTTGTTTTCTACCTTCTTATCCTCTTCTTTGTTTTTTTAAGTAGTGTGATTCCATCAAAGGATCAGCCTAGAGCCTCTCCAATCCATGAAGATGGTCTCGAAGCATATGATCCGACATCCCAAATAAATAAGAAATTATTTATTTGTTTGTTTTCTTCTTTTGTACATGAATGCATAATATTAATAATGATGATGATGATTTCGTAAGCAAGACCGATCCTAGATCGGGTGGATTGGGTGCTCCTTGAGTTTCCCAATCCATAACTTAACCCCCGAACTCAATAATCTCACGGTCCGTGTTCGTTAAACATGGTGGCGACTCTCAAGATCAAAAAGGTAAAGCGAGGAATGACAATACACCAACAAGAGAGAAAACCCACGCGCAAATAGTGGCGACTCTGCTGGGGACGATCTTCATAAGAGGGTTAGACTTGTGTTGAAATCATCGTCGTTATTCTTAAAATTCTGTATTCTGTACTATAATTTGTTCCCACATCAGGATGCCTCGTACGAGGGATCACTTGTCTCGTACGAGAAATCCCAGTTCTGCCCGGTTGATCTGATTCTCTGGTTTGAAAAAGGTGTTTTGTTCGGTTCAAACACGTACACAGGGTTTCAGATCTGCTCCCCACTCTGTTTCTGAGTCTTAGGATCTTCCTAGCGACGAAGAAACTCCCCATATATCGTAAAGCTAACCTTTGTTTTGTAGGAGTATTTGCTAATTGATTTTATTCCTTGCTTTACTTGGGTTTGCTTTATGTGTGAACTACGACGGCCTGAGTTCCTCCACAAGAGGGAAACGTAGGCAGCCACTTGGCCCGGCCATTGCATGTTTTTGTTTTGCTTTCAAAAAAAAAAAACTTCTTATTTTCTCTTTGTCACCTAGATCTTGACTCTCACACGCGTGCACATATGTAGATTGATTGCACTAAATACCCTAAAAACCTGGGTCCCAATCGGAGGACGGATGTCAGTCAGCACCCCCATTCTAACGAATGGCCCTTGCCGATCTCTCCAAAGATGGTGTACCCACTCCATGACACGCTCCTAGACTGTGTTCATAGGGAGCCTTAGCCGTAAGCCTTGCATCAACCTCATGTATACATACTAGTTAATAAGACACTCCTTGAGACCGGTCGGTTCGATTCTTAGGGTTGTTTTAATCTTTACCCAAGATAACGCATTTTCAACAATCTATAATCCTCCCTTCATGAATTCTTGATGATTGTCCCTTCGGTATAAATTGTTAGAAAAAGGGTTGAGGTGATGAGATGAGAATTTTTCTACGAGGATTCGAGTCTAGTCTCTCTCACCATTAAAACCCTGCGTTTGACAATGTCCCTTTCGGTTGTCCCTTATAAGAATTCACAAGGTTTGATTGCATTAGTGCGTTGTTTAACAAAGTGCAAAACAACTATGGAATCACTTAGGTTTGGATAATTGAATGGTGGATTCCAATGAGAATATGGGACCTTTGCCCGAATTTTCCGTTTGGGAGAAATACAGGTGAAAAACAAGGGGCTCATATTCTAGGGTGACAGAATCCACTGTTCCAGGATGAACTAGATAGTAACCTCTTAAAATGGATTGAATTCCGTCCGAACAATAGGATTAAAATCTGCAATCTAACTGTCAGGTTAGATGTCTCGTACGAGACATCCATTGTCTCGTACGAGACATTTCTCCTTCTCTGTGAATCTGCTATGTTTGGTCAACCCAATCTCATATAAGCCAACTTGTTGGGACCCCAGCCTGGATTTGACACAGTTTCTTCACTCTAGGTCTATCCGATCAGCAAAGTAGCTCCATGCTCCTGACACAATGCCCGTTCGCACGGAAATGTCTCTCAGAGAAATCTCACAAACTCTGCGCTTCAAGATGGAAGCCACCGGAGGTTGGAAGGAAGGCCTGCCTAACGGAAAGGCCCTAAAAATCAATATCATGCAAGAATTTGTCTTCAGAGGGCTCGACTATGTCTCTTATTATGGTCATGACCAAGTCAAAAAGCGTAACGAGCAAAGCGAAAAAGACTGGGCTGAGATGGAGAAGATGATCGACGGCAGTAAGCTTGAGATATTATAAGCCGAATACAATTAAATGAACAAATGGTACAATGCCGCTGTCAAGAGAGCTCATGATTTAGAGGACAGCCAAGAAAAATTCATCAATGATGAGGTAGGTAACTTCATCAGCCTGCTTTATCAAGACCTAAAGAACCAAATGGAGGAAGAACATAATCATCACCTCAATGTCATGAAGGACCATTATGAGAGCATCATACAAAGCCTCCAACCCAAGCCACAAAGGGTGTACACCGATTTGAGACAAATCCGACTTGGTAGGGTATTTCGTGAGCTCGAAAGGGAAGGAAAACTCACGCCGATGAAAGGATACAAGCCCAAGTATGAAGGAGCCAGAAAGGCCTTGCACCTGTATTGCTACTACCATCAGTGCCGCGGTCACCACACCGATAAATGCAACAACTTGAGGGATAATATCCAAGATCTTATCGACCAAGGCACTCTCCAGATAATAGGCTATGGAATCGGCCTCATGTTGAAGAATAAGGGGCCCAAACCTCACGCTCCTTTTCCACTCCATAAGTTAGAAATTAGATAGACTAGATATTTATTCTATTTCAATAGATTAGACATTTCTTTTCCCTTAAATAAACTAATTGTTTTTCACTCCTTAAGGGATCCTACTCACCCAAGAAACATTGTGGGTGAGAGCATGCACTCCTATCAATTTCAACATTTAGTAATAGTTAGTTTCTTTTAAAAGTTTCTCGCTTTGTTTGTATTTTTCAAAAGCAAAGTAGTGTAGAGATGGTAGAAGTACACAATGAAAATGACTATTACAAGCCGATTCCATTCTCTGGAACGCTCCTAGTACTTAACATGATGCTAAAAGAAGGATACTTCCCCGGTCTCGGACTTGGAAAGAATTTACAAGGGATCAAAGAACCACCACCTGTCATTCTTCATCCACCTGATTGTGGTCTAGGGTATGTGTCACCACTCAAAGGCATCCCTAAGGAGGAGAGGGATTGGACCTCATACATAGTGCCACTAGCACCGCCCTATCGAAAGACTCTAAACGGGTACTTTGTGTGCGAAGGGGAAAATTTGCCGTACTTCATGTTCCCTGAACCATGGATCGACCATAGGGGGAAGCGCCAACCGGGCTTTGAAATTTTCAGTGACTATGATCCGTACTCACTCCAGACAAAACCGATGCAATTCTCGTGGCTACCTCGAGAACTAGGGGGTACCTGTTGGGTTTCAGAGTAACATGCGCAGCGGAAATTAACATTTAAAATTTATGAAACCCAATGCCCATAGATCCGTTCATATGATTGAATCAAATACTTGCAATATGAATACTAGAAAACTAACCCTTGATAACTTTGATTTTGGTCTTGAATCTTGGTGGAGAATTTGAAGCTTTGATCACAAAAGTAAGAACACGAACTTTGAAGATGATAAGCTTCACCCTCTAGCGATATCCACACCACGAACGAATATCAAGAATACTTGATCTTGGTTGCTAGACCAAATTGTGAAACACGTTTTCACAACCAATATGAACTATATGGAATTTTCTTTGTGTATTATTTTGTTCTTCAATCAAGGATGTCTTAGAACAAAATAAAACTCTCTCAAACCCTTTGGAGACTTTCACAAAAGCTATGATCTTGTTCTGGCCCGAATTTGGTTGTTTATATACAAGTTAGACCTATTCCAAATAGGAAACTTATGTCTAAACCCGTCCAAAATTCTTTTCCAAATCAAATTAGGAAACCAGTCCCGACAGGGTGTGCGGCCGCCCAAAACCCTTGTGCGGTTGCACATCTATCTGGAAGGTTTCTGGTACTATCTGAACCAAACTGTGCGGCCGCCCAACCCAGACTGTGCGGTCGCCCACTTGTCCAGATTTTCAGAAATTCCAAAATTCCAATATAGTCCTTATTTAAGATTCGTTCTATTGTGTGTGACCCTCTAGGATTATACTAAGTTGGCAATGGGTTCAAACATGAAACCATAAGATATGATTAGGTTCTAGCAAACCGTCATACCTACCCAAATAGTATAACTAGATACAAGTTCGCATTCCTTTAGAACATGTCATAATCCCTTTGTCCACGATCTCATTGAACACAAGTCATGGTCAATAAGTCAACTTGTATTGTTCAATACTTTCTCGATTCTGAATATGTGGTAATCCAAATGACATTGATCCAATCAATCCATTTGAGTTTTGCCACACATTTCACCAACATCATTCCTTCAAGGGGCCCAAGCTTGACATCTCTCCGAAGAAGGACAAATTCAATTAGCTTATTATTCTTCCCTACGTGAATCCGATTATGCCAATCATACCCTTTATAACTACCGTGTTAAGGTAGCGTTTGAATATGTCAAACATAATCTTCATCAAGTGGAAGACTATAATAACTTCATGTCTAAGGATTCAAATGACATAACTAATATGAGATTTATATATGACATCGACCATGATATAAATCTCATACTGCGGGTCATGTCCAGTACCTTGTTCCAAACAAGTACCCATAAATCTAACATGATCATCCCATGATCATTTAGCCTTTATACTAGTGCTTAACAAGCTCTAGGGACGGAGATTATTATAAGCAAACATGAGCAACAACAATAATCTTAACATCTCTTTATCATCATGAATAAAATGATAACTTATATAACGTTTAACAAACGTGCCTAGGGCACCAACACCAACAATCTCCCACTTTCCCTAGGCCCAATCTCTAGGTATCCAATAACCATGGACCTAACATGACCATCATGTTTAGCTTGTGGAAGTTCCTTTGTTACCGTGTCCGCAACGTTATCATTACTTGGTACTTTACATATATTTACGTCTCCCTTATCAACGATTTTTCGAACGATAAGAAAACGCCTAAGTATGTGTTTGGATTTAGGATGTGCTCTTGGTTCCTTTGCTTGATCAATAGCACCATTATTATTACTAACAAGGTCTATTGGTTTTAGCAATACTAGGAACCATCTCAAGTTCACCAATGAACTTCTTATTCCAAACAGTTTTCCTTTCCAGCATCCAATGCAGCAATATACTTAGATTTAGTCGTAGAATTAGTGACTGTACTCTGCTTGGAACAATTCCAAATTACAGCTCCACTATTCGACACATGCACAAAATCTGATTGCGATTTTTTCTATTATCTTTGTCCGTTTGGAAGCATGCATCCGAGATCATCTTCCATACCTCCATAGATCATAAACAAATCTTTAGTCCTTCTAAAGTTCTTAAGAATCGCTTTTACAGCCACCCAGTGAATCTCACTGGTGTCGGATTGATATCTACTCGTCATGCTCCAAGCATTTAGATATATCCGTCTTAGTACTTATCATGGCATGGTGGATCCAATTGCCGAAGCAAATGACATCTCGCTCATTTTATCATGCTCATCTTTTGTCTTAGGACGTTGAGTCTTGCTTAGAGAAACTCCATGTAACACTGACAAATGTCCTCTCTTAGAATTTTCCTTGCGGAATCTTCTTATGACTTTGTCAATGTATGTACATTGTTTTTAAACCATTTAGCTTCCTTGATCTATCTCTATAGATCTTAATGCCAATGACTTATGCGGCTTCATCCATATTCTTCATTGCGAAACACTTTCTTAACCAAATCTTTACAGATTAAAGTGTAGGAATGTCGTTTCCAATGAGCAATATGTCATCCACATATTAGATAAGGAATAGCACCATGCTCCCACTAATCTTCTTGTATATACAAGATTCATCTTCGTTCTTGATCAAGCCAAACTCTATGACTTATCAAAACGGAGATCCCAACTCCAAAAAGCTTGTTTCAATCCATCCAATGAATCTTCGCAACTTTCATACCTTTTAGAATTTTCTTGACTATCAAAACCTTTAGGTTGTATCCAATACATCCTTAAGTGAGTTCCCGTTGAGGAACGCTTGTTTTGGCATCATTTTGTCAAATTTCATATTCCAAATATGAACATGTGACTATGAAAATTCTAATAAGTTTTTTGCTACCCATGTAAGTTTTTCTCCAAGAAAAGTCATTCATCTCCTTTGGTTTTTACACCTTAGGTTAGAATGATCAAGTTCCAAACTTGATTATTATACATGAATTGCCTTTTAGATTTTATGACTCCAAGCCATTAATCTAAATGTGGTGTTGATATTGCATCTTTGATAGGTGGTAAATACTTCATTCTAAATGAACTTTACCTCAATACTTTCTATTTCGAAATATCCAATATTTATTCTAATAGATTATATTTTATCATGTGTGCAAGTACTTGTAAATCTTAAACGGATTTTCACAACCCCTTATGAAAACTTGTTCAACTTCCATCATAGGTTAAATACTATTTTCTGGGTCTTGAACCATTCGAGATATGTTTTACTCCCACTGATTCTTTTAGAGATAAATGACTTATCAAGAAAAGTACCATCATAAGTAACAAACCATTTGTTTCTTATGAGTAAAACATTATCCTCAGGTTTCCTTAGGATATCCCACGAAAATATATTTATTAGATTTAAGTGTGAGTGTGTCCCAGACAACTCCTTTCCAAAAGGTCTCACCATCTTAAATCTTTATGAAAGACAAACCGAGTTTTCTTTCACCATTTAACCTCTTTTGATGGAACTCAAATTAGTGTAGTTATAGCGGTTTGTAATACATAACCCCAAAATTAATAATGGAAGATCAATTTGACGTTATCATCTAATGAACCATATCTAATAAGGTTCTTGTACTTCCACGTAGACACATCATTTAGAATGGTGTTCTTAGTGAAGTTAATTTGTGAAACCATTTCACAACTCTAATGATGACTGTTAAATTCTTGGTTAAATTATTCATCATCATGATCCAATCAGAATCTTTGAATAGTTTTACCAAGTATAACCAAAATTCTTTTTTAGCACTTAATGTACCATATACATCAAAATGTATTAGGTCAACTAAGATATTAGCCTTTTACCAATCATAGTAAAAGATAACTTGGTCCAAGTAAATAAGTTTGCATAAATCATATGATTCCAAATCATATGACTTACAACTCCGTTCCATGGAATTTTAGATATGCATTTCTCATTTATTTGATCAAAACAACAATGCATAAAGAATTTTAATTATTTATGTTATAGCCTTTATTACTTTGTTCTTCAAGATTTAGGATATAAGATTTATTTATATGATAACACAGTGAAGTAAATCATAATAATAAAGCACTTTTCTTATTCCAAATAAGAAATTAATATCCTTCATTATCTTATAACAAAATAATATTTTTCTACTTCATCAGTAAAGTCACTTTACAAGTGTTCTACGAACAATGTTGCAACCATTGCATCATTACCGTTTGTAGATAAAACTTTACTATAAGTAGTCTTTCATCTTACTAATTATTCTGGTATCTAATACCCAATAATTAAATTTAGAAAGAATAATTTATAACATAAAATTCCCTAGTGGTAGTCCCACTACCATTCCTTTTATTGATCATCCAGAATTTTGACTACAATTCTAAATGGTCAATCCAATTGCCACATTGCCAAATTGCATCAATTTAGAGTTATTATTATAACCATAATTATTTCCTTTAGGTTTGACAACTCTTGTCTTACCTTTTGACTATAATTTTAAATGGTCAATCCAATTGCCATTTTACCAAAATGCATCAATTATAGTTTTAGATTTTGACAACCCTTGTCTTACCTTTCTTTTGGCATTTGACCCTTTTCCATTATGAACCATGAGCTCTGGAGAACCATTCTCCAATATCTTCATCTTCGCAATTTCTCAGCATGTTAATGCAACTCGAAGAAATTCTTATTCATTTTAAGCATGTTATAGTCCATCACTAAGTGATCATAACATTTAAACAATGAATCAAGAATGAGATCCATGGCTTGCTCCAATCCAATTGGACAACCAAGTTTCTCAAGATGCTCTACGTAGCCTTTATCTTAAGCATGTGAAGTTCCATTTATTGCCCTTTACTCATTTTGCAATGAGTGAATGCAACAATGGTTTTATACCTCTCTTGCTTAGATTGCTCTTTGAAACATGTAACTCAACTCCACGCCTATCTAATGGGCTTCCACAAGTTCCAAACTTTGTTGGAGTTTAAGAGCACATAATCGTGAGCATAAGACAACTCACACTCCTAGAATCATACTCATGATTCTTGTGATTGTCTATTCCGGCTTTTAGGTTCTTTTAGGAATAGGCCCATCAAGAATGTACAACCCATCTTCTTGCCTTAGAACCATTCTTAGGCTCAGTATCCAATCCATGAAGTTTGTACCATTCTCTTTGAAGCTCATCCTTCTAAAGGATTGATCGCAACGAAGTTAGTTGTCATTATCTACAACTCATGCAAAATTTCCAAAATTTTACAAGTACCAATCTCATTAAAGTGATAAATAATGTATTTTCTAAAAATACTCCCACTAAATTATATAACCTTCTTATACATCCAATGTATAATACAATTTAAATGGGCTAAGATCCAACTTTAATTTAATTTTGAGTCCACGGAGGCGGACCACTCAAAACTAAATTAATTAGGTAGACAACCCTGTCAATCATATCCCATATGACTCTTAGATCCTTTTATGAGATTCTTTTAAATTGGGCTAAGATCCATCTTTAATTTAATTTTGAGTCCACGGAGGCGGACTGCTCAAAATCAATTAATTAGGTAGACAATTTCTTGTCAATCATATCCAATATGATTCTTAGGGATCCAATTTCAAAAGCATGTTTAATCTCATCTTTACCTAGGCCCAAAACTGGTTTGACGCCTTATTAAGTCCAACCATTTTAAACGTATAGGAACCATTCAATTTAATGCACCTCGCGGAGGCGAACCCACATTAAATTAATGAACCTCATCTTGCTCATACATGAATAAAATTAATGCACCTCGCGGAGGCGAACCCACATTAAAGTCACCCATGTACTAACAAGTGTTTTAATCATGGCATGGCAAGAGGACTTAAAAATTTCTTGAAGGTTCATTACCATATACCATACAACATATTTATGAGCACACAAGATAAACATGTTACGCATCAAGTTTAGCCACTAAATTAATCATCATTAATTTAAGCACAACATTTATGTGTCATTAGTTTCTCTATAATTATGAGGATGAGACTATTTCAACTTTTGTTATTATCTCCAAATCAAGACAACAAGAAGTGCGGCCAAAACTAAGCCATAAGGCATCCTCAATTCCGCACTAATTCAAGAAACCAAGACAGTAGTCCATGTGGCCGAAACTAAGAAATAGATGGTCTCGCTAAATGTAGGCCAATTACATCCACAATTCCATATGGATCTCCAATCATTGAATCAAGAACTTTGTTTCTCAATCTTAGCAATTATGAACTCTTCATAATTCTAACTTCGTTTTATCTTTGAAACTTTGATTGCGATCAAGTTTGGGAAACACAATCTCGATGAACGTAGATTAGCCATCCAAACCTTGAACCAATCTTAGAGTCACAAGACTAGAACAAATAGGAAAATCAAACCCCAAGATCCACACCAAAACCAACTACCCAAAACCCATTCTAGATCAGCAGGTCTGGCCTGGTTCTGTTACTGGTTTGGTTGGACCTCTTGAAAATTCCAAAGCTGATCAAAAGGCAAAAAGAATCCACATTTTGATTGCATTGTGCGGTCGCCCAAAAATAACTGTGAAGTCGCCCAAACATGTGCGGCCGCCCACGTTATTCTGTGCGTTTGCACAGGAGGATCAGAAGGCAATTTTAAAGTTCGAAAATTTGTCTCAAAATTATTTTTCCCCGATTATTAAAACCATGATCCAATCAGAATTAATAATCAAACAATTCAGAATCCATCATAATATTTATTACGATTGAATCGTGCGATTAAAGTTGCAAAACAATAAACCACATAAAATCACATAACACATAAACATCATATAATCCAATATTCATATCATGCTAGGCATATAAACAATTTATATACACACACAACATGATCTAAGTATTGAAATAATCAACATGAACGGGGCTCTGATACCACTGTTGGGTTTCGGAGTAACATGCGCAGCGGAAATTAGCATTTAAAATTTATGAAACCCAAAGCCCATAGATCCGTTCATATGATTGAATCAAATACTTGCAATATGAATACTAGAAAATTAACCTTTGATAACTTTGATTTTTGTCTTGAATCTTGGTGGAGAATTTGAAGCTTTGATCACAAAAGTAAGAACACGAACTTTGAAGATGATAAACTTCACCCTCTAGCGGTATCCACACCACGAACGAATATCAAGAATACTTGATCTTGGTTGCTAGACCAAATTGTGAAGCACGTTTTCACAACCAATATGAACTATATGGAATTTTCTTTGTGTATTATTTTGTTCTTCAATCAAGGATGTCTTAGAACAAAATAAAACTCTCTCAAACCCTTTGGAGACTTGCACAAAGGCTATGATCTTGTTTTGGCCCGAATTTGGCTGTTTATATACAAGTTAGACCTATTCCAAATAGGAAACTTGTGTCTAAACCGGTCCAAAATTCTTTTCCAAATCAAATTAGGAAACCAGTCCCGACAGGGTGTGCGGCCGCCCAAAACCCTTGTGCGGTCGCACATCTATCTGGAAGGTTTCTGGTACTATCTGACCCAAACTGTGTAGCCGCCCAACCCAGACTGTGCGGTCGCCCACTTGTCCAGATTTCCAGAAATTCCAAAATTCCAATATAGTCCTTATTTAAGATTCGTTATATTGTGTGTGACACCCTCTAGGATTATACTAAGTTGGCAATGGGTTCAAACATGAAACCATAAGATATGATTAGGTTCTAGCAAACCATCATACCTACCCAAATAGTATAACTAGATACAAGTTCGCATTCCTTTAGAACATGTCATAATCCCTTTGTCCACGATGTCATTGAACACAAGTCATGGTCAATAAGTCAACTTGTATTGTTCAATACTTTCTCGATTCCAAATATGTTGATAATCCAAATGACATTGATCCAATCAATCCATTTGAGTTTGGCCAAACATTTCACCAACATCATTCCTTCGAGGGGCCCAAGCTTGACATCTCTCTGAAGAAGGACAAATCCAATCAGCTTATTATTCTTCCCTACGTGAATCCGATTATGCCAATCATACCCTTTATAACTACCGTGTTAAGGCAGCATTTGAATATGTCAAACATAATCTTCATCAAGTGGAAGACTATAATAACTTCATGTCTAAGGATTCAAATGACATAACTAATATGAGATTATTATAAGCAAACATGAGCAACAACAATAATCTTAACATCTCTTTATCATCATGAATAAAATGATAACTTATATAACGTTTAACAAACGTGCCTAGGGCACCAACACCAACAGTACCAAGGCCGAAGCATTCAGTGAGTGGGACTTTGTGTTGGGAGAAGACCTACTGCGCCAATTTCTCAACCTTTGCAAGCTAGAGGACACTCAGATCAATGCAATAGACAAGGGGGACGCTCCGAACCAAGACTACACTGAGCTCATCAAGAAGTGTGACGAGCCCATCCAGAACTGGTACACAACTGGGGGACCCATAGCAAGTGAAGACTTCCTGATCAAGGAGTTAGGATACACTCCCCATCCCCATAGAGAAAGAAATTTTGTAACTCTTACCTTAGAGTCAGATGCCGCTACCGATGAGCTCACCCAAGAGGACTTGGATGCCATCGTGGAACATGTATTCCCCTACTTTCTTAATGAAAAAATAGATCTTTCTGAGTATCCCGAGATTGCTAACGTCGTAAATGATGAATTAACTAATAACTCTAAAGAATTAGATAATAATGAGTCATATGACAAGATAGATCAAGAAAACGAACAAATCTTAAAAGAAATTAACAAGCAAGTAGGTCATCGTGGCGGAAATGGTCCTATTGTTGCCGAAGAAATGCAAACAGTTAATCTGGGAAGGACGATGATCCAAAAGAGACCAAGATTGACAGTTTCTTCAAGGGGGAAGACCGACAAGCCCTCATAGCGCTTCTCCGAGAATTCATAGATGTGTTCGCTTGGTCCTACAAAGATATTCCGGGGCTAGCCAATTCGATTGTTGAGCATAAGATACCGCTGCTTCCCGATTCGAGGCCAGTGAAGCAGAAACTCCGCAAAATTAAGCTAGAATTGTCGGTACAAGTCAAGCAAGAGATAGAGAAAATCCTGTGTGTTGGGTTCATCAAAGTGATAGAGTATCCAACCCGGTTGGCTAATACTGTACAGGTTTCCAAGGCAAATGGAAAGGTCCGCGTATGTGTTGATTTCCGTGATCTCAACAGAGCATGTCCAAAAGATGAATTTCCTTTTCCCAATATAGACATGCTTGTTGACAATACCGCACAATATAAAGTCCGTTCGTTCATAGACGGATTCGCCGGTTACAACCAGATCCTCATGGCCGAGGAAGACCAACACAAAACAGCGTTCACTACACCTTAGGGGACGTTCTGTTATACAGTCATGCTGTTCGGACTCAAAAATGCTGGAGCCACGTACCAGAGATCTGTAACTGCGCTGTTCCATGACATGATACACAAAGAGATTGAGGGGTACGTTGATGATATGATCATACACTCCAAAGGCTCCGATGGGCAACCCTTCGTCGACCTCGAAAAGTTCTTTGAAAGGTTGAGACACTACAAGATGAGACTTAATTCGACTAAGTGCACATTTGGGGTAGTAAAAGGAAAAGTCCTTGGGTACATGGTCACTAAGCGTGGTGTAAAAGCATACCCCGCTAAAATCAAAGCCATCATTGACATGCCTCCACCTAAGATGCATAAAGAACTCAAGGGATTTATGGGTCGCCTTCAGTACATTAGTCGTTTCATTAATCAGCTCACGACAATATGCGAGCCCATTTTTAAGCTCCTCAAGAAGAATGCATCCCTAGAATGGACCGAAAAATGCCAAGAAGCCTTCAAAAAAGTCAAGGAGTACTTGGTAAACCCGCCAGTATTGGCCCCACCGCATAAAGAGAAAACATTGACCTTGTACCTCACATTAAATGACACTGCACTAGGGGCTATGCTAGCACAAGAGCAACCCGATTCGAAGAAAGAGAATGCCATGTACTTTGTCAGCCGTCGCTTACAAGGGGATGAATTGAATTACTCTGTATTAGATAAGTCGTGTGCTGCATTGGTATGGGTGGCTGAGAGACTAAAGCCGTACATAGAAGCATTTCCTGTACAACTGATTGCACGAATGGACCCAATGAAGTACATTTTCGAGAAGTCGCATGTATCCTCTAGGATAGCTAAATGGTACTTTATGCTCGCGGGGTATGACATCACTTACATCACACAGAAATCTATAAGAGGAAGGGTCTTTGCTGATCATTTAGCCGAATTTCCATGTGATGAAGTGAAGGGGGAAGACCCGCGATTCCTTGATGAGGATATCATGGCAATAGCAGAAAATAAGTGGCAATTATTTTTCGATGGCGCAGCAAATAAAAGGGGATATGGCATTGGCATGTTACTAGTAGATCCCTCAGATTTCTACACTCCACTCGCAATCCGGCTTGACTTTGGGGCCACAAACAATATTGCCAAGTACGAAGCTTGCATAGCGGGGCTTGAAGCAGCCTTAGAAAGAAATGTGACCAAACTAGAAGTGTACGGAGATTCACAACTTATAATCTATCAGTCACTCAAGAAGTGGAAGGTACAAGACCCTACGCTCCAGAAATATAACGACCATCTCCAAGACTTGGTCAAACAGTTCAAATAAGTCACTTTCTACTATCTCCCTAGAGATAAGAACCGCTTAGCAGACTCGCTAGCCATGCTAGCATCACTTGTAGAAATTCCCGAATGGACCGAAGTCAAAACCTTCAAAGTCGCAAGGCGAACGACTCCTGCTTATTACTCAATCATAGACCTGCATGACTGCAAAGAAGAGTGTGACTCTGTATCCGTAAATGCCTTAGACGATAAGCCTTGGTATTATGATGTATGGAGTTTCCTCATAGACGGAACATTCCCATCAGACGTATCACCTAAAGCAAAGATAGCCCTCAAACGGTTTTCCGCCCAATTCATTATTATAGGTGATCGCCTCTACAAGAAACATCACAAGAAGTGTCTACTTTGTGCTGATGAGCACGAAGCCGTAGAAATGATGAACCAAGTCCATCAAGGAGTCTGTGGAACCCACATAAATTGCAATATGCTAGCAAAGAAAGTCATCCGACTAGGATACTATTGGGCTATAATGGAGGCTGACAACACCGAGATGGTTAAGAAATGCCACAAGTGCCAGATACATACTAACTTGCAACAGGAAGCACCGTCCGTGTTATACCCCATGACATCCCCTAGGCCATTTTCTACATGGGGAATAGACGTCATTGTCAAAGTCTCACCGATAGGTCATAATGGACACTCATTCGTGTTAGTCGCCGTTTATTACTTCACTAAGTGAATCGAGGCTCAATCCTACAAAGTCTTAAATGCCAAAAAGGTGGTTGAGTTTATTAAAACCGACATCATATGCCGATATGGGGTACCTCATGAGATGATATCTGATAATGGCACCCACTTTTAGAAACAATGTGACCAACTTCTTGTAGAGTACAAGATAGAGAGACATAAGTCGTCACCGTACCGACCACAGACCAATGGAGCAGTCGAAGCTGCTAACAAAACCATAGAGACCATCATTAGGAAAATGGCTAAGACCGGCAGAGACTGGCCCGACAAGCTACTGTTTGCACTCTGGGGTTACCGTACTTCAATCCGCACTGCCACCGGTGAAACTCCCTATGCCCTAGCCTATGGGGGAAGCAGTGCTACCAATCAAATTAGAAGTACCATCACTAAGGGTTCTCCTAGAAAACCAAGTGAATGAAGTCGCATGGTTGAACATCCGTTATGAACAACTAGCCCTGCTAGATGAGCGACGACTTCAAGCCGCTGAGCATATCCAAGCATATCAACGGAGAATGGCCCAAGCATTCAATAAGAAAGTCAAATCCAGAAACATCAAAGAAGGGGACCTTGTCCTACGCGAACATCGTCCTGGACCATTCAATCCTATGGGATAGTGGGGACCAAGATTGATAGGCCCTTACATAGTCAACAAGATCGTCTCCGGAGGAGAGGCACAACTCGCAGACCTAGATGGAGATCAACTGCCGTAGCCAATCAATATGGACAAGCTGAAGAAGTACTACTCGTAGCTCCATCCCCTATTTCAAAGAAAAAGAGAAAGCTCGCTAGGTTGAAAACCCGCAAGGGCGGCCTAGGCAAAAGTTAGAGCCAAAGGCACGAGAAAAGAAACCCACTAGATTGAAAACCTGAAAGGGCGGTCTAGGCAAAAATCAGGGTGTGAATTAAAAAAAAAAGATAGGGGACAGTCTCGTACGAGACACCTATGTCTCATACGAGACATGTCAGTTAGCAGACATATTTTTCTCTTTCTTAAACAAGAACTACGATGACCTGAGCTCCTTATTTAATTGATGTAAAAGGAGAACGTAGGCATCCTTTTGGTCCGGTCTGTTCAATAAATAAAATCAAAGTCTTGTTTTCTTATTAACTGAATGCATTTCAAGAAAGCAATAAGAAAATTTCTAACATGAATACCAACTTGCAAAAGAAAATAAATAAAATACTAAAAATCTACGTATTGGTCTATCTAAGCAATCTATCGATACTCCTAAGGATCTATTTCTTCCTTAACTTAGTAGGGGCTTGACCATGATCCGCCTTCTCATTCCTCTTCCTCTTATGCAAAGGTATCTCGAAACCGGAAGGAACGTCAAGTCTACTAAACACCGAGGGAGTCAGTCTTGCAAACACATGAAGCCTATCTAGAGCTTGAAATTTACCGGGAAGTCCGTTTGCTCTCTTCTCGTAAAAGTCACTATCCAGAAAATCTCGAGTGGCATCTACACTGATATTAGAAGGATCCTCCTTTGTCACGACCCGAAAACCCGTCTCTATTTTCTAATAATATATATTTAATTATTTATTTATTTCTTATTTAATTGTTTAAATTACTATTTAATTAATAATTATGTGTGCATTTTATGTTTCATAATAAATTATGTCTAGCATTTTATTTGGGTCATTTGTGCTAGTGTAGTATTATTTGGTCTTAGTTGTTTGTAGGAAGTATTAGAGTTTGTGTAGTTAGTGGGGAGGGGGTCTAAGTGTAAGTTTTTGGAAAATAATCATCTCCCTACTCCCTCTCTTCTCCCTTACCCTCACACTCCATCTCCCATTCCCAGTATCTTTCTCTCTCTCTCCAAGAAATATAAGATTTCTCTCTCCCTTCTCTCTTCATTTTCATCCTCTTCCTCTCATCTTTTCTTAGTTCTCATTTTATGAAATGTGCTTGGATCGTCGATAGGATCGTAGGGAGCTAAGAATATTCGAATTCCGTCAACTTTGAGAAATCCGGGTAAGTTGCTTTTCCCCCCATTTTTATGCTAAAATGTTCATCTTTAACTCCATTAATTCTCCAGTTGATATATATGGCTTCTTTGTTTGATTTGGAATTTATTTGCATTTTTATCCATTTTTGTGAAATTTTGGATGTTGAATCAATTATTTACTTGGGTGGCTAGATGTTGTTATAGGGGTCCCTTTTGGTCCTATAAGTTGTTCTAGTACCTGAATATGCTGGTTAAGAGGGTTGGATTTGGGTTTGGTTTGATTTTGGTTGGAATTTTTGAAGAACCCAGGAAATTTGGCCGGAAATTGCCCCTCCGGGCAAGGGGGCGCGCGCACCCTCTCAGGGGAGGCGTGCGCACCCTTATGCCCTTTGTAAACAAAACCTTCTGATCATGTAGGGCGCGCGCACCATATTCTGGGGGCGTGCGCTCCCTCTAATGTTTCAAAAATTCAAACCTTCTGATCCTTAGGGCGCGCGCACCCTTTCTGTGCGGGCGTCCGCCCCCTCCGCTGTACAAGTCCTGAGCTTCATCCTCTTGTACCTTTCGTAGACAATCTTCAATATTTCATAACTCCCTCATCCGGACTCCGTTTTAGGTGTATAATTTATCGTTTTAAATCTCTCCTTGAGCTCTTCGAGATGAGTGAGTAGTTTTGGTTGTGTTCTTGAGTTAACTGGATCCTTTGTGATTGAATGTGATATGGGAATTGTGTAATCATTGTTGAGATTATTGGAACACTTTAATTATGTGTTGTTGGTTCATTTCACTTTCTTGATGACTTCTTGATAAGGATTCCCTACTTTGGAATCAGTGGTTGTTTATTTCAGCTAGTGTTTATTACTTAGCTTTCATTTGAAAGTCCAGCTGGTTATTTGTGTATCGAGTCAGGCAATGGATAATACTATAATGGAACAAGCCAAGTCCAGTATAGCATCGCCCATTGGTCCTTCTTTCCCCATCCAGATTGGCCTTGGATGCGATGAGCTAGCTCCTTTTGTGAGTATTCTAGCTAGACGTTTTGGAGCATGACTTTGTGGCATGGCTCTCGCCCTTTGTGGCACGTTACTTTGTTATTGGTTCCGGTACTGGGGGTTTTCTCTTTAGCTTTAGTGCTACTATGAAGATGTGGATTGTTGATTATTAAAGCTGCGCAGCGACCTTTATTTGGTTCTTTCATTTGGGAAACCTTGGCTAATATCCTTTGTTACTTGTTTATTTCCGCTGCTATCTGTTAACTGATAAATGCTACGTGCTAAGTGATATTTATTATTGTTTATTGCTTATTGCATCATAGCATGTCATGTAGTTGCATTAGTAACTTATTGAGATTTATCTCACCCCCTTTCTTTTATCTTTGTTTTTCCTTAACCCCCCCAGGAGGAAAGGATTAGACTCGCTGATCACGAGGAGGACGTCGCGAGGGTTGAGCTTTTGGGCAAGTTGTTATTGGTGGGTTTACATTACATAAATGTGTAACCTTTTAGGGAATAGTTGTACCAAACTTGACGTCATTAGAATTTGTATATTTTATTATTTTGGGTGTAAGCTTATGGAGCTTACACTAGTTTATATTTTGTTGTTCAAGTTGGATTTCAAAACTTGTGTTATGATCTTTTGGTATAAAAGGAAAATTTTTATCTTCATTAATTTAGAATTTATTGCTTAAGTCGACGTCCAGCTCGCGTTCTCAGGGCCCGCGGGGTCGGGGTCGCGACAGTTGGTATCAGAGCTATGGTTTAGCTCTAAGTATAAGTCTAGGTGGACTAGTATGACCTAGGAGGGTAGTTGTGTTCGGAGTGACTGACGGTTGATGTTTTATGCAGGTAATTATTCACAATGGCTAGAAGGAGAACGGGTGAAGGTTCTAGTGGGGCTCAGAATCAGAATGATCTTCGGGAAGAGAACAGTGCTATGTTCCAAGGCATGTTTGAGGCGGCCATAAAGGCATTCATGACCAAGGGCCAAGAGTGGAGCATGTGCCACCTCCGCGATACGGGTTGGAACAATTTCTGAAATTAAAACCAAGGGAGTTCGATGGTGAGCCCGATGTGAAGAAGGCCGAACTATGGGTTGAGTCTATGGAGAAAATTTATGATGTCTTTGGGTGCACGGACGAGGATAGGGTCCGGTTTGCGGCTTATAAATTGGTTGGGGCCGCCGAGCATTGGTGGAAATGAGTTAAGGCGAGTTGGGATGATACCCATACAGTGTATACATGGGAATTGTTTGTGCGGAAGTTCAAAGAGCATTTTATTCCAGTAGTGGATCAAAACCGAAAAGAGATCGAGCTTCTCAACTTGGAGCAGGGTTTGTTGTCTATAGCTCAGTACTCGGCTAAGTTCACAGAATTAGCCCGGTATTATGACTATCTTGTGAGGACCGAAGAACAGAAAGCTATGAGATTCATCCGGGGTTTGAAGACTTCTATCCGGACTCAACTTATAGCACAGAGGATTCAAACTTATCAGGATGCGGTGGACCGAGCCTATTTGATTGAGCAAGATATAGGGGAGCATAAGAAGAAGGTCGAGGTAACTAACACTAGCAAGCAAGGAGGGCAGAGCAAGCCACAATCCCGTTCAGATAACCGAGGTAATTTTGGGGGACAATCTCAGTCCCGAGGGCAACCGATCCCAAGGAACCCGGGTACTACTACCGAGAACCAAGGGAACCAAAATAGGAGACTCTGTTCATATTGCCAAAGGGGAGGACACTCGGAGGACCAGTGTTGGAAGAAACAGGGGAAATGTATTCACTGTGGGCAGTTGGGCATTTTGTGAAGGATTGCCCGAGATTCAGAGGTCAACCAACTGGGGTAGGAGCTGGGGCTCCACAGGGTCAGAAAAGGGATGCTACGGGGAAGCCCAAGGTCCAAGGAAAAGTGTTTGCAATGAATCAGAATCAGGCAGATGATCCCTCAGTGATTGGAGGTATTGTTTCTATATCTAGTGTGAGCGCACGTACGTTAGTAGATCCAGGATCATCTCATTCTTACATTTCTGTGCAATTTGCTTCTTTGCTAAATGCTGCATCTGAGTCTTTGCCCTATGTGTTAGAGGTGTCAACTCCTATGGGAGAGTGTTTGGTGATTGATAAAGTCTTTCGTGCTTGTGATGTACTTATATGTGGTCGTGTCTTGTGTGCGGACTTGGTAGTCCTTCCGATTCAAGACTTTGATGTTATTTTGGGTATGGATTGGTTGAGCAAGTTTCATGCTTCTGTTATTAGAATTTGTATATTTTATTATTTTGGGTGTAAGCTTATGGAGCTTACACTAGTTTATATTTTGTTGTTCAAGTTGGATTTCAAAACTTGTGTTATCATCTTTTGGTATAAAAGGAAAATTTTTATCTTCATTAATTTAGAATTTATTGCTTAAGTCGATGTCCAGCTCGCGTACTCCGGGCCCACGGGGTCGGGGTCGCGACATCCTTAGCTTCCTTCTTCCTCAAATTCAAACTAGGCTCGAATTGGTCCCCCAACAAAGGACGGCGAATGTCATCAATATTCTCAGCATTAGGACGGACTTTTGTGAGAAACCAATCCAAATATTTATCCGGCAAATAGATGCTTCGTCCATCATGGTGAAGATTGTTCCAACGGTCCATAGTGGTGTCTTGCCCCCAAGCGCGAGCCAAGCTCGTAGAAACTCTAAGTCCATGAAAGAAATGTCCCGAGCACGTCCCCCTAACACGAAAGTGTCCTGCGGTTGATCGAACTGACGCATCACCCTTCGAGCAAAGTAAAAAGAGGAATCCCTCAGACCCGGAAGGACGACCCTATCTTACCCAAGGGTATTAGCTACAAACCGATTCACCTTCCAAAAGGATGGGCACCAAGCAGTATCATCAGTCTCCACTTTGGCAAAAAGATGGGGCCACTCCTCAATGCTGAGACCCTTCACCAACAGTCTCCACCTATGGAAGTATAAGGAGAATACTCGATCGAAGAGTCCAACAGTTTAAAATGTTCTTTGAGGCAAATAGTCAACAATAATGGACTTCCCCGAGTCATAGAGCCGGTTCGGTGTAGCTCATCAAGACCATGAAGGCTCTCCCCCAAGATGAGAGGAATTATGTTGAAGGCCCGTCCTCAAGCTTGCAAAACGATGTCCATGAGCTCCATGTTCGCCATGCCACACTTGCTCGCAAAAAGTACGCTCCGAAATAAAAATAAGGCCAAGAGGCAACACTGGGAATCCACGCCATGACCGCGAGTCACCCGACCTTTAAATCTCCTAGGCAGAGCGTGGAGATCAACATAGCGGTTATGAATATAACTCTGGGCCTCGGGAAGGCCTATACTCAATAAATCCTAGAGAGATTCCGCCGGTACCTTGTCATACTTGGGCACTGCAATCATTCCTGTCAATGGCATATCCATGATAGCCGCCATCTCCTCTACAATAGGGACCATCTCATTAAGCGAAAAATTGAAGAGATGAGTCAAAGGATCCCAGAAGCGTGCAACTCCCTTTAGAAGCTCCCATTCCGGTTTAGATTCTTCAAGGTGAAAAGAATCTTGAAACCGAACATCTCTACGAACCTTCTTTGACGAGCCTTGTCAAACGAGCGAAAGAACGTTGCTAAGTCACTCTTGTAGCGTTCCACTAATTCCGAGTCTAAGGAAAACTCATCAACAATTATTGATGAAGGGAAGGATTTGCTTAGGGCCATTGGGAGCAAAATGTTGAGAATTTTACTCCATTGAGAAAGGCCTGTGCGTTATATCATAGCTTCATTATTATAGAGATAACAAACCCGATTATTATATCTTTTGCATGTTTATTATAATGATCATTGTCCCTAGCACTTATGAAGCGCTAGCATGAGTTTGATGGATAATCATATGATGATTATAGCGCATAGGATGCGGATTAAACTTGTGGGTACATGTTGAAGAACAAGTACTGGATAGACCCGTTATGAGATTTATGTCATGGTCAAATGTCATAATTAAATCTCATAATAGTCATACCATTTGAATCCTTAGACCTGAGATTATCATAGTCTTTCACATGATGAACATTATGTTTGACGTACTCAAACGCTACCCCTAACCGGGTGGTTATAAAGGCTACGATTGGCATAATCGGATTCCTGTAGGGAAGAATGATAAGTCAAGATGGGATTTGTCCCTCTCTCAAGAGAGATATCTGCTTGGCCACTCGATGAGTGAGATTGATAATAGTGTATGGCCGTACCCAAATGAATTGATGTGTTCGATGTCATTTGCTCATATCAGTCTACTCGAGATTGAGAAAGCATTGGACAACATAAGTTGACTAGCACCATGACTTATGTCCAATATGATATCGCGTGACAAAGGGATTGTGATATGTTCAATAAGGTTACTTTGGACTTTCAAAGTTGTACTAATTTGGTAGTCATAATGACTTGCTAGAGTCCGCTTATGACTTACGGGTTCGGACTGGTTCAGACTCGTTGCCAACATAGTATAATCCTATTGGGTCACACACAATAGAACGGATTTGAAAAGGATAAAATTTCTGGGAAAATAAACTGGCCACCGTACGGCTCCTGGAGTGGCGTACGGCTCCTGGAGAGCCGTACGGCCTCCCCACCCATACCAGTCCAGTTTATTCAGTTTTCTTGACAGAAAAGGAAACTCAAGCCCAAAAGGAATTAGGTCAAACCCTCATATAAGATATGCAGCCAGGTTTGACAGCCTCGAATGGTGATTTTAGAAATCACAAACCATTGTTTTAGAAACAATTAATTATAGAGAGGTAGGATTATTTATTTGATGATTCTTGATCATCAATATACAATAATCAAAGAGCAAAATAATTCCGACGAAGAAATCGTTTCTTCATCAAGCCTTAGGTCTAGCAATCCATATCAAGAAGGTGTTCTTGATATCCGTTCGACGTGTGGATACTGATGGAGGGTGTTTTATTTAACACCTTAAAGTCCGTGTTCATGGATTCGATCTTCAATGGTATGTTTTCTTTCATCTTGTATTTAATTTAATCAACATGCACGGATTCAGGCTCTTGGGTGTTTGATTTAATCTATTTAATTCTGCTGCGCATGATGCATCAAAACCCAACAGTGGTATCAGAGCCCCGTTCGTTGTTGATTATTTTAATACATCATGTTTACATTATTTAATTCGATTATATGAATTTTGCATGATGATAAAGATGAATGTGTGATTTGAATTTTATATGCGATATGAAATTTATGAGCATGAGTATGGGGATTATGTGATTGTAATATTAATTGGAATCATATGTATAATCGCATGCTTAGATTATCATGTTATAATTAGATTATATTTATTGATAATCTTGATCTAATTTGTATGTGGAATAAATTAGTTATTGATTATATGAATTAGATGAGTTAAAATTCGTAATCTGTATTTTCGTGTTTTCTGTAATCTGATTATGTATGAACACGATATTGGGATTGGTCGAATTTATGAAATTCTGGAAATCTGGGAATCTGACCAAGGGCACCGTACGGCTGATTAGAAGCCGCACGCCTCTATTGCAGTTGCACGGCTGGCTTAGATTTTCTGGACAGTTTTGTTTTCTGGATTTTTTGATTGTTCTGTAAATTGTTTACAGAATTCGAATCAGGAACTGAATCTGGTTTCAGACGGCTGGTTTTCGAAACCGTGTTTCCTAAAATATGATTTAATCCAGAAAATTGCAGAAATCAGAGTTCTGAAGAGTTCAGAATTGCTGTAGTCTATGATATTGATGAGACAATGAATGATCTTGAAACAAGTTGTTTTTCTATACAGAATTGTGGATACCTTTTGGCTTAGTATCAAACGTATACAAAATCACTTGGTTTCTCGATTTTAGTACGGGATTGTGGATGCCTTCATGGCTTAGTTTCGACCGTACGTTTTGTGCTCTCAATATATAGATGTTCGCAGAAACAAAGTTTCAGAATTATCCCTATGAGGAAAGTGCAAATTGTTTGCAAGAGAAGGAAACTAAATTTGGACTAATTCATTGCATGGACCAATGGCAGGCTTATGCCTTGTTTCTGGGAATGCGAATGAAATACCCAATCTGTAAATTGTTTATATATAATTTAGATTTCGTCCCCATAAAGTTGCTTCATAATTAAATCACAAGATTTTTCTTCTATTCATTAATTTGATTAATTAACATTGGTTATGCAAAGACTATATTATATTATGTTTGACATAATTAAATATATGATGCATATCTCTATGCAAAGAACCTTCTTCATTAAGTCATGTGTCAATCCATTATTAAAACACTTGTGAGTACACCGGGTAGTTTTATGTGGGCTCTGCCAAAGCGAGGTGCATTAATTCTATCAGTGTATGAGCAAGATGAGGAATGAGAGTTTCCTATACGTTTAAGGTGGTTTGACTTAATTAGGCTATCAAAAGACAAAGTTTTGGGCCTAAGGCACAAGATGAGATTAAAACATATCTGACATAATATGTCTAACAAATCTCATAAAAGATCTAAGAATCATATATGATATGATTGACAAAGAGTTGTCTACCTAATTAATTTAATTTTGAGCAGTATCGCCAAAGCGGACTTGAAATTAAATTAAAGTTGGATCTTAGCCTACTTAAATTATATTATACAAGAGTTGTATTTGAAGGTGTATAATTTAGTGGGAATATTTATAAAATACATTAAATGTCTCTAAATGATAATGGTATGAAATATATGTGTATATTTATTTGCATATTTTGTAGAATGTCTTAAACTGTGATCACGATTAATTACTTCAATAGACCCCACTTAAAGAGAATAAGATTAACTTCATTGACCTAGTCATGAGCTTAAGAATTGTTCTGAAGAAAGAACGGAAGTTATGAATTCTTAATCAATCTTATTCCTAATAAACCTAAAGCCTTAAGGATGGACAAAGATATTGATTAGAAACATGTGGATGATTCTATAGATGTCAATTGTCTTATGACTTGCTACCATATGTTTAGAACTTTATAAGTATCTGAAACACATGGATGCTTATTTGATAAGCAATCACGTAGGAAGCGTTCCTACAAGCAAGAAAGGCAAGAAAAGTTTGAAATTGATTAGAGTTTAACACTCATTTGATGAATGAAAGGTATGATAATAATTTCTCATGTTTTGAACATGGAGAGACATATTAATTACCTTATATGTCTTGATAATCAAGTTAGTTTAAAACTAACAACGGATTTGATATTAATTCATGAGCGACATTTGATGTTTAAAATGTTAAGTCTTAATGTCAAATGGAAACCGTCTCAAACTCTAAAGGTTAATAAGGACAAGGATTTAAGATAAAGGCAAGACAAGAGTTGTCAAGCCTAAAAGGAAATATTTGTGGTAAAACCTAAAATCCAAATAATGTAATTTGTACCTTGGCAATAGGATTGGCCATTGGAGAAATTACAATTTGAATTAAAAGATCAAAAGGAAGGGTAGTAGGACTACCACTTCAAGTATTTATGTTAGAATTCTACTTAAAAAGGTAAAGATTAACCTGTGTGTTGATAATGATGCAATGGTTGCAACATTGATCATAGGAACTTGCGAAGTGTCTTTACTTAGTGGGTTCATAATTGTTTTGAACAATGTTGTGATGTTCCTACTTTAAGTAGAAATATTATTTTGGTTTCTTCATTAGAAGATTATGGATATTTCTTATTTCGAATAAGAAAGTGTTCCATTAAATATGATTTGCTTTATTGTATTGCTAATCATATAGTGGGACTTTATATGCTTATCTTGGAAGAACAAAATAATAAAGTATAACATAAATGATAGAAATCTGAATCTAAGGATGTAAGCGTTATATTCTTAAAGCATTGATGTCTAAATTAATGATAAGAAACACATATCTAAAATTCCAAGGTACGGACTTTTAAATTCACATGGTTTCGAATCATGTGATATATGTGAATCTTGGAAATTTATTAAGACACCTCTTACTAATAGTAGTAAAAGGAAGTACTCTTTTGGACTAATACATGTGATGTACGTAGTTCACTAAAGTAACAATGCTTGGAAATAGATTTCGGTATCTCATGGTAAAAGTATTAGTGTACTCTGATCTGATCAAAGTAATGAATATTTGAACCATAGACTTGACGAGAATTCTGCAGAAAGTCTGCAGAATAAGAAAAACTGAATTTGGAAACAAGATCCGTACGGCTGAATATCAGGTGTACGCCTAATCTGAAGCCGTACGGACCCTGATTCAAAAGCTAACAGATTGTCTGAAAACTGCAGTTTTTTGTCTCATGATAAGTCAAAGTCGATCTTTAATTATCCTTCTGGTTTATGTGTTGGAAACAGATGCACTTACACTGAATTGAGATTCGTATACGGAGGTTCGTTATACCATATGATGTGATGCTTTTGAGAAAAGTGTTGTCTTGGACAAAATCACACCTAAATCTAATTAATGTATTTTCATGGGATATCTTAATGATATTAATTCTACACCTTTAAAGAGTACAAATCATTTGTTACTCTAAATAGCACTTTCTAGATAAATCGTTTATCTCTAAAGAACTAGTGGGAGTAAAATGTATCTCGAAGAGTTCGAGACCCAGAAAATGACATAGAACCTAAGATGGAAGTTGAATAGAGTTTCACAAGGAGTTGTGGAAATTCGTTCAGGTATACACAAGAAATTTGCATAACTGATAGGATACTATCTATAACAAGAAATATTGATTTCTCGAAATAGAAAGTAATTGGGAAGATATCATTGCGAATGATTGACCTATTACCTATCAAAATGCAATGACCGCTCCGGATTTAGATCAATGACTTGGAGTCATAGAGTCTAAAAGTGCAATCCATGTATAATAATCAAGTTTGGAACTTGATTGATTCTACCTTAAGGCTTAAAAACCATATGATAGAAAATAAATTTTCTTGGAGAAAACGGACATGGTTCGCAAGGTGCATATTGATAAAATACGACTAATTGAGTAAAGTTCACTCATAATGTCAATTATGATAAAACTTTATTGCATATGGTCATGCTTAAGGATATTAGAATTCTAATTGTCATGACTTCATATTTTGAATATGAAATATGACAAAAGGATATCAAAACAGCATTCCATAACAGGAACATACTTTAGGATGTGTTTGATACAACCTAAAAGTTTTGATCAATAAAATTCTAACAAAATATGCAAGTTGCAGAAATCCATGAGATGGATTGAAGCAAACTGCTTCAAGTGAAATTCATTTTGATGTAGTATTCAAAGGGTTTGAAATCATCAAAGATGAGACTTGTGATTACAATAAATTTAGTGGGAGTGTAACATTATTCCTAGTCTGATATATGTGGTTGACATATAATTCATTTGGAAAGAGTTTGTGAATGAAAGACTTGGATAAAGCCGCTTATATTCTTGAACTGATTTATAGAGATAAATCTAAAAGGTTGATTGGTTAAAGTCAAAGTAATAATATAGACAAGATATTGAAAGGTTCACTATGCAAGACTCTTAGAGAGGTTACTTGCAAAAGTCTAATGGCATTAATCTTTGCAAGATTTAGTCTTACTGGAAGACTAATGAGCAAGAGTACATGATTAGGATTCCATATGTTTCGGCAATTGGATCTATCATGTAGGCCATGTAAATGTACTAAGACCGGATGTCTCATATACATGGAGTATGATGAGATAATACCGATCGGATCCTAGTGAAATTCACTGGATAAGAAACATCTTTATGTACTTGAGAAGAACTAAAGGATGCATTCTTGATCTTTGATGGAATGAAAGATGATCTTGTAACAGTTACATAGATGCATTCTTACAAACCAACAATGTTGTTCAAATAGATTCCTAGACACTAGAATTACTTAATCCCAATCATGTCTACACTTAGGATCCCCCAATTTTATTAGAACCTCTTTAGGTACCCTTAGGATTCTTTATGACCTACACAGGTGTATTACATCTCTTCATACAAGGCAAACCAGCAAGAGGAAGCAAATCAGCAGACCAGTAAACAAGTTGCCGATCAACTCTATTTTCAACATGCGACAAGTTGCCGATCAACTTGCTAAACAAGTTTCCGATCAACTTACTAACACAAGTTGCCGATCAACTCCATTCTGAACTTGCCGATAAAGAAAGACAGTCTGTACTGTCAGTCAGGTTATATCGTTCCATCTTAAAGTCAACCTTGCTGATTGTCCCTGTCCTTTCATACTGTTTTATCAAAAAGTAGTTTACCTGCTCTGTAGTTATTACTGCGCCGTCTGACACATAGCTACTTTTAGCTATACTCTGTCTCTACTTGCTTTTATAGGTAACCGGTTGAGACAAAGGGGTCTTTACCCATCAGACTTTTCCAAGTATGCGTGTACAACAAATCTTCGCCATTAATGCTCAAGATACCGCATTAAATGCTCCTCACCTACCCAGCTGGAAATTCAAATATTATCCTTCTTCTACAAGACTCAAGACATTCACTCCTCTTATAAATAGAGGACTTACTGCATTGAGGAAGGGTGGTGCATTGAAGAGAGTTGAATGTTTTTGAGTATTCATTAAAGACTCAAACATTCTGTGTCCAGATAATCATTAGATCATTCAATAGGACATACACTTGTGCACCAACTCAAACAACATTGTTAGTATTCCCGAACTAGATCATTTAAGGAATACGTTGTTTAAGTTATTCACACACCCACCTGAGTGAGATAAGTTCTTTTGAACTTGCCGCTCAAAAACACTTGGTCAGATTTGTTTTACGATCCATTAGAAATTTCTAGAACTTAGTCTTTGTATACCGGCAAAGCCGTGCTTGTAATAGACTAGAGATATCTAATAGTACTCTTAACCCAAATCCAAGTTCTGACCAAACTTGGTAGAGGACGTAGCAGTATTTACACTGTGAACCTGTCCATATCCTTGTGTCTCTGTTGCTTACTTTATCGTTGCCGGTTGGAATTCTATCACCGGCAGATTGCATATGTTCGTACTGATTCATTGTAATTTCCATTGACCAATCTCTTGAAACTGCATTGAACTTTTGGAAACAACTTTGTGTTTAAACTAAGCTCTAAAAACTATTTCTTACCGATTTAAGTGTGAGTTAAAACTTAGTCATATCTTCTCCGCTGCGCTTACTGATAATAGTTTGCAAACTGATAAGTGACTTTGCATTTATAAAAGTGTTTCTTGAAAAGTTTTAAAAAGGCTATTCACCCCCCCCCCCTCTAGCCTATTTATAAAAGTGTTTCTTGTGAAAAGAAACAATCATCTCTCAAGGATTGTTGATTCTTACACAAAATCTAGAGTTGCTGTTGAAACAATCCTACAAACCCAAATGTCATATAAGGACCAAACTGGGTTAGGATTTGATTCCAGCAGCAGTAGCTCTACTGAAACTTGTGCGACCAAGAAAAAGGATGAGAAAGTTGAATGTAGTCCTGTTAACTCAGTGCATAAGGATGCTAAGCCAATATACAGTGCTGTGGCAATGAAGTATCCTAAGAACCAGAACAAAAGGAATGATAAGCACAAACAAAGATATGTTAAGGTTGCTGATACTGAGTCTGCCGATAACGGTATTCTTGGTGAATACATCAGCAGAGCAAGTGCTGCCGGTCTAACCACCTCTGCTGCCGATGGACAAGTACCTAAAAAGGTAACTGCCAAAGGTAAACAGAATAGAAAGAAAGGCAACACTAGCACCTTTAAACCTACTAAGTTTGTGCCTGCTCAATTCCCTAGTTCTGCCGATGCACTGACTAAACAGAATGATGTTCTACCGACTCCACAGCCTATCAGTCAAGTGAGATGTTCTAATTGTTCTGATTATGGTCACAAGGCTCATGAATGCCTCTTGAAGCACCTATCTGGACCCATTGAGGTTACGTCCTCTAGTGGTGGCCAGATATGGTTGCCAAAGAGGAACTAACCCTCGGACCCAAGAATAAGGGGGACCATAAGCATATTGTTTTATTTCAAGAATGCTTCAAGGCCTCAACTGGTGCAAGCAAGGATTTGTGGATTCTAGATAGTGGCTGTTCAAGGCACATGACAGGATTTGCAGATCTACTTGCCGATATCTCAGAAGCATCAGGTCCCCTAGTGGTTTTCGGTGATAATGCCAAAGGAAAAATCATCGGTATTGGTACCATCAAGAGAGGTGCAGTCACTGTACAGAAGGTCTCTCTAGTGAATGGTCTGAAACACAACCTTCTATCAATATCACAATTCTGTGATAAAGGAATGCAATGTGAAAGATATTGCTTCTAATGAAACTCTTCTCACTGCCAAACGTAAAGGTAACATTTATGCAGTAGATTTAAGTACTATTACTGGTGTTGCTAATGTTTGTTTTGTAGCTAAGAACATCAGTGAGAACTCATGGCTATGGCACAAGAGACTCAGTCACTTGAACTTCAAGTATCTATCCAAACTTGCCGGTTTAAATCTGGTAACCGGTCTGCCTCAAGTGTCTGCTGATCATAGAAAGAAATGCAAGGCCTGCCAACTCGAAAAACAACACAAGACATCTTTCCACAGCAAGCCCTGCATGTCTACATCTAAGTGCCTCCAACTGCTACACATGGATCTATTTGGCCCCACAACTACTGTAAGTATTGGGGGAAGTAGATACACTCTGGTGGTAGTAGATGACTATTCAAGATATACTTGGGTAGAAACCTTCAGCAACAAAGATGATACTTACGTTGTTGGTACCAAGTTATTTAGACTAATACAGACCCAGAAGGAGAGTGATATCATCAGTATGAGATCAGACAACGGCACTGAATTCAAGAACAATGGTATTGCTCAGTATTGTGATGATCATGGCATAGACCACAACTTCTCAGCTGCCGGTACACCACAACAAAATGGTGTCATTGAAAGAAAGAACAGAACTCTTATAGAAGCTGGTAAGACCATGATTGCTGAAGCCAGGCTGCCGATATATTTTTGGGCTGAAGCCATCAATACCACCTGCTTCACTCAGAACAGATCTCTCATCAACAAATTCCATAACAAGACTCCTTATGAACTCTGGAGAGGCGGAATTCCCAATATTGGTTTCTTCAAAATATTCGGCTGCAGAGGAAAATTTGATGAGAAAGCTGATGAAGGAATCTTTGTTGGATACGCTAAACATAGTAAGGCCTTTCGATTTTTCAATAAGAAACTTTTGAAAATTGTTGAATCTGTTCATGTAACCTTTGATGAATTTGATTTGCTAGAGTCTGACAAGGCTCCAAATAGTACTAATAAATCTAGTGCTCATGAGACATGTGAATCCAGCAATACTAACCATGCAGGATAAGTTCCAGCTGCTGATCCAGTTATATCAGTAGAAGAATCAACCGAAGCTCAATACTTCCCTTCATCGGCAGAACCAAAATCTGCTGATAAATTTCACAATCCATTTGCTGATGAAAATTCTGCTGATCATACTGAAAACATATCTAGCCCTCAACCAATTTTTGTTATAAGGCCCTTCCCAACAAGCTCTCAATCTAATCCACCTCTCACCCAAAACTCTAATTCTCCTACTCCACCTGCTGATCTTGATCCTCCTCTCGAATCTTGACAACAAGATACAGTCAGACAAGATGTACCAAGGGAAGTTAGAACAGTTCGTGATCATCCATTAGAAAATGTGATTGGTGATGTCTTTGGACCAAGATTGACAAGAAACCTTAGTAAAGCATTCGCCGAGAGTCTTTTCTCATCTGCTATGGTTTCCAATATAGAACCAAAGAAGACTGAAGAAGCTCTTGCTGATCTGGCTAGGTGGAAGCTATGCAGGATGAGCTAAATCAGTTCGAAAGATGCAATGTGTGGGAACTAGTGCCAAGACCATCATCTCAACAAGTTATTGGTACAAAGTGGGTATTTAGAAACAAATTGGATGAAGCAGGGAAGATCATAAGAAATAAAGCAAGGTTAGTTGCTAAAGGATACCGACAAGAAGAAGGGATTGACTACGATGAGACATTTGCTCTTGTTGCAAGATTGGAAGCTATAAGACTTTTCCTAGCCTATGCCGCCTTCAAAGAATTCAAATTGTATCAAATGGACGTGAAAAGTGCCTTCCTGAATGGAGAACTCCAAGAACTTGTGTATGTTGAACAACCACCAGGTTTTGAAGACTCTAAGAAGCCTAATCATGTCTACCGATTGAAGAAAGATCTCTACGGCCTAAAGCAAGCTCCAAGGGCATGGTATGAAACCCTTTCTAAGTTCTTACTTAGTGATGGCTTAGGTTTCACTCGAGGTAAAATCGATAATACTTTATTTGTTGCCAAGCACAAGGGTCATTCATTGTTTGTTCAAATATATGTCGATGATATTATTTTTGGTTCTACTAATGAATCACTTTGCAAGAGATTTGAGAAGCTAATGCAGAGCAAGTTCAAGATGAGCATGATGGGTGAACTAACATATTTCCTTGGACTTCAAGTCAAGCAATCCAATGAGGGAATATTCATCAGTCAAGCCAAGTACGCAAAAGAATTAATCAAGAAGTTTGGCTTTGAAAATGCTCACTCTCAAAGCACACCTATGGGCACTAACATTCACTTAGATAAGGATGAGTCTGGTAAGAAAGTAGATATGACTGTCTACTGAGGTATGATCGGCTCACTCCTCTATCTTACTGCCAGTACACCAGACATTATGTTTGCTGTATGTGTTTGTGCCAGGTTTCAAGCTGACCCTAGGGAATCTCATCTGCAAGCTGTTAAACGTATCATTAAATATCTATGTGGCACTGCTAACCTTGGATTATGGTATGCTAGAGATTCATCTTTTAATCTAATAGGTTATTCAGATGCAGACTTTGCAGCTTACAGGGTAACAAGAAAGAGTACAAGTGGGACTTGTCAATTTCTTGGTGATAGATTGGTGTCTTGGTCCTGTAAGAAGCAAGCATCAATTTCCACTTCTACTACTGAAGCTGAGTACATAGCTGCCGGAAGTTGCTGTTCACAGATCCTTTGGATGAAGCAGCAGCTTGTTGACTATGAAGTTCCATCTCAAATTTGTCCCATCTATTATGACAATCAATCTGCCATCTCAGTCTCAAACAACCCGTTCATGCATTCCAAAACCAAGCACATAGACATCAAGTATCACATTATGAAGGAACATGTTGAATAGGGAAACGTGGTGCTGCTCAAAGTTCATACCGATTACTAAAGAGCAGACATACTGACAAAGCCCTTAGACCAGAAAATATTTGAATTCCTAAGAGGTGAACTAGGTATGATTGATTTCTATGGTTAAAACTGTGCTAACTCTGCCGATTGTGCTAGTCTTGCCGATCTCATCAGTAAGTGTGAAAATCATGCCGACCAAATTATATTGCCGACAAAATATTGCTGACAACAACATGCCGATCATCATATCTTGCCGACTAAACTATCTTGCCGATTTGTAAAAAGCATCAAATCAGCATGTCTCTGCAAAAAGATAAGATTCCTGACACATGACGTTAGCAATCAAATCAAAGGTACATCGATCACACCAATTCCCTGACACGTGTGTGTACCTTTCTTACCCAAAATCGTGTCATGATGTATTCCATTTAATGCGATACATCAGCAAGGTAACTGGTCATCATCATTTTTTTATTTTGACTAATTTACCCCTTCTCCCTCTTTCTTTTAACTGTTCATTTCTCACCGTTTTGTGTGCGCATTAAATTTTGCGTGCGCACATTCTCCGAGATTATAGGTACAGTTACTTCTCATTATTCTTGCCTTCTCATATTCTCTCTCTCTCCCCCATAACATATATAACGCCCTTTCAAAATCTTTCAAGCTTTCTCCGCCATTTTTACTGCTCTCTCTCTCACCCCTCTTACCGAATTACTTAGATTCAATTCCTATTTGCCTTTATCTTCATAATCTGGTAATTGTTAATGTTTATACTCTGCTCATTTCTAATCATCCTTGTTTTTATTTGTCTTTATTTCTAACATTGTGAGATTTTTGAATAACTTGCAGAAAATGTCCGGCGAAAAAGATATCTACGGAGGTTATGTTGACTCCGACTACTTCAATGACGAAGCCGATGGGGTTTTCTTGAAGAATCTTCTTATTGGGTCTTTGCTCGACTCTTTCGTTACTCCATATGGAGTTGAATTTGTGTTCTTGGATCTGGTTAAAGAGTTCTTCTCCAACTCCTCGGTTGTACGTTCTCCGGTTAACTCTTCAATCATTGTCTCCGTCAATTCTACAGTCTTGGGCATGCAAATTTGTCTTACTCCCTCTTCTATTTTTGAAGTTTTTCCCTCTCTTGGGAATGAAGGGTTGAGTGCTCTTGTTGATGATGAGGAATTGGACAAGGCATGGAATCTTATGAGAGGAGCTGGTCCAAGACTCTGTGGCACCAGTCATCTGAAGATTCATTATCCTCGCCGATACTATGCTCTTGCTGAGATAGTGGATAGATGCCTCATTTGCCGATCTGGATCTCATAGCAATGTAACTGATGTGCAGTTTGAAGCCATGGCCGCCATTGTTCTGCAGATTGAGTTCAACTGGTGTGCTTACATATTCCAGATCATTGCTACTGCTGCTGACAAATGGTCTTCTGATAGGCTGAAGAACAAACCCAATCCTGGGAAAGGATGTCATTATCACTTGATCAGTATGATTTTGAGAAGAAATTCCATCATAGTCAATGCAAACCATTCTTCATCCAACATTGCCTTCAGCAAATTAAAATCTTTTGATGCTAAAGATTGGAAGAGAATAGACAAGAAGGCTTCTAGTGTTGTTGCACCTGCACCAGCACCTGCTGACGCTCCAAAGAAGAAAAGAGCTAAGACAATTCCTTTAGTTGCTTCCAAATCTGCAGTCTCTACTCCTGCTCCTTCAAAAGATAGAATTCTTGCTGATTCTACTCCTGGTGCTCCAAAGAAAAGGAAATTGGTGAAGGCTGCTGATAAAGTGGTGTCAAAGAAGGCAAAGGTTGCCGACGAACCAGACTTGCCGATGAAGAAGTCTACTCAAGTTGCTGATAAGATGGCCTTGCCGATGAAGAAGCAAAAGTCTATTGCCGACGAAGTTCCTTCTGCTCCTATTGATTCTGCTGATCCTAGAGCAAAGTTGATTAGATTTGCTCCTTCTCATCTTACTGGTGCTTCCCTCACTGCCGATCCTGCTGTCAAAGTTGAAATTCCTGGTAAAGAATTTACCGATGACTTTGCTGATGGCAAAAGTATTGAAGATGTTATTGAAAAGCTCAAGTCTCAGACTCCAAGGAAATGTGCTCCCATCAGAAATCCCACCTTCCACACCTTCTACAGAAACCCTTGGTCCTTCACTAACAAGGTCTTGAACAAGAAATGGGTCTTTTCGATTGATCATCTGCCTCCTTTCATTCGTCGTCTTCTTCAGTTTCATGAAGAAATGAAGGACTCTGTGCCATCTGGGAAAACTTCTGATTATGTTGACTACCGGAGTTTGAACATTCGCACTGATATGTGGAATGAGAAGTTCTTCCCTCTCTCTAAGTTCAAGCAGTTGAAAGAAGCTGAACTGAAGCTGAATTTTGGTCGTTATTTTGACTATCTACCAATTCACTGGAACCAAGTCTATCTTTTTCAAGATCGAATTAGACAAGACTTGATGGTTCAAGATGTGTGGATCATATATGCCAGAACTTTCAATCAGCTCTCCCAATTCACTGAGTTTGATCCATATCAGATTGGCAGAATGGAAAATGATGAAGACTTACTGACGTACAATGATGATGAGGCTCCTGCTCATAGTCCTCTCAATGCTCACTTCCATAGATCAGTAAAGAAGGTCACTATGGACTTGATTAAAATGTCAAACGAATTTCTGTTAAAGCAAGATGCCGATCGTCGTGCTGCCAAAGATCTTGCCGATCAAGTTACTCATGCTCCTTCGCCTAGCAGCAGCAAGACTCTGTCTGATGCTGATGGTGAAAATGTTGCCGATAAAAGTGTTGATGCTGATGCCGACAGTGACTCTGCTGATAGTGATGATGATGACAATGATGGTGCTGACTTACTTAGAGAATTGGTTTGTGCTCATAAAGTCGCTGATGTCTCTCCTTCAACTTCTCAAACAACCGACAGTGACAAGATGCCGATAAGATCTGTCATGGCTAAAGCTCCCTCTTCTGCTGAAGTCTTTGCAGAATCTGTAGTGATGAGTGAAAGTAGTACTGAAGTTCATGCCGATGAACCTGTTAAAGGGGTTATGGAATTTCAAGTTGAGAAAACTACTGACACTCAACCTCTGATTGAAGTATCTGCTGACCAACCTGCTCCTGTTGAGGAAACTATGGACACTCAACCATTGGAACCATTGGATGATGTAGTTGATGTATCTGTTTTAGGAGGATTTTATACTGAATAAGGGACTGATGAGAAAATTGCCGACACTCATCTTACTGAGCAAACTACAGACACTCAGTTAGTCACGGTAACTCCTGAATTGCAAATTGTTGAACCTACTGGAATCAAGGAGATTGTTGAGTTGGGAGGAGGTACTGATGAAAGGACTACTGATCTTGATGCTGATATAGCTGCAAGCTTGCAATTTGAGGAAGTTTTTCTACAGCCATTGATCAGCTTGCCGACTACCGTCCCCCCTCCTCTACCTGCTCCAACTGCTGTTCGTGCCAATGGAAATCATGTCGATGAGACTGATCCTGCTGATTATATGGAGGTGGGAGAACAAGCTTTCGTGAATGCTGATGTTGTTGATACTTCTCCACCTGCCAACTATGATTATTTTTAGAATGGGAAAGATATGATGTGCTCCAACTGGTACACTACCAATGCTTCTATCCCTTCCAACAGCTTTGGACAGCCTCTCTTTAATGTTCATCCGAGGCTATCATTCAAATATACCCTCCAAAGGTGTCCACTTCCATTTGGCAAAGACCACCCTCATTTCACCAAGCATCCATTCTCTTCTGGCGCATCAACCAGTGACAGACCCATCTTCCTTCCATGGATCAAAGATGACCGTATTCATATAAAGGGAAAGACTCCTCGGATTTCTAGACTGAAGTAGAAAATCGTCTATGAACCTCGATGTCTACTACCTGGTAAACTGAAGATAGGTGGTAAGATCGTTCTCCCTGGTCTATCTCCAAAAGAAGTTTGCATCACTTCAAATGGTTGGATGAGGAGATGCTCTATGATCAACGATGAGTTTCGAGAAATTCTGGAGTATCGGCATATCAACGCTCGTGGCCTTGTACACTTAGTAAAATCTGTTGCACTTGCCATTACTCTGCCGATGTTTAATCCTTGTCAGCGTGCCGATCACCTGGTTTACACATCTAAGCTGATGAATGCTAGATTGGTGATTATGATATTGGAAGGCATTTCTTGTGTGGTGTTTCAGCTAGCTCTGTTGCTATCTATGGAAGACAACGGCATATTTCATCGGCCAGGAGATAGGGATATCATTGTCCATCCCAAATATCCTCTGGAGATTGTTTATCCTAGACCTGCCGATATTGTCTCAACCTTTGTCTCTGCTGATTTTCTTGTTGCCGGTGCTATCTCTGCTGATGCTATTGTTCTTGCTGATGAGGATCCTGTACTCCATCAAGTTCTTCCTTTACCTCTACCTCCAGCTCCTCTTCCATCTTCTCCATTGCCGATAGTTATTTCTGATGATGAGATGCAGATCGTTGTTGATGATGTACAGATCGAGGATGCTGACTTAGAGAATGTGGATTTTGACTCCTCTCTATTTCTCAAAAATCCCAAAGTCTTTGCTGCACCGATTTACGTTGATAAGCCTATCATCTTCAACAGCATTTATGACTTCCATCTGTTTGAAGAAGGATTAGACTATAATCAGAACGAAGCTGCTAGTCGTGGTGATTTGGTTGATTTCTCGCATTCCATTATGGATTTGTTCAAGCAATCCACCAAGGAGCTTACCAAGCAGATTTATAAGTCCAATCAGGACATCTGTATGATGTTATCAGGATCAGGACATCTGTATACAATGATATGAAAAATCTGCTGCAAGATAGAACTGAACGTGTATTTAATCTGTCAGAGATAAATGGCTCTCTTGTCACTCAACAGAACATTCTACTTGCCGAGCACAATGATACCCGCAGCAAACTTGAAGCCTCAATAGAGAAAATTGCTGATCAAAGGGATGAACTTTTTCAAGCCAAGTTAAAGATTGCTGAACTTGAGGCGAACAATAAGATGTTATCTGAAAGATTGGAGAGTGCACAAAGAAGACAGCGCAAGGCGGAAAGGAAAGCAGAAAAGAAGGAGGAAAGAGCTAAGAAGAAAAGGAAGAAGACTGAATCTACCCCAAAGGAATCGACTCCAGCAGAAGATCCCAAGACTTCAGATCCAGCTGCTGATTCTTGTGTCGACATAGCCTATGATGTAGATATCTTATGAAGACCTCCAAAGACAAATTTCTTTGCCTAATGATATATTGATTGTGCTAATATGTTATGTCTTATAATTGTGTTATCTGCATTATTCCATGTTAATCTTTTATGCAGATCATCACTCTTGCCGATTCGCTGAACCGACTTCACCATTTATTTTGGTGAATCCACCTTTCACTTTAGACATTTAGTGTGACTTACCTTAGGAAATGATTATACCTAGATATCTGCAGAAAACATTTCAATAAGTTAAGAGATGTCCTTAGTATTAAGGGTGATTGGACTTAAGTAATTAGAAGGAGATTGTTGTTCAAATAGATTCCTAGACACTAGAATTACTTAATCCCAATCATGTCTACACTTAGGATCCCCCAATTTTATTAGAACCTCTTTAGGTACCCTTAGGATTCTTTGTGACCTGCACAGGTGTATTACATCTCTTCATACAAGGCAAACCAGCAAGAGGAAGCAAATCAGCAGACCAGTAAACAAGTTGCCGATCAACTCTATTTTCAACATGCGACAAGTTGCCGATCAACTTGCTAAACAAGTTGCCGATCAACTTACTAACACAAGTTGCTGATCAACTCCATTCTGAACTTGCCGATAAAGAAAGACAGTCTATACTGTCAGTCAGGTTACATCGTTCCATCTTAAAGTCAACCTTGCTGATTGTCCCTGTCCTTTCATACTGTTTTATCAAAAAGTAGTTTACCTGCTCTGTAGTTATTACTGCGCCGTCTGACACATAGCTACTTTTAGCTATACTCTGTCTCTACTTGCTTTTGCAGGTAACCGGTTGAGACAAAGGGGTCTTTACCCATCAGTGTCGCGACCCCGACCTCGCGGGCCCGAAGTGCGCGAGCTGGACGTCGACTTAACCAATAAACTCTAAAATAATGAAGATAAAAATTTCATTTCTATACCAAGAGGTGATAACACAAAGTTTTGAAATCCAACTTGAACAACAAAATATAAACTAGTGTAAGCTCCATAAGCTTACACCCAAAATAATAAAATATACAAATTCTAATGACATCAAGTTTGGTACAACTATTCCCAAAAAGGTTACACATTTATGTAATGTAAATCCACCAATAACAACTTGCCCAAAAAGCTCAACCCACGCGACGTCCTCCTCGTGATCAGCGAGTCTAATCCTTTCCTCCTGGGGGGTTAAGGAAAAACAAAGATAAAAGAAAGGGGGTGAGATAAATCTCAATAAGTTACTAATGCAACTACAAGACATGCTATGATGCAATAAGCAATAAACAATAATAAATATCACTTAGCACATAGCATTTATCAATTAACAGATAGCAGCGGAAATAAACAATTAACAAAGGATATTAGCCAAGGTTTCCCAACTGATATAACCAAATAAAGGTCGCTGCGCAGCTTCAACAATTAACCCAATCAACATCTTCATAGTAGCATAAAAGCTGAAGAGAATACCCCCGGTACCGGAACCAATAACAAAGTAACGTGCCACAAAGGGCGGGAGCCATGCCACAAAGTCATGCTCCAAAATGTCTAGCTAGAATACTCACAAAAGGAGCTAGATCATCCCATCTTTAGAAATAACATGACCCAGAAATGAAACCTTCTCGAGCCAAAATTCGCATTTACTAAACTTCGCAAACAAATGCTCCCTCGCAAGAATGGATAAAACTGTCCTCAAGTGTTGCTCGTGCTCCTCTCGAGATTTAGAGTAGACAAGAATGTCGTCGATGAAGACCACCACGAACGAATCAAGATAAGGATGGAAAACCCGGTTCATCAAATCCATAAATATGGCAGGTGCGTTAGTCAACCCAAACGGCATAACTAGGAACTCGTAGTGACCATAACGAGTGCGAAAGGCAGTCTTCGGAATATCCTCCGATCGAATCTTCAACTGATGGTACCCACTCCTCAAATCAAGTTTAGAGAACACCACGGACCCTTGAAGCTGATCGAATAAATCATCAAATAACCACTTCAAAGCTTCATATATCATCATACAAATGGAGATGAACAATTTTAGCATATAAATGGGGGAAAGCAACTTACTCAGATTTTCTCAAGGTTGACGGAATTCGAATATTCTTAGCTCCCTACGATCCTATCGATGATCTAAACATGTTTCATATTATGAGAAATGAGAGGGAATGAGGGGAAGATAGCTTGATTGAAGAGAGAAGGGAGAGAAGAAAACTTACCCAACAACCAAGGAGAGAGAGAGAGTATGCTGGGAATGGAGTGAGGATGAGGGAGAAGAGAGAGAGTAGTTGAATAATAATTTGAAATGTTACACTTAGGGCCCCTCCCCTACTCTACCCAATACAAATAACTCCCCACCAACAATAAAGACCCAACTCTCTATACTAGCACAATTAACCAATTAAATGCTAGGCATAAATTATTATAACACATAAAATGCACACATAAATTATTAATCAAATAATAATTTAAACAATTAAATAAGAAATAAATAAATAATTAAATATTTATTATCTAGAAAATAGAGACGGGTTTTCGGGTCGTGACAATCAGACTTTTCCAAGCATGCGTGTACAACAAATCTTCGCCATTAATGCTCAAGATACCGCATTAAATGCTCATCACCTACCCAGCTGGAAATTCAAATATTATCCTTCTTCTACAAGACTCAAGACATTCACTCCTCTTATAAATAGAGGACTTGCTGCATTGAAGAAGGGTGGTGCATTAAAGAGAGTTGAATGTTTTTTAGTATTCATTAAAGACTCAAACATTCTGTGTCCAGATAATCATTAGATCATTTAATAGGACATACACTTGTGCACCAACTCAAACAACATTGTTAGTATTCCCGAACTAGATCATTTAAGGAATACGTTGTTTAAGTTATTCACACACCCACCTGAGTGAGATAATTTCTTTTGAACTTGCCGCTCAAAAATACTTGGTCAGATTTGTTTTACGATCCATTAGAAATTTCTAGAACTTTGTCTTTGTATACCGGTAAAGCCGTGCTTGTAATAGACTAGAGATATCTAATAGTACTCTTAACCCAAATCCAAGTTCTGACCAAACTTGGTAGAGGACGTAGCAGTATTTACACTGTGAACCTCTCCAAATCCTTGTGTCTCTGTTGCTTACTTTATCGTTGCCGGTTGGAATTCTATCACCGGCAGATTGCATATGTTCGTACTGATTCATTGTAATTTCCATTGACCAATCTCTTGAAACTGCATTGAACTTTTGGAAACAACTTTGTGTTTAAACTAAGCTCTAAAAACTATTTCTTACCGATTTAAGTGTGAGTTAAAACTTAGTCATATCTTCTCCGCTGCGCTTACTGATAATAGTTTGCAAACTGATAAGTGACTTTGCATTTATAAAAGTGTTTCTTGAAAAGTTTTAAAAAGGCTATTCACCCCCCCTCTAGCCTATTTTCCTACCAATTGGGCCTAACACACAAAGATAAATATTGCAGTATAAATACATGTTTATGTTTAATAATGGTGTTAGAAGAGTTCTAAGTATACCATTACTATTCTACAAAAGGTGGAGTATCTAGTCGTATGGGATGCAACTAGAAAATTGTTTGGATTAAGATATTAATTAGTAAACTATAGATCGTTTCTAGTGTTACTAATTGATGGACCTTCATAGTGTCAATAATCGTTATTACACGAGTCAAGGGACAAATATCTTATCTAAACATATACTCAGATGTTTCTATCTTACTCGAGAAATCGTCAAAGATGGGAGATGTCAAAATATGCAAAATACCTTATGATAATAACAAGGATAATCATCCTACATAAGCTCGCTTGCAACTATGATGGAGATCATAACTAAGCTCAATGGGTATTGGATACACGTTGATTGGGCCTAGTGCAAGTGGGAGATTGTTGGATATTATGCCCTAGGCCCTTGAGAAAGGCCTATGCATTATATCATAGCTTCATTGTTATAGAGATAACAAACTGTTGGTAGTGGTGCCCTAGGCACGTTTAATAAACGTTGTAATTGTTATCATTTATTTCATATCAATAAAGAAATGTTTTGATTATTATTGTTGTTCATGTTTACTTATAATAATCTCCGTCCCTAGTACTTGTTAAGCACTAGTATAAAGGCTAAATGATCATGAGATGATCATGTTAGATTTATGGGTACTTGTTTGGAACAAGGTACCGGACATAACCCGCTGTATGATATTTATGTCATGGTCTATGTCGTACATATATCTCAAATGAATTGATTAGATCAATGTCATTTGGATTATCAACATATTCGGAATCGAGAAAGTATTGAACAAAACAAGTTGACTTGTTGACCATGACTTGTGTTCAATGACATCGTGGACAAAGGGATTATGACATGTTCTAAAGGAATGCGAACTTGTATCTAGTTATACTATTTGGGTAGGTATGACGGTTTGCTAGAACCTAATCATATCTTATGGTTTCATGTTTGAACCCATTGCCAACTTAGTATAATCCTAGAGGGTCACACACAATAGAACGAATCTTAAATAAGGACTATATTGGAATTTTGGAATTTCTGGAAATCTGGACAAGTGGGCGACCGCACAGTCTGGGTTGGGCGGCCGCACAGTTTGGGTCAGATAGTACCAGAAACCTTCTAGATAGATGTGCGACCACACAAGGGTTTTGGGCGGCCGCACACCCTGTCGGAACTGGTTTCCTAATTTGATTTGGAAAAGAATTTTGGACGGGTTTAGACACAAGTTTCCTATTTGGAATAGGTCTAACTTGTATATAAACAGCCAAATTTGGGCCAGAACAAGATATAGCTTTTGTGCAAGTCTTCAAAGGGTTTGAGAGAGCTTTTTTTTGTTCTAAGACATCCTTGATTGAAGAACAAAATAATACACAAAGAAAATTCCATATAGTTTATATTGATTGTGAAAACGTGTTTTCCAATTTGGTCTAGCAAACAAGATCAAGTATTCTTGATATTCGTTCGTGGTGTGGATACCGCTAGAGGGTGAAGCTTATCATCTTCAAAGTTCGTGTTCTTACTTTTGTGATCAAAGCTTCAAATTCTCCACCAAGATTCAAGACCAAAATCAAAGTCATCAAGGGTTAGTTTTCTAGTATTCATATTGCAAGTATTTGATTCAATCATATGAACAAGATCTATGGGCTTTGGGTTTCATAAATTTTAAATGCTAATTTCCACTGCGCATGTGTCTACGAAACCCAACAGTGGTATCAGAGCCCCGTTCATGTTGATTATTTCAATACTTAGATCATGTTGTATATAAATTGTTTATGTGCCTAGCATGATATGAATATTGGATTATATGATGTTTATGTGTTATGTGATTTTATGTGGTTTATTGTTTTACAACATTAATCGCACGATTCGATCGCAATAAATATTATGATGGATTCTGATTTGTTTGATTATTAATTCTGATTGGATCATGGTTTTAATAATCGGGGAAAAACAATTTTGAGACAAATTTTCGAACTTTAAAATTGTCTTAAGATCCTCCTGTGCGAACGCACAGAATAACGTGGGCGGCCGCACATGTTTGGGCGACCGCACAGTTAATTTTGGGCGACCGCACAATGCAATCAGAATATTGATTCTTTTTGCCTTTTGATCAGATTTGGAATTTTCTAGAGGTCCAACCAAACCAATAACAGAACCAGGCCAGACCTGCTGATCTGGAATGGGTTTTGGGTAGTTGGTTTTGGTGTGGATCTTGGGGTTTGATTTTCCTATTTGTTCTAGTCTTGTGACTCTAAGATTGGTTCAAGGTTTGGATGGCTAATCTACGTTCATCGAGATTGTGTTTCCCAAACTTGATCGCAATCAAAGTTTCAAAGATAAAACGAAGTTAGAATTATGAAGAGTTCATAATTGCTAAGATTGAGAAACAAAGTTCTTGATTCAATGATTGGAGATCCATGTGGAATTGTGGATGCAATTGGCCTACGTTCAACGAGACCATCTATTGCTTAGTTTCGGCCACATGGACTACTGTCTTGGTTTCTTGAATTAGTGCGGAATTGTGGATGCCTTATGGCTTAGTTTCGGCCGCACTTCTTGTTGTCTTGATTTGGAAGATGATAACCAAAGTTGAAATAGTCTCATCCTCATAATTATAGAGAAACTAATGACACATAAATATTATCCTTAAATTAATGGAGATTAATTTAGTGGCTAAACTTGATGCGTAACATGTTTATATTATGTGCTCATAAATGTGTTGTATGTTATATGTGATGAACCTTCAAAGAAAGTTTTAAGTTCTTTTTGCCATGCCATGATTAAAACACTTGTTTATACATGGGTGATTTTGATGTGGGTTCGCCTCCGCGAGGTGCATTAATTTTATTCATGTATGAGCAAGATGAGGTTCATTAATTCAATGTGGGCTTGCCTCCGCAAGGTGCATTAAATTGAATGGTTCTTATACGTTTAAAATGGTTGGACTTAATTAGGCGTCAAAACAGTTTTGGGCCTAGGCAAAAGATGAGATTAAAACATGCTTTTTGAAATTGGATTTCTCAAAGAATCTCATAAAAGAATCTAAGAATCATATGGGATATGATTGACATGATTGTCTACCTAATTAATTTAGTTTTGAGCGGTCCGCCTCCGTGGACTCAAAAGATAAATTAAAGTTGGATCTTAGCCCAATTAAATTATATTATACATTGGATGTATATGAAGGTTATATAATTTAGTGGGAGTATTTTGTTTGAAAATACATTGTTTATTTCTTTAATGAAAAATTGGTTGTTATTAAATTTTGGAAATTTTGCATATTTGTAGATAATGACTACTAACACTCAATCAATTTCGTTGCGATCGATCCTTGAGAAGGATAAGCTCCAAGAGAATGGTACGAACTTTATGGATTGGATCCGTAGCCTAAGAATTGTTCTAAGGCAAGAAGATAAGTTGTACATTCTTGATGGGCCACTTCCTGCTGAACCAGAACCTACTGCCCCTAGGGCAGAAAGAGACAGTTACAAGAAACATCGTAATGATTCTAGAGATGTAAGCTGTCTCATGCTTGCTACCATGTGCTCAAAACTCTAACAAAGTTTGGAACATTTGGAAGCCTATGAGATAGGCGTGGAGTTAAGAGCCATGTTTCAAGAGCAAGCTAGGCAAGAGAGGTACAAGACCATTGTTGCATTCACCACTTGCAAAATGAATGAAGGGCAACAAGTGAGTCCTCACATGCTGAAAATGAAAGGTTATGTAGAGCATCTTGAGAAACTTGGATATCCAATCTCATTGGAGCTAGCCACGGATCTCATTCTTAATTCATTGCCTAAAAGTTATAATCAGTTTGTGATGAATTATAACATGCATGTAATGGATAAGAATCTCTCTGAGTTGCATGGGATGCTTAAAACTGCGGAGATGAAGATTACAGAGAAAGGTTCTCCCGTGCTCTTGGTTCATGATGGGAAGAATGCTAGTGCCAAAGGAAAGGGTAAGAAAGTTGTCAAACCCAAGATAAGCAAGGCAAAGGTTGCCAAGGCTTCTGAGGCAAAACCCGATTCACAAAAGGATGCAATCTGTTTCCATTGTCAAGAAATTGGTCATTGGAAACGTAATTGCAAGGCTTTCTTGGAAGAGCAAAAGAAGAAGAAGAGCAGCAAGGCTGCGACGACTTCAGGTATCTATATGATAGATATTCTCCTTTCTACCACTGATTCTTGGGTATTGGATAGCGAATGTGGTTCTCAAATTTGTTTAAATGTGCAGGGTCTAAAGAATAGGAGACTACTTAAAGAGGGTGAAGTAGACCTACTCGTGGGGAATGGAGCAAGAGTTGCTGCATTAGCCGTAGGGACTTATGAAGTCACTTTACCTTCTGGATTAATTCTTGTTTTGAACAATTGTTATTATGTTCCGGATTTAAGTAGAAATATTATTTCAATTTCTTGTTTGGATAATGAAGGTTTTAAGTTTCTTATTGAGAATAAGAAATTTTCTATTTATTTAAATGATGTGCTTTATGGTATTGCTAATTCATTTAATGGCCTTTATGTCTTGAATGTCAAGAATGAAAATAATGACAATGTCTATCATATAAATAAGAAATCCAAACCTAATGATGTAAATCATACTTATTTGTGGCATTGCCGTCTTGGTCATATAAATGAGAAGCGTATCTCAAAACTTCATGGGGACGGTCTCTTGGGTTCATGTGACCTTGGGTCATATGATACTTGTGAGTCGTGTCTTCTTGGGAAAATGACTAAGACACCTTTTACCAAGCTAGGTGAAAGGGCAAGCGACTTATTGGGGTTGATACATTCCGATGTATGCGGACCATTAAGTAGCAATGCTAGGGGAGGATTTCAATACTTCATAACCTTCAATGATGATTATAGTAGATTTGGGTATGTTTACCTAATGAAACATAAAAGTGAAGCATTTGAGATATTTAGAATATTTCAAAATGAAGTAGAAAAACAACTTGGAAAAAGTATTAAGACACTTCGATCAGATCGAGGTGGAGAATACTTGAGTCATGAATTTGATGATCATCTAAAGAATTGTGGAATAGTTTCACAATTGACTCCACCTGGAACGCTACAATGGAATGCTGTGTCCGAGAGGAGAAATCGGACTTTGTTAGACATGGTTCGATCAATGATGAGTCAAGTTGATCTTCCAATATCCTTTTAGGGTTACGCTCTAGAAACCGCTGCATTCACACTAAATCGTGTTCCAACTAAATCGGTTCAAAAGACTCCATATGAGATGTGGAGCGGAAAGAAAACTTGTTTATCTTTCACGAAGATTTGGGGTTACGAAGCCTATGTCAAAAGACTTGTCTCTGACAAACTTGCACACAAATCTGACAAATGTATTTTCGTGGGATATCCAAAGGAAACTAGAGGATATTACTTTTACAACCGTGAGGACAACAAAGTCTTTGTTGCCCGAACTGGTGTCTTTTTAGAGAAAGAGTTTCTCTCCAAAGAAATCAGTGGGAGTAAAATAAATCTTGAAGATATTCGAGACCCAGAAAATGACATTGAACCAATAGTAGAACAAGAACAAGAACCACAAGGAGTTGTGGAACCTGTTCAAAATACACAAGCAACTCGCAGATCTAGTAGGTTACGATCCGAGCCCGAGAGATATGGATTTCTCGTAATGGATAGTAATGGGTGGAAATCATTGAGAATGATGAACCGACAACCTACCAAGAGGCGATGTCTTCTCCTGATTCGGATAATTGGCTTGGAGCCTTGGAATCCAAATTGCAATCCATGCAAGACAATCAAGTTTGGAACTTGATTGATGCGCCCGAAGGTGTAAAAACCATAGGATGCAAATGGGTCTTCAAGAAGAAGACTGACATGGATGGGAAGGTGCATAATTACAAAGCTAGACTTGTAGCGAAAGGTTATAGACAAGTTCATGGTATTGACTATGATGAAACCTTTTCACCCGTAGCAATGATCAAGTCTATAAGAATTCTTCTTGCCATTGCCGCATATCATGACTATGAAATTTCGCAAATGGATGTCAAAACCGCTTTCCTAAATAGAAAACTTCAAGAGGATGTGTATATGACACAACCGGAAGGTTTTGAACAGAATTCTAAGGTATGCAAATTGCAGAGATCCATCTATGGATTGAAGCAAGCTTCAAGGAGTTGGAATCTCCGTTTTGATGAATCGGTCAAAGAGTTTGGTTTCATCAAGAATGAAGATGAGCCTTGTGTATACAAGAAGATTAGTGGGAGCATAGTGCTATTCCTTATTTTATATGTGGATGACATATTACTCATTGGAAACGACATTCCTACACTTCAGTCCATAAAGACTTGGTTGGGAAAGGGTTTCGCAATGAAAGATATGGGTGAAGCTGCATATATACTTGGCATTAAGATCTATAGAGATAGATCAAGGAGGCTACTTGGTTTAAGCCAAAGTACATACATTGACAAGGTCATTAGAAGACTCCGTATGGAAAATTCTAAGAGAGGTACCTTACCGGTGTTACATGGAATTTCTCTAAGCAAGACTCAATGTCCTAAGACAAAAGATGAGCATGATAAAATGAATGATGTTCCATATGCTTCGGCAATTGGGTCCATCATGTATGCCATGATTTGTACAAGGCCGGATGTATCTTATGCTTTAAGCATGACAAGTAGTTACCAATCCGCCCCGGTGAAAATCACTGGATGGCTGTAAAAGCGATTCTTAAGTACTTGAGAAGAACTAAAGATTCGTTTTTGGTCTATGGAGGGATGGAAGATGATCTCGTGGTAAATGCTTACACAGATGCAAGCTTCCAAACCGACAAAGATGATAGTCGATCGCAATAGGGTTTTGTGTTTATGTTAAATGGTGGAGCTGTAAGCTGGAAGAGTTCCAAGCAAAGTACAACCGCTGATTCTACAACAGAAGCTGAGTATATTGCTGCATCAGATGCTGCAAAAGAAGCTGTTTGGATTAAGAAGTTCATTACTGAACTTGAAGTGGTTCCTAGTATTGCTAATCCAATAGACCTTTATTGCGACAATAATGGTGCTATTACTCAAGCAAAGGAACCAAGAGCACATCAGAAATCCAAACACATACTTAGGCGTTTTCATATCATTCAAGAAATCGTTGATAGGGGAGACGTAAATATATGCAGAGTACCTACTGATGACAATGTTGCGGACCCGCTAACAAAGGGACTTCCACAAGCTAAACATGAAGGTCATATTAGGTCCATGGGTATTAGATACATGGGAGATTGGGCCTAGGGCAAGTGGGAGATTGTTGGTAGTGGTGCTGTCACGACCCGAAATCTAGGCTCTATTTTATTGGTAATAAATAATTATTATTTATTTATTTGCTTAATTATGTATTTAAATTATTACTTAATTAATAATTTATGAGTTATAATAATTCATGCCTAGCATTTTATTTGGGTCATTTGGGCTAGTGTAGTATTGTTGGGTCTTAATTGTAAGTAGGGAGTGTAAGCTTTGTGTGTAGTGAAGAGGAGGGGGCCTAAGTGTAAGTTCTTTAAATCATTTTAACTACTCCCTCCCTACTCCTCATCTTCTCCCTCACTCTCCCCATCTCCCAGCAAATCTCTCCCTCTCTCCATGTTATGGGTAAGTTTTTCTCCCTCACTTCTCTCTTCATTTTCTTCATCTTCCTCTTGTTATTTCTCATTTCTTAAAACATGAAACTTGTTTAGATCGTCGATAGGATCGTAGGAAGCCAAGAAATTTCAAGTTCCGTCACCTTTGAGAAAATTCAAGTAAGTTACTTTTCCCCCATTTTTATGCTAAAATGCTCATATCATGTTTATATGATGCTTGATGTATTATATTTGAGGTTTGGTTGAGATTGGAATTTATTGGGAATTTATTTTGAGTTTTGATTGAAAATGGTGATTTGATGAAAGTTGGGATTAAACCTTGATCTTGGTTGATAAATGATGTTATCTAGGTCCTCCTCTTAGTTATAAGTTGTTGTGGTTCATATTTAGGCTTGGTGGGAGATTGTTTGTGTTTGATTTTGAGTGTGGTGAGAAATGGGTAAGAACTTAAGGAACCCAGCTCTGTTTTCCCGGCTGGAATCCAGACCAGGCGCCCGCCCGCCTTAACCCAGGCGCCCGCCTGCACCCCCTTTCCAGCGACCCAAACCTTCTATTGAAACAAGCGCCCGCCTGCCTATGCCCAGGCGCCCGCCCGCTCTAGGCGACCGCCCGCCCTGACCTAGGCGCCCGCCCGCCCTTATTTCCTGGCACTTATTCTTTCTTTGTCCTTAGATTAAATCATAGCCTTAACCCTAGTTTCGGGTATCGTCCTCTTAGACTTAATGGCCACTATGGAATACTCTAATGATGAATTTGGTTCCTTTGTGATTGAGTGTGACTTGGGATATGATTAATTATTGTTTGAGAATCTTGGGACACTTTCGCAATGAGTGGACGTTTAGGGTCACGTTAGTGATAATAGTTGTGTTATTTGAGAGCGACCGTTTGGGTAGTACTCTGTACGAGTAACTCGCGTGTATCGTTTTAGGATGCGTTTGATATGGATCCTTGTTTTAGTGTCATCTTGTCTAATGATCAATATTGTTGGACCCCCTTTTGAATAATACAGTATTTGTTATTTGAACTCCGTTATGAGAAATTCCTTGTTATCGTTGTTGTTAAACTCTTCATGAGTAATCATTGTCTCTTTATGGTGATTGTTTGGATTGGTTTACCTTTTTGGTGATTAATTGGTATGATTCTCTACTTTGGAATCAATGGTTGTTTATTGTACTAGTATTTTATTACTTAGCCTTTACTTGAAAGTCCAGCTGGTATTTTGTGTGTGTTTGGGCGATACGAAACATTATGATGGCACAGCCAAGTCCATTGTGATGTTGACCATTGTTTTGCCCCATTATTACCCTCCTCCAGATTGGCCTTGGATGTGGGAAGATCTAGCTCCTTTGTGTGCATTTTAGCTTTACTTGGAGCATGACTTTGTGGCATGTCTCCCATCCCTTGTGACACTTCATTTGGTTATTGGTTCTGGTACCGGGTTTCTCTTCAGCTTTTATGCTACTATGAAGATGGTTTGCTTGATTGATGGGTTGATTGGTCGCTTCTGACCGGGGGATTTCTCTTCAGCTTTCATGCTATTATGAAGATGTTGATTTGGTTGATTATTGAAGCTGCGCAGCGACCTTTATTTGGTTCTTCAGTTGGGTGAAACCTTGGCTATGTATCCACTTATGAGTGTTTATTTCAGCTTTATGTGTTGCATGATGAGCTGGTCGTTATTTCCAACCGGTATGGGACGGTTGACGATAGGGAGCCTCTCATTTGTTGTTATATGTTTATTTATATGATTGATTATTGGATGTTACCGTTCGTCAGCATGTCACTTATTATTCCGCTGCTATCTGTCTTATGTTAATTGCTATTGGTCATTGCATATTAGCATGTCATGTAGTTGCATTAGTAACTTACTGAGATTTTATCTCACCCCGTTTATTTCCATCTTTGTTTTTCCTTAACCCCCCCCCCCAGGAGGAAAAGGATTAGGATTCGCGCTTCAAGGAGGACGTCGAGAGGATTGAGATTTTGGGGTAGGTTGTTATGGATCGGTTTACATTATTTAAATATATAACTTTTTGGGGATAGTTTTACCATTATTGACGTCATTAAGAATTGTATATTTTATTCTTTTGGGTATAAGCTGTGGAGCTTATGTTGGATGTACATTGTTGATTTAATCTTGGATTTGTAAAATCTTGTGTTATCATCTTTTGGTTCAAAATGGAATTTTTAACTTCTATATTTTAGAGTTTTGGTTTTAAGTCGACGTCCAGCTCGCGATCTCGGGTCCGCGGGGTCGGGGTCGCGACAGGTGCCCTAGGCACGTTTAATAAACGTTGTAATTGTTATCATTTATTTCATATCAATAAAGAAATGTTTTGATTATTATTATTGTTAATGTTTACTTATAATAATCTCTGTCCCTAGTACTTGTTAAGCACTAGTATAAAGGATAAATGATCATGAGATGATCATGTTAGATTTATGGGTACTTGTTTGGAACAAGATACTGGACATAACCCGCTGTATGAGATTTATGTCATGGTCTATGTCGTACATATATCTCATATTAGTTATGTCATTTGAATCCTTAGACATGAAGTTATTATAGTCTTCCACTTGATGAACATTATGTTTGACATATTCAAACGCTACCTTTAACCGGGTAGTTATAAAGGGTATGATTGGCATAATCGGATTCACGTAGGGAAGAATAATAAGCTAAATGGATTTGTCCCTCTTCGGAGAGATGTCAAGCTTGGGCCTCTCGTAGGAATGATGTTGATGGAAATGTTCGGCCGGACTCAAATGAATTTATTAGATCAATGTCATTTGGATTATCAACATATTCGGAATCGAGATAGTATTGAACAAAACAAGTTGACTTGTTGACCATGACTTGTGTTTAATGACATCGTGGACAAATGGATTATGACATGTTCTAAAGGAATGCGAACTTGTATCTAGTTATACTATTTGGGTAGGTATGACGGTTTGCTAGAACCTAATCATATCTTATGGTTTCATGTTTGAACCCATTGCCAACTTAGTATAATCCTAGAGGGTCACACATAATAGAACGAATCTTAAATAAGGACTATATTGGAATTTTGGAATTTCTGGAAATCTGGACAAGTGGGCGACCGCACAGTCTGGGTTGGGCGGCCGCACAGTTTGGGTCAGATAGTACCAGAAACCTTCCAGATAGATGTGCGACCGCACAAGGGTTTTGGGCGGCCGCATACCCTGTCGGGACTGGTTTCCTAATTTGATTTGGAAAAGAATTTTGGACGGGTTTAGACACAAGTTTCCTATTTGGAATAGGTCTAACTTGTATATAAACAGCCAAATTCGGTCCAGAACAAGATATAGCTTTTGTGCAAGTCTCCAAAGGGTTTGAGAGAGTTTTGTTTTGTTCTAAGACATCCTTGATTGAAGAACAAAATAATACACAAAGAAAATTCCATATAGTTCATATTGATTGTGAAAACGTGTTTCACAATTTGGTCTAGCAACCAAGATCAAGTATTTTTTATATTCGTTCGTGGTGTGGATACCGCTAGAGAGTGAAGCTTATCATCAAAGTTCGTGTTCTTACTTTTGTGATCAATGCTTCAAATTCTCCACCAAGATTCAAGACCAAAATCAAAGTCATCAAGGGTTAGTTTTCTAGTATTCATATTGCAAGTATTTGATTCAATCATATGAACAGGATCTATGGGCTTTGGGTTTCATAAATTTTAAATGCTAATTTCCGCTGCGCATGTGTCTACAAAACCCAATACAAACCCGATTATTATATCTTTTGCATGTTTATTATAATGATCATTGTCCCTAGCACTTATGAAGCACTAGCATGAGTTTGATGGATTAAACTTGTGGGTACATGTTGGAGAACAAGTACTGGATAGACCCGTTATGAGATTTATGTCATGGTCAAATGTCATAATTAAATCTCATAATAGTCATGCCATTTGAATCCTTAGACCTGAGATTATCATAGTCTTCCACATGATGAACATAATGTTTGACGTACTCAAACGCTACCCCTAACCGGGTGGTAATAAAGGCTACGATTGGCATAATCGGATTCCTGTAGGGAAGAATGATGAGTCAAGATGGGATTTGTTCCTCTCTCAATAGAGATATCTGCTTGGCCACTCAATGAGTGAGATTGATAATAGTGTATGGCCGTACCCAAATGAATTGATGTGTTCAATGTCATTTGCTCATATCAATCTACTCGAGATCGAGAAAGCAGTGGACAACATAAGTTGACTAGGACCATGACTTATGTCCAATATGATATCGCGTGACAAAGGGATTATGATATGTTCTATAAGGTTACTTTGGACTTTTAAAGTTGTACTAATTGGGTAGTTATAATGACTTGCTAGAGTCCACTTATGACTTACGGGTTCGGACTGGTTCGGACTCGTTGCCAACATAGTATAATCCTATTGGGTCACACACAATAGAACGGATTTGAAAAGGCTAAAATTTCTGGGAAAACAAACTGGCCACCATACGGCTCCTGGAGTGGCGTACGGCTCCTGGAGATCCGTACGGCCACCCCGCCCGTGCTAGTCCAGTTTATTCAGTTTTCTTGACAGAAAAGGAATCCCAAGCCCAAAAGGAATTAGGTCAAACCCTCATATAAGATATGCAGCGGGGTTTGACAACCTCGAATGGTGATTTTAGAAATCACAAACCATTGTTTTAGAAACAATAAATTATAGAGAGGTATGATTATTTATTTGATTATTCTTGATCATCAATATACAATAATCAAAGAGCAAAATTATTCCGATGAAGAAATCGTTTCTTCATCAAGCCTTGGGTCTAGCAATCCAGATCAAGAAGGTGTTCTTGATATCCGTTCGACGTGTGGATACTGATGGAGGGTGTTTTCTTTAACAACTTAAAGTCCGTGTTCATGGATTCGATCTTCAAGGGTATGTTTTCTTTCATCTTGTATTTAATTTAATCAACATGCACGGATCCGGGATCTTGGGTGTTTGATTTAATCTGTTTAATTCCGCTGTGCACAATGCATCAAAACCCAACAGCGTGGTATTCTAGGACGGACTAGAGGTGTTTATATACAAGTTTAGACACCAAATCCTCGAGGAAAAAGGAGGAACAACCGCAGATTAACAGCATGGCTCGTACGAGACATCAATGTCTCGTACGAGGCATCTCCCAGTTCAGATTACAGAAACTCTGCTCAGATTCAGGTTGCCCAATGAGTCAAAACATGCCTCAAACACCTCAGAAATGTACCCCAGACAGTTCATACATCACATACAGATGATCCAACACGAATCCATCTCATAAAAATACCCCTCGGTTGACCAAGCAGATGTGAATCAATCCATTTACACAGTCATAAATAAAAACTAAAATTAACAAAGGTATTATGTGTTAGAGTTAGGAGTTAACTGTTGTATAGGTACAAACCGAAGAAAGAAAAATTGTCTTCGCCTACGCCGAGGCAATAAATACATAATCAACAAAAAAGAGGGAATGGGGGATCCTATCTACTAGGCATCAAGAAGAAAGGAGATGTCACCACTGCCATGTGATCATTCATCAGCCCGAGGCCTTTTCCCGCAAGAAGCTGACTCTGCTGTCAGGCGAGCCAAGCGGCCTAAGAGATCCGCGGTCTCTCTCTTCACCCTTTTGGCATAGGCCATAAACTGGGCAAGCCGTCCCGCGACCTCTCTATACTCAGCAATGGGCACCTATTGATAAGAAATAAATAGAGATGTCAAAATATTTGGATGAATGATAAACAGAGATATGAAATGGTAGAATGACGGAAATGACGGAAGAAAGGTCATAAACCATACTATGGTCGCGTCGGCAGGAGGTACGAGTCCCTCAGGCATATCGTACTGGGCGGGAAGGTCCTCGGTGCTCTCTATCCCCTCAGCCACGTTGTAGGTAAATGAAGCCGATCCAAGCTGTAGACGGAAAGGGACGTGGACAACTCCTTGGGCCTGAGCCTGATCACCCTCTATAATCAACCGGGGCATGAGACGAGCAAGAAAGTCCTGATAATCAGCCTCCAGAGACATATGGTCAAAAGCATCCTGACTAATAATGAGGTCCCCCTTCTCCTCCTCCGCGATAGCATAAGAGCTAAGCATATGAACCGATGGGTCCAAAGGGACAACGACATCGAGCCTGCCACCACCTTGCTGGCGAGAGACTCTCTCTCTTAAATAGAAGTATCCCCCACCAAGGCCGATCATCAGCAATCTCATACCAGCAAACCCGTAAACATGATCAATGCCCAGTCTCCGACAAGGAAAGAAAGCAACAGCGGACTCAGGGACGGCCTCCCATCTGTCAAAATACAGTCGCATGCGCCCCACAGTCATGTCAGCCCCCTCTGCCTGCTCATCACGTGTATCCCTATTACCCCGATGCCATCTCAAAGTATCTGGGAACAAAACAGTGTTATCTCGAAGGTTGAAAGTGAAGAGACCAAACATGGCTTAGCCCCAAGCCTGCGAATGGGAGAAACATAGAAAAATGTCAAAACTGAATGAGTTACTGAGACAGAAAGTAAACTGGGGCTGAAATAAAGGAGAAATACAAAAGAAGATGAGTATTACACCTCCCAGACATGACTATAGCCGCCTAAGCTAGCGTTCGCCCGATCTCGCGAACTCTTATCCATCGCCACATAGCAGTGGGCGAAGCCAGCTGAACCCCAACTAGCATCAATCACATGCTGCATATTCCTCAGGCAACTCAGAAGAGTGAACAAGGCAGTCGATGCATGATTGGCAAATAGTGTCTCAGAAAAGGCCCACCACAGAAAGCCACAGACAGTTGCAATACGGGTGGCGGTAAGGTGCATCCGACCAGCATTAACAGTAACATAGGCATCGACTTTTTCCCTCAAAGCCTTCATAGGGACACCCTTGCCTAAGGTATGCACAGAGAAGCCCAGAAAATGTCTCATATCATCGCTACTGGGAGAGAAATCGGCATCCACCTCAAGCGGCTCACCGACGATAGCAAGCCCAGTAATGGCATGAAAGTCAGTAGGGGTCATAGTGACCTCCCCCCACCGCATATGCATGGTGTGAGTACTGTCCCACCAGCGCTCCTGAATAGCTTGGAGCAAGTGAACATTCCTCCTCTCACCGACTAAGCCGTAAAAGAAGGGCTTAAGCCCGAGATTCTCGATCTCTTCCTTCATCTCACCATTAAGAGTTGCCCACCTCTCGGAAATGGCTGGAACACTGCCTCTAGGTTTATCGACAACCCTGAATGACTGCAAGCGACAAAGACAAAAGAGACAGATGTCAGAAACCCGGTAAAATCCTCGCTTAAGCATTTTACCCGAAAAATCGCAAAATTACCTAGAGCGATAGTCAAAATCATGTACTACTATACTACATTGATTTTCAAACGTCAATAAGGTTGAAATTCCATCAAAAGATCAGCCATGCATGGTAAACCCTAGCAGCGATAATTCTAGGCAAAAATTGACAAAAGTCAAACTGCGAAGGCACCAAATTGAGACATGCAACAACGAAATTGACATGAATACTCAGTAAAAGGAAGAGATACTTACCCGCCTCATCCGAACAGCGTGAGAAATATGATCCTCAGAGAATAGGAACAACTCGTCCGTCGCCCATACTTTACCCTTCATGGGCCTACCAAAGAGGTGCTCTTTGTGGGATCGATTAGCACCGGCCATCAGAAAGGGTTGGGAATTACTAGAGCTTGGTGAGAACGAAAATTTTTGGATGAAAAAATTGCCTAGGGTTGAGAATTCCCGAAGTAAAATAAGAAAAATTGATTTGAAAATCACTTTCAGCGCCTAAAATGTCTCTAATCTGCGTAAAAACAGAGAAGCCTCATGCGAGACATCTCTCCCTCGTACGAGGTATCCCCCAAAAATCCAGCAGAAAACCCTGTTTTCTCAAGAAAGGTCAGAAAAAGCCCTGCTTTTGATAGAAATTCTAGAAAAGCCCAGCTTTCAACAGAAAGGTCAGAAAAAGCCATGCTTTTTACTGAAAGGTCGAATCTGAACCCGGTTCAAGATGGAATATTGAGTCGTCAACAAAGGAATGTTTTCAGAATTGGAACAAGCAAAGTTGTTTCTCAGTACGAATTTATTCTTATCGCACATCCAAGATCATGGGTGAGCAACCAAATCTGTATCAGCAAACTCTAAATCCCATGACTGTCATCGAGACGTATGTTAATGGCATAAGATTCACTTTTCTGACGGAAAGGCAGTCTCCTCAGAAGGAGAAGCAAGGATCCAAATAATTGGCATCTCCACAACCAGTGGTCCCACAATTGTTATCAAGGCGTAGGCTAATAACATAGGATTGAAACCCTCAGAGTGTCACGCCCCGAAAAATTCTAAAATCCATGAACATAAAATTTACATAATATACATCTCCAAAATACAAAATACCAAACCGGGCGCGTGAATTCAACTATGAAACCAATACCAACAAACAATACCTCAACGAGATTATAACTCGGAGACTAGAAACAAACGCGGAAGCAAGAACAACTGTTAATAATATAAATTCCCAAAGGACAACAGTATATACATAACCCTGGACGACCACGACCTTTCAACCATATACAAAGAGGCTCTGAAGAGCAACTACTCCAAAGACGATCAACCTGCTCAGAAGACTCCCGATACAACGGACCTCAAACGATACCACTTGCTTTCCTGGGGGGGGGTTAAGGAAAAACAATTTGAAACAAGAAACGGGGTGAGATAAAATCTCAGTAAGTTACTAAATGCATCTACATGGCATAATATCATGCAAATCAATTATATAACTGAGCAAGTAAATCATATAACAACAAATGAGAAAGATCCCTATCGCCAACCGTCCCATACCAGTTGGAAATAACGTCTAACTCATCATGCAGCACATAAGACTGAAATAAACACGTTACAAAGGATACTGAGCCAAGGTTTCACCAAACCAATAGAACAATCGCTGCGCAGCTTCAGCCAATCAACCAATCAAACCATCTTCATAGTAGCATAATAGCTGAAGAGAAAACCCCGGTCAGAACCGACCAATCAATCAATCAATCAATCTTCGTAGCAGCATAAACAGCTGAAGATCACAACCCCGGTACCGGAACAATAACCAAGTAACATGTCACAAAGGACGGGAGATATGCCACAAAGTCATACTCCAAAAAGTTAGCTAGACTACTTCACAATGGAAGCTAGCTCATCTCATTCCAAGGCCAATCTAGAAGAGGAAAATATGGGCAAAACAATGGTCAACATTATAATGGACTTGGCTCGTGCCATTATAATCTTTCCCATCGCCCGACACAACCACAAATACCAGCTGGACTTCCAAATAAAGGCTAAGTAATAAAATACTAGCACAATAAACAACCACTGATTCCAAAGTAGGGAACCACACCAATTAATCACCATAAAGATGCAAACGATTACTCATGAAGAGTTTAACAACAACGATAACAAGTGTTTCTCATGAAGAGCACAGTAACGATAAACGGAATTGCTCATAAGGAGCCCAACAACAATGATTATTAAAAACGATAATTCCATAATAAGGAACCATACCAGATACATTCCAAAGATGATACCCACAAGTTACTCATAAAGAGTACAACCCAAACGGTCGCTCACTAATAGCACAATGACCATTACCAAGGTGACCCTAACTTCTACTCATAAAGAGTACTACGACCAGGAACTCAACCATCTCTTTACATCTGGAATTCCAAATACGAAATCCGAATAAATACACCTTAAGGCTAATCAAACCCGCAGGTGCTCAATTGCCAATTCACTCTTTACATCCATTCATCAACGAACCAATTCTTAACCTCAAACACCCAATAAAATCCCGAAGTATAAAACTTAGAACCTAACTGAACAACCTATCCCATCTTGTAGTACTCGAAGATAGCTTCGAAACGATAGTTTACACGCCTAAAACGGAGTCCGGACGAAGAAGTTATGGCCTCCGAAAGATCGACCTAAATTCTGGAAAAAGTGGGCTGGCGCCCGGAATTGAGTGGGCGGTCGCCCGGAACGCTGTTGCCAAGCTAAATGAGGCTGATTTAGTGGGAAGTCGCCCAAAACTAAGTGGGCGACCGCCCAGACCCCAAAATACACCCGAATTTCACCCCTTTTGTCCTAAATCCTGATATAACAACCCTTATACCTCCCCACCATTGTGGAGATCGACCCAAACCAATTCTAACTCCATTAAAACCCCCATTTAACTCCAAATATATCAAAAAACACATAACTCATCACCCCAATCCAACAATCCATCACCTAATATTCACAAATCACTTCAAGAACAACAATTTCTTCCATGGCTTCCTAAATCAATTCGATTGGAACAATCACGAACACATCATAAGATGCCCAAACATTCCCAACAATACTTGATCAAATTCCATAACACCATTCTTCACAAAGGAACCAAATCTCAAGCACTAAAGTGTTCCACGGTATTAACTTAAGTTAACTAGAATGGTACCCCAAGCCCAGACCAAGCTGACTTCGAAAAACAATCAAAAATAAAGACCTTCAGTTCAGCCAACATGGGCGGTCGCCCAAAACAAACATGGGCGGTCACCCAAAACAAAGTTTCAACACCATAACAACTGATGACATGGGCGGTCGCCCACAACCCCTGTCTTGCCGGAAATCGGCAGAAATGACATGGGTTCTTCCATTTCCTTACCCAAACACCACTCAACCAGAAATCAAACCTTCTAACTAGTATACCAATGTACCAAAACAACTTACAAGTCTAAAATGACTCATAACATCATCTAGACTGCCCAATTCAAGAGATGATTCAAACATAAATTTCTCACAAAATATGAATAAAATGCAAATCAATTCCAAATCAACCAAAGAAGCAATATATATCAACTAGAGCATCAAATGAGTTAAAGATGAATATTTTTAGCATAAATGGGGGAAAAGTAACTTACCCGGATTTTATCAAAGTTGCCGGAATTCGAAATTTCTTTGTTCTCTACGATCCTAACGACGATCTAAACATGTTTCAAGTTATGAGAAATGAGAGATAATGAGGGGAAGATAGCTAGATTGAAGAGAGAAGGAAGGGAAGAAAACTTACCCAAACCAAGGAGAGAGAGAGAGAGTATGCTGGGAGAAAATGAGGGAGTGAGGGAGGAGAGGGGTGATGGAGGGAGTAAGTAGAATTATTAAAAAAATGTTACACTTAGGCCCCCTCTAACCCTACTAACACATAAACCCATTTCCCCACTAACAACTAAGACCCAATAATTCTACACTAGCACAAATGATTAATTAAAATGCTAGGCATAAAACATTATCCCACAAAATGCACACAAAATTATTTAGATAAATAAATAATTTAAATAAATAAATAAGAAATAAATAAATAATTAAATATTTATTACTAAGAAAATAGAGGCGGGTTTTCGGGTCGTTACACAGAGACCCATAATTGCCATCGAGACATATGTTAATGGCATAGGATTCACATTTTCCGGCGAAGAAGGAAAGTTTGTTGGAAGGAGAAGCAAGGATCCAAGTAATTGACGTCTCCAAACCCAGAGTCCGATAATTGTTATCAAGACGTATGTTAATAACATAGGATTCATATTTTCCGACGGAGAAGGCAAGTTCGTTGGAAGGAGAAGGAAGGTCCGGGTAACTGGTGTCTCCAAACTAAAGGCGGTTCGTCATCAACAACAGGGTATATTCAGAATTGGAGTCAAAGAGATTGGTTCCTCAGTATGGATTACAACTGGAGATGGTTCGTCATCAACAAAAAGGAGTATATTCAGAATTGAGTCAAGGACATTGATTCCTCAGTATGGGTTACTCTCTAAACTCTAAACTTTACTTACCTCAAGTATTTGTTTTCAAAAATGATTTTCAAAATACCTTAAACCCTCGTTTTTGCGTATTTTCGGAGTCGAACTACGTTTGGTCTGATTTCCTTCCGAGGAATAAGTAGGCAGCTTTCTAGCACGACCATACCCCTAGTTCAAAATAACGTCTTTTCTATCGACGATGTTATTTCATCCATAAGTATCGTCGCCGAGGGGCTCTGTAGACACCCCATTTTGGACATTCATTCATGATCACACTACTTCTGTGTCTCGCCTTTGATTTGGGTCAAAACTCGTTAAGTTGGACATGTTTCGTTAAATTTCTGACTGACTCCATTAGTAAGGGGCCAAAATGAACATTAAAACTACTGCAGAGAGGAAAAAGTGAATTCCAGCACTGAGATGTCTCGTACGAGACATTGATGTCTCGTACGAGATATCCCCCTTGACAGTCGGGTTTTAAGTCAGTTTCCTTATTGATCTTAACCCCGTTTCTAGGCAAACACTCAAGCAATCCGGAAAAAACCTAATGAGCGATCCCAGAGTCCAAAAATACCTCCTTGGAGATCAGGTCCTTGATTCCCATCCAAACTTACCTTTGAAATTGATATCCAGAAGGGTTATTTTTGTAAATAATCGGAACATCTCAACGGTTCTGGATATCAAAATAAAGGCTTCTGGATATGAGATTGATAGCCAGAACCTTTAAAAGTGATAGCTAGAAGGGTCCTAGATATCAATATAAAGCCTTCTGGATATCAATATAAAGTCTTCTGGATATGAAATTGATAGTCAGAACCTTTGAAAGTGATAGCCAGAAAGTTTTTTCTGATTTTTTTTTTAGAGTAACAGAAGTGTTAATCAATAGCCAGCGACAATGTTTAGGATGACCAGTTGCTATGTTACGAAGGTCCAGTGAGTGTGTTGAGGACCGCCATATGATTTTGAAAAACACGTTTTTTGCTAACCACTAGGAAAAACGCGTTTTATAGGAGACCAACTCATTAATATGAGGATATAAATTATTATTTCTGTCTCAATTTTTTTTTAATTATTTTCTCTTAGTTAAGAATTTTCTTCAACATTTGTTTTTAAATGGGAGGAGTAATAGTATTGAATTTTAGAGGTTCATATTTTTTTGCTCCATCCATTTCATTAACTTTGTCAAAAGACAAATCTTTAGTTAGAGAATTCATTAAAAAAATTAGCTTTTTAATGTACCCTTTATTAGATTACCTTTTTATCTGGAATATAATTTAATTAAATAAAATTGAATATTCCATACATCATAAATAAATTTCACATTTGATTTTTCATATTTTACCGGACATAAAATATAGCAAAAATAATGAACACAATCACAAAACTACACATATTTACGTGGTTTATTATCGCGAGAGATAGCTACATCACTGGCGCAGAGAAAGCGGACATTATTAATATGGAGATCCAAGATTACAAACGTTTCTCTCTATCTTGGGTAATACATAATATAATCAAGAGTATAACTTTTTTTTTTTTTGAAGGCAGAGTATAACTTAGGAACTCAATTATGTGAACAAAAAATTAGAATAATCTATCCTATGATTCTAAACACAAAACAAAATAATTATGGCTGCTAAGTTTACCAGATTTATACTACTCTAAACCTAATTTTTAGGAAACTAGAAATCCTTAACCAAAACCTAATTGGGAGAACAAGCATTATTAATTTAATCGAAGATTTATTAGAATATATCTTTTAAGAATGTTAATTTTATATAACTTTTTCTAATGTTTCAATTATTTTAAAAGAATTTTAATGCTAATAATTAAATTCTTAAAAACCATATATAATTCTTTCAAAAAAAAAAAAAAACCATATATAATCAAATCATTTTAATTAGTTACCATATAAATTTATGTTTTGCAGATAGAATAGTTAATACTATAAAAAAGGAAAGTTTAGTAATACTCCCTCTGTCCTGAAAGATAGTCTCATTTTGACTTTTTATAGTCAACAAAAATGAACTTTGACCAAACACTAGTGTCAATCTAATCATTTTAGTGAAATTCTAAAAGTTGTAATTGATTAATCATCAAGTGATTTATCAATAATACATTTTAAAATTTTGTTGTAATGATTAGATTGACACTAATGTTTGGACAAAATTCAATTTTATTGACCATAGAAAATCAAAATTAAACTATCTTTTTGGGACAGAGAGAGAGTATAATGTTTTGATTAAAAAAAAAAAAAAAAAGTACACTTGCCATCAAACTCAAGTCTACTCACCAACTCACGCAAAAGTTACTCTTAGTTGCTTGATATCAAGTCTACTCACGCAAAAGTTACTCTTAAACCATGTACAATGATTCAATAGGCAAAAACCATTCAACACTCACTTTAACACTCCACCTCATCTTATCTCTCCATCCACTTAATCATTTAACACTCATTCAATTTTTACTCCCTACAATGGTTTATTTAATACAATTCAACACACTTATAACTCATCATCCTATATCTCACTACTTTTATTTTATTTTATATTCTTTATTTTTATGATTAATAAATTAATAATATTAATAATAATAAGAAAAGTTGCAATATATGGAGAAAAGAGGTTTTTTTTCGGTGTCCAAATCAAATGAAACTTACATCATTTTATTGAGGAATTTCTTTTAGGAATATTGGCGAAAAAAATAAATAAAAATAATTTACTATAAAATAATTGAGCTCAAATAATTAAGATAAAAATTAAATCCGAAAATATTAAGAACCAATGGTAATGAGACAAGTGTCCCACTATCTCATTCATCACTTGTTGAACTCCATCAACACCCACCCATTTCAATAACCCTTCCAATACCCCCTTACAATGGTTTTAATAGTTGACCCCCTTCCAACACCCCCATTAAATAACTCATTGTGGGTGGTCTTAGTTGCTTGATATCAAAACTTATGAGCCGTCAGAGACGTTATCAAAAATCTATACTCCCTCCATCTTATTTTAAGAGTTAAAAATTTCTTAAAATGCCGTTCTATTTTAAGAGTCAAAATCTTAAAATGAAAATTGGGTTCTATATATCATACTTACAACAATTATCCACTAACTCTTCTCTACCCCATTTTCTCTCTTCTACCCAACTATCAACACTCACAACACATCACATTTTTCTTAATTCTTGAACCCATCAATTTTTTGACTCTTAAAATGGGACGGAAGGAGTATCTATTAAAAGTCAAGGTAGAGTCTTTAGGTGGTTCCATGTGGACAAGTTTTGGGTAACTCTTGCTTTTGGTGGTGCCACATCATCCATAGCATTTTAATTAGGTGACTTTTCCTTTTTCTCTTATTAGGTAATAGTATTAATTAATTGTAATAGTTACTGTTTTGGTTAACTATTACTATTAATAATATTGGTTTATTATAATAGTTAACGGGTTGGTCTCCTGTAAAACGCGTTTTTTCTAATGGTTAGGAAAAACGTGTTTTTCAAAACCTCCAGAAAACTTTATATTGATATCCAGAAGGCTTTATACTGATATACAGGACCCTTCTGACTATCACTTTCAAAAGTTCTAGCTATCAATCTCATATCCAGAGGGCTTTATATTGATATCCAGAACTAGAGAACCCTTCTTGTTAGAAATTGGGGTTAGGGTAAATTGATAATCCTGGATGATTGATTGAATCGTGTATAATTCACTCTCCGAATAAAGTATTTCGACCCTTTTGCCTGGGTTTCACGAAATCCTTATTGGGATAAGACAATAAAAAACAATCTGTATCTTAGGTAGAGAAAACAGATCAGAAACTCAGAGATTAGTTAGGATTTTTCGTAAGTATAATCTGAGACCAAAATCTGTTTTATAAACAGATGAGAAGTAGGAGTAGACATGACTGTTGATCTCCAATAGTCATGATTGTTAGTCAACAGAAGCGTCATTTTGCGGAAAAACTGGCGGGAAACTGGTAGTGAACAGTACCAATAGTCATGATCGTTTAGGTTTCGGGGCGCTGCCCCTTGACCCCGGAAGGGGGCGCAGCCCCCTTGACCCCTGCTTCTTTATTGTGGTCGAAAACATATTGACTCAAAATGAGTGTGTACTCCACACTTTCCCTTACTCATATCGGAGCCTAATATGAGATCTACTTGGTCTCTAGTAAATCCAATTACATAAAATCGTTGATGACACTAAAATCACCAACACTTCTGGCTATCACTTTCAATGGTTTTGGCTATCACTTTCAAAGGTTCTGGCTATCACTTTAAAATGTTCTGCTATCAATCTCATATCCAGAAGGCTTTATATTGATATCCAGGACCCATCTAACTATCACTTTCAAAGGTTCTGGCTATCAATCTCATATCCAGAACCATTGAGAAGTTCCAATTATTTACAAAAATGCCACCGCGTTTTTTTTAAAACACGTTTTTCCTAAGCGTTTGGAAAAATGCATTTTCCCCAAGATTTTGCGATAGTTAACAATTGGGAAAACTCCGTTTTGGTCAATTGTACTTTTGGGCGTGTTTTACTTTTACCACCGAACTTTATTTTTTTCATTTTTATCATCGTACAACAAACAATGGTGTCATTTTATACCAAATTTGGGTGTAAAATGACACTATTGTTTGTAGTACAATGGTAAAATTGAAACAAATTTGGGTATAAAATATCGAATTTGGTATAAAATGACACTATTATTTGTAGTACGATGATAAAAATGAAAAAAATAAAGTTTGATGGTAAAAGTGAAACATGACCCAAAGTACGTTGGACAAAAACGGAGTTCTCCCTTAACTATATAAGATAACTATTATTATTAATAGTATAAGTTAAGTATAATAGTTACTATAAAGGGTAACTATTACTATTAATATTATTAGTTAACTATAATAGTTAACTATATAAGATAACTATTACTATTAATAGTATTAGTTAAATGTAAAAGTTATTATATAAGATAACTATTACGATTAATAGTATTAGTTAATTTTAATAGTTAATTATATAACATAATTATTACTATTAATAATATTAGTTAAGTGTAATAGTTACTAGATAAAGTAACTATTGTCCCCAAATGAGTGGCCAAGTGGTAAAGCCAAGCCTCACTCTCGGTGAGCGCTAGGATTCAATCTCTCTCCTCGCATCCTTATGGCGTGGACATCGTCAAAAAATATATATAAAGTAATTATTATTAACAATGATATTAACTAATTAGAATAGTTACAATATATTGTAACTATTATTAGTATTAGTATTATTTTTTGAAACAAATTACTATTACTAGTATTAGTTACTATATATAGTAACTATTACTTTTAACTTATTATTTAAAATAAAAGGTATACCATCTGTCTCACGGTAATATTCATACTTTCTATTTTGGTACAACCTAGAGTATGAGTCTCTTTCCTAAAATGGCAAAGAATCTTTACTATTAGTCTCACTCATTCTCTCTCATACTTTACATGTATACTCACAACACCAATCAATTTACTATTCCCTCCCACTTATTCTCCCTCTTACTTTACTTTTACACTCACAACACTTACATCACTTACAATATTTCTTATTCTTCGTGCATTTGAGGGTTATGACTCTTACTCTGGGACTGAAGAAGTACTACTTAGGTAACCATTATCTTTTAATTTTCTACTATTTAAGCTCATAATTACTATAATGTTAATTATAATCAAAACATTATTTTCTCAATCGATCAAGAGTAAAAATTGACATCATTATGGGACAAACCAAGTAATTTTTTTAAAAAAATTATAAAGTTATTCTTAACCAATACAATTAACCAATCTTAATATCTATTTTATACTATAGTAACTAAAACTATTTCCACTATTATTAAAAAATCACAAGTAGATTTATATATATCTTTAAATTTATTTATATTTACTTAAAATATTTAATAATTATATAATATAATTATAAATATCCAAGCACAAAAGATAACACCCGTACTCCATAGTATATAGCAAATGTCAGTTTGACAATGAAACCAGGACAAAGATAAAATTGATAGTTGTTACAAACCAAGCATACAAGAAATCAAGAGTAAATTAATTTTATTGGAAAATCAAACCAATCATTAATGGCATTGAGCTGAGTAGCTAACGAGAGGGTGAGCTTATCACTAACACGAGATAATAATGGAGCAGTCACTATTAAGAGATTTGGCAAATCTAGTAGGGATTGTGAAAGGCATAATAAGGGAGGCAGGTAAATGGACTAAATACATATTTGGTTCTTTTAATGTTGGGTAAAATAATTCGGTCAAGCCTAAAATGGTAATGTTCCATGCTAGGAAACCCTTTATCTATGGATGGATAGACGGGCCTTTTACTACCCCAATCGTTCCCGGGGTTAATCCCCAGAAAAACGTTTTTTTCCTAATTATAAAGAAAATATGTTTTTAAAAAAACGCAAGGTAATATTTTTGTAAATAATCTAAATTTGTCAACACTATCTGACACTCCTCAAATGCCTATTTGAGGGTTTAAATGACGTCTTTTGAGGTTTTTAAACCCATAATCATTTTTGTTGCTCTCAAAATTTCCTTTTGTGAAAAACCTTCTGGCTATCAGTTTCAAAAATTCTGGCTATCAATCTCAAAGGTTCTGACTATCAGTCTCAAATGTTCTTTTCAGCCTTAAAGGTTCTTTCTAAATGCGCGGTTTATAAGAGTGCTAGAAGGTTTTTAAACGTTTCGATTATTTACTAAAATGGCACCTTACGCTTTTAAAAACAGTTCCATATATTTATAAAAATGCCACCGTCCTGTTTAAAAAACACGTTTAACTTTGGAGTTATGAAAAACGCGTTCTTCACAAGATTTTGGCTAATTTTATTCATAAATGTTTATTTTACTGTTAATTAAAAATAAATTGAGCAAATATTTTGAGACAAAGGAAAATACATAATATTCCTTCCGTCCAATGTATATGGGCTAAGTTTGATTTTTTCGATCAATACAAATGTACTTTGATCAAATGTTATTATAGTAAATTTGATCTTTTTAGTGAAATTTAAAAAATATTAATGATAAATCACTAAACTATTTATTACTAATGATTTTAAAATATTAATGATAAATCACTTAACGATTTAGTAATAATAATATGTTTTGTTTATTAAATTGTTAGATTAACATTAATATTTGATTAAAATTTTCTTGTTTAAACTAAAATATTTAAATGTAGCCAATATTAATAAGACTAAGGGAATATCAAATTTAATGGTTCATATCTACAAAATCATTTAACATAAACAAAATTTTTGGATAATAGTTTTGTTGGTATCCTTTCAAAAAATCATTCCCCCTGCCCACAAAGCAAACTAAATAAATATTATTCCGTTTGTTCAAAAATGATTTTCTATTATTTTTCCATCATTGAAAATAAACTTTTAACAATAATTTAAGATAATTTAATTATATTAATCAAAATTTGAAATTATTATTGATATACCATCAATAATATTATCTATATTAAGTTTTATGTTTTTGTTAGAATAATTAAATACATTCAAGTTATTATTCAAAATATATTCTTATTAATAGTAAAAAAATGCGAATATTATTTTTTAAGAGAAAGTATTGATTCAGTCTTGGTTGTGTTACGTGTCTAGTCAGTGATGTTAATATAAAGTCTATTTTAAGAAATTTTTGGCCCATACCATAATGCAGGAAATGAATGAGACGTTTGGGATGTGACAAAAGTTAGTCATGATTTTTGATACCGATAAAGAATTTGATTTCCACCGTTCAATATTACACTCCAAAGCATAGCCCATTCTTTTAGTATTGTTATTTAGGTTAGGCAATATCTAAAGAATATTGACAGCGACCATTTGATGGACGAAATATATCCATTTCGCCATATTTTAACTTTGGATTAAATAATAATTTGGTCACTAAACTTGGCAGTTTTTATTAGTTTGGTTCTTCAAGAATAAATTTTATTATTTTGGTCCATTATAATGGTTTTTTTTGCCAGTTTGCCCCTTCCTTATGTGAAATTATTCAAAATGCCGAATATACCCCTGAAACTAATGATAGTTTGGTCCCTAAATTTGGCACTTATATTAATTTGGTCCTCCATGATGGATTTATATCTTACTTTGCCTCTTTTATTTTTTTACTATTAAATTATATTTTAAAATGTCAATAATGCGCTAAAAATAATTAATTAATTTCAAAAAAGTCTAAAATATTTTTCTCCTCTATTTTTTCGAGTTATTCAACCTTAAAATTAATTCTTTGATGGGTTTGTATGTTGACAAAGTTTATATGACCATTTTTTAAAAATGTAGTAATATACCTTTAAAAAATATAGTGAGAGAAATAAAACAGATCAGTAAAAAATAATTCTTTTAATAAATTCAAGAATTTCATTCAACCGATTCACATTCAAACCAAAACTTTTTTTTAATAATTTTTTGATTTAAAAATTAACTATATTTTTTACTGAAATATTTTTTAAAAATGATCATATAAACTTTGTCAACATACAAACCCATCAAAGAGTTAATTTAAAGTTGAATAACTCCAAAAAAATAGAGAAAAAAAAAATTTGAGACTCTTTTAAAATTAATTAATTATTTTTATAATTTTTTTTTAATATAATTTAATAGTAGTAGAAAATTAGTAAAAATAAATAAAAGAGTCAAACTAAGATATAAATCCATCATGGAGGACCAAATTAATATAAGCGCCAAGTTTAGGGAACAAACTATCATTAGTTTTAGGGGTATATTCGGCATTTTGAAAAATCTCACAGAAGGAAGGGGCAAACCGGCAAAAAATCCATTATAAGGGACCAAACTAATAAAATATATTCATGAAAGACCAAACTAATAAAAACTGCAAAGTTTAGGGACCAAATTATTATTTAATCCTTTAACTTTTCAATAAGTGAAAATCTGCTAAAAAAGCACGTTTTACGCTAAGCTTCGCGTAAAACGTGTTTTTAAGTTGGCACGGTGGGATTTTTGTAATTAACGGGAAGTTGTTTAGCGCTGATCGTAAGTGCCAGTGATAATGTAAAAAAGTGCCAGCACATTGTAAGGATCCCCGCCCCGCGACAAGGTCAACACGTGTCCAAATCCGGGATGGTTCTAAACACAATGGCACAATTTAACGGAGTCGCCACACTTTGTTAATTTTAAACCCAACAAAATGAAAAAGGTTAGAGACAAAAGGTTCGGAGGTCAGGTTACGGCTTGGGAAGAGTTTTACGTCACCCAAGCCGCCTCGGTCAAAACCGAGTCTCCCTTGTTAATTAACAAAAGTGCATGTGTGTGTGTGTATTTAACGGAAAAGATTCTGTTTTTACCTTTTATTCAAAAACTTAACTGAAAAGGGGTCTTTTGTCAAGAAAACAAGGATCAGAGGGCAAAATAGACATTTTACCCTCTGGATCCAAAGTAGCCGTACGGCTCAAGATGTCTCTTCCTGGAATTTTACAGTTTGTTCAGAAACAGTCCAGTTCCAGGCAGAAACAGAGCATTCTGCTGAAACTGGACTTAAACAGTTCTGATTCCAGTTTTATTTCAACACAACAAACTTAAACAAAATCATTCCTATGCCTAATGATCATCAATTGAATCCCAAAACAAGTATTTAGGTGTGATCAAAGCAATCATTGGAGAGAAATCACACAAAGGTGATGAACATGGCCAAATGAGACAAAATGACCATTTGATGATTAAAGATGGAAACTTTATCATCAAGATGACATTTTTATACATTATTAACCTCTTAGGGACCAAATTATAGCATAAAGATTCAATCTTTATGATCCAAAATGGGATTTCAAAGCTAAATCAAAAGGGTAAGATGATAAACACTAAGGTTTTATCATCTCACATGATTATCATTGCCAAATCAAAACAAAATCAACATAAAGATTTGGACTTTCACCACAAGAGTAGATCCTTAAGCCAAATACAACATTGGAACAACATTATTTGACATAAAGATTTGGTCTTTATGACCCCAAAGGGGATTTTGAAGCTAGATCAATGTTTGGATGATAAAGATTGAAACATTATCATCCAAATGACCATCCTTGCTACCAATGATCAACATAATCAACCAAAACATGTGCCTTTTTCATTAAAATAGATCATTAATTTGTTATAAGTAAGAAATTCAACAAACTATGATCATCCTTAGGTTAGAACCACTTTCACACAAAGTGTGAAGGGCACCTTGAATCATTCATGGTTTGGACCATATGTATACATAATAGTGATATATATAGCTTGGAATGCCAAGGCTTGTAATACATACATATATATTGCTTGATATGGACAAGACTTGTAAGAAATATAAATTGCTTGAGATGGACAAGACTTGCAAGAAATATAAGAGATGAACAAATAAACATGAACAAACAAGGAGATGAGGTCAAGAGAAGGATGGGGGAGAAGGTGGCTTTACCTATGTTTGGTTAGGCCAATCTTCCTCTCTCTTTTCACTCTAAACACTCTTCTGGAGTAATTTTAGCAGAGTAATACTAACAATAATCGTTTCTCCCCCCTGGAATGATCAGCAAGGGGTTCAATTTATAGGGGCTGATGGTGCCCAAAGTAGCCGTACGGCTCATGCTGGCGACCTTCTGGATTTTTCAATCTTTTAATTCCAGAACAGTCCCTGTGTCCATATTTTGTCTTAGTGTTGGCCTATCAGTTTATCCCTGAATGGTGCCTAGAATTCCTCTAAGTTGGTCAAATTCAGATTGGGGTACTTATAGAGCCCCTCGGCAACGTCGCTTTTGAAGAAAGCGGGGTTGTCGATAAACGCATCACAATCTGATGGGAGGACGGCAAAGGCCGATTTGATTCCAATGGCTGGACCTAGAGGTATAGGATTCCTACGTATCCCTTTTGTGGGGAATAAAGCCTAACGTAGTTCGAAAGAGGGGTGAGAGATTTTAAGGCTACTCAAACCTATAGACGACGGTCGAGGTCGGGCGGAGAACTCGGGCATGACTCTTATCTGGTCAGGGGAAAAGATTCGGGCATGAAACTCGTTCGGTCAGAGGCAAAGGTTCGGGTGTGACACTCATTTGGTCAGAGGCAAGGACTTTGGCGTGACACTCATTCGGTCAGAGGCAAGGACTCGGGCATGACACTTGTTCGGTCAGAGGCAAGGACTTTGGCGTGACACTCATTCGGTCAGAGGCAAGGACTTGGGCATGACACTCATTCGGTCAGAGGCAAGGGCTCGGGCATCACGCTCATTCGGTCAGAGGCAAAGACTCGGGCATGACACTCATTCGGTCAGAGGAAAGGGCTTGGGCGTGACACTCATTCGGTCAGAGGAAAGGGCTCGGGTGTGACACTCATTCGGTCAGAGGCAAAGACTCGGGCGTGACACTCATTCGGTCAGAGGCAAAGACTCGAGCATGACACTCGTTCGGTCAGAGGCAACGACTCGGGCATGACACTCACTCGGTCAGAGGCAATGACTCAGGCATGACACTCATTCGGTCAGAGGTAAGGGCTCGGGCATGACACTCATTCAGTCAGAGGCAAAGACTCGGGCATGACACTCATTCGGTAAGAGGCAAGGGTTGGGGCGTGACACTCATTCGGTCAGAGGCAAGGGCTTGGGCGTGACACTCATTCGGTCAGAGGCAAAGACTCGAGCGTGACACTCATTTGGTCAGAGGCAAAGACTCGGGCGTGACACTCATTCGGTCAGAGGCAAAGACTCGGGCGTGACACTCATTCGGTCAGAGGCAAAGACTCGAGCACGACACTTGTTCGGTCAGAGGCAAGGACTCGGGCATGATACTCATTCGGTCAGAGGCAAGGACTTGGGCATGACACTCATTCGGTCAGAGGCAAGGGCTCAGGCATGACGCTCATTCGGTCAGAGGCAAAGACTCGGCATGACACTTATTCGGTCAGAGGCAAGGACTCGGGCATGACACTCGTTTGGTCAGAGGCAAGGGATTCGGTCAACCTGGCTCTATGGGAGAGGGTTGACTATAAGACTGGTCTTACATCATCTTCGACTGCAGGGAGAACAACGGATTTGCCTCTCACTTGGTCAAAGTTGGGGTTTGATACTCTTTTGGTCAATCGGGTCAACATGGGCTTACGTCAAGGACCGCCTAAGAATTTCTTTTCTAAATCTTTTCTCGAGATGGGTCATTCGGGTGACCTAGATTTTGGTTCACATGGGGCCACTCGGGGGGACTTAATTCTAATTTCAAAATGGTCGCTCAGGGGACCTAACTCTTATCTCAAAATGGTCACTCGGGGGCCTAACTCTTATCTCAAGACGGTCGCTCGGGGGACCTAATTTTCATCTCATAATGGTCGCTCGGGGGACCTAATACTTTTCTCAAGACGGTCGCTCGGGGACCTAATTTTCGTCTCACAACGGTCGCTCGGGGGACCTAATACTTATCTCACAATGGTCACTCGGGAGACCTAATTCTCATCTTTGCTGGGCTTACGTTAGGGACGGCCAATTTTCTTGGACATTCAATTTGACTCTCAATGGGGCTTGATCAGGGTTTGACTCTCATTTGGTCAAACAAAGTCATTTTCTCGACACTCATTTGGTCGAAGTCGGGATTTGACTCTCTTTTGGTCAACCTAGACTAAATAATTTTTAACTGGGCTTACGTCAGGGACGGCCAATTTTTTCACACAAACAACTTAACTGGGCTTACGTTAAGGACGACCAATTTTCTTGGACATTCAATTTGACTCTCAATGGGTCAAAATCAGGGTTTGACTCTCATTTGGTCAAACAAAGTCATTTTCTCGACACTCATTTGGTCGAAGTCGGGATTTGACTCTCTTTTGGTCAACCTAGACTAAATATTTTTTAACTGGGTTTATGTCAAGGACGGCCAATTTTGGGCATTTAACTGGGCTTACGTCAGGGACGGCCAATTTTGGGCATTTTGTGCTTCTTAGTGCTATTATGATGGAATTGTGATTGTTAAGATTGTGGGAATGTGTTCGTTTTCTCGATGGGTCATGCTTAGCTATACTTTCCGAAGTCAAAGTATGTTACCCATAATTTGTGCATAAAGGACTTGTACCTTAGTCGCGACAAGCCATTTTGACATATTTATGTTCATGCTAGCACTTCCTAAGGTGGTTTCTTGCATTTTCGGGGGAATTGACCTTAATGGCGAGGACGGGCCTCATTATTTTTAAATCCTAAAAACGACCACTTTTGCGAAATGACTATGCAATTTTAAAAAAGGAGTGGGAAAAACTTCTTCTTTCGAAACACGACCCTTCAAATGTATTCGCAATTTAAAAGGGGGACGGAAAAACTTTCTTTTCAAAACAACCTTTCAAATGTATTTGCAATTTGAAAAGGGGATGGTACATCATAATGACTTTATGGTTAGCCCTTATCATGTGTGCATTGGTATTTTAAAACTGTGTTATTCATACCTTTGCTGTGTTTACCTGCAGGATGGTGAGCCCAAATCCCGGGGGTCTCCAGACATTTTCTTTTCTGTGTGGGAGGCTATGCCTGCTGTTGTGGGTGATGGGCCCGGCCCGCGAGAGTGGGTGGAGCGTACTGGCATGGTGCCGTTAATCGAGGCGGTGGGTCGTTTAGTTAACACCAATAGGAACTCTGGGCTTATTACTGCCTTGGGTGAACACTAGTGGGATACGACCCACACCTTCCATCTGAGCTGGGGACAGGTGACCGTGACTCCCGCAGACTTCTCTGCCATTACTGGGCTTTCTTTTGATGGGCGTGCAGTCCTTTGGACCGACAGGCTTACTGATGCGGACATCGAGGCGCTCATCGGTTTTTTGGGCCCTGCTAAGGGCTTGGGTATCCTGGTTCAGGAGGTGGATCGGGCTATTCGGGGTATGATCCCGGGGTACCTAGCAGGTCGGTTTTCTGCTGAGCAGCTCGGGACGAGCTTATGTATGGCTTCTCTTGGGTAACACCATCTTTGCCAACGCCGACACCACATGCATGTTCCCCCTGTTGGGTTCTTCGACCACTCCCGAGACCATTCGGGACATTTCTTGGGGAGAGGCTGGGTTGGCCGAGCTATATATAGAGCTCGACAAATTCAGCGGAAGGCGAACCGGTCCCTGGCCTGCTTCCAGTTTGTTTTGGAGGTATATTTCCTTCCTTTTTCCATTTTTTGTTTTCTCCTTCTTACTCTCCCACTTTTCTCCTTCTTATTCTTCTTTTCTGTCTTTCCCATTTCTAATACCTTTTTTTGCTTTCTCTTCAGGCATGGTATTATGAGTTTTTCGGAGAATATCCTTGGAGGCAAACTGTTGACCCGGCTGCTACTTTTCCAGCTGTGGTCTGTTGGACTAGGGAGGCACGAGAGAAAAGGGGTTCCAAGGGACGGCTCACCGTCCGCTATCCCCAGGCCAGTTGAGTGTTGAGGGGCCCAATGTCCGGGGGGCTCAATTTGTTTCCATGGGAGCGGTATGAGAACCGGGGAGAGCTTCATGTTGACTTGGGCGAAGCTCTCCAGGTGACCAGGGAGAGGAGGTTATTGGTAGGCTTTCGGGGAGAGGCCTTTTACCTAGGGGAGAGAGTCCTATGGCAGCATGAGCTAGGACTTCAGCAGAGGGCTCCAGTGGACCCGCCGGATACCATGTTCGTGGCTGATCGATGGGACAACCCATATCTGATGGGGGCGGCCGCGACCCATTTCATCACCGACGAGCCTTATGGGCGTTTTCTGGCTCGGAGACTGAGATCACCACAGGTGGTGGCTTCTGGGGTGGCCCCTCCGGTGTGGCAGGACTACACTTATCTCTTTTCAGACCGTCGGGTTCACATGGTGGCGACGTCCCTTGGGGGAGAGGGGGCCCCACCCGCAGGTGCGCCCGAGGGTGTGGTATGCATCCCACTCACTTTCTCCTATTATTTTCACACTGTCATTTTCCATTCACTGAGCATCCCCATTTCTGTGTGCAGGTGGCCGCACGTGCTTTGCTGGGGATACCTTCCCTCATGAAACGGGCCAAAAGATGGCTCAAGAAGTTCGTAGGTCGCTCTTCCAAAGGGCCTCAGACCGAATACAGCTTTGCGACTGGCCAGCATTCAGTGGGCATTGAGGAGAGACCTCGTAGACGGGCTTCGAGCGTAGAGCTGCCTCCCTCCTATGTGCGGCGTCATTCCCTGGGTGCCGCTGACTTGGCCTCTTTTCGGGATTCTTTCTGGGATTCTGGCACTCACGAGATGGCCCTGGACCCATTCTCCCACTTGGCCTTAGAGCGTGTGGACCCTGCACCAGCCAGACATCCGGGTCCTCCTTCCCAGATTCCTTCCTCCTTTTTCCCAGGTCAGTCTTCTTCGGGTGAAGGCTCGAGTGTGGCGGAATCTCTTTTCTTCTTTGACCCGAGCCAGTATCAGCCTCGCCCTCTGGCTCCTTTAGATCAGGCTTTTCCTCCTCCCGAGGATCCTTATCCGGACTCAGACTAGGATGTACCTATGTTAAACAATTTTTTTTTCTTTCTTGTTTTATTTTAAGAACAACGTGTGTAAAAAAAACTTATTATCTTTGAAAAGCTTGGTTTTGTAAATTCATCTTTTATGCATAGCTTGGGTCTCGAGAGGGCTTTTATCGTCATTTCTGGGCCATTGGGAATTCCCGGGACATGTTTGGCCTTGATTGTGTGGGTTTTGACGCATATCGGACATGCTTTTGCACAAGTGAAAGTGAGTTTCACTCGCAGGAAAATCAACCGGCAGAGGATGTTGGCATGAAAAATTTAAGGGAAACAAAGCATTAGCGCGTTGACCTTTTTGACCACAATTTTGAGATTTGAACAGACTCTTTTCGGGGGGCAGTATTGTGGACCAGGACCTAGACTTACTCCAAACATGACTTCTCATGAATCCTCTCGTTATGCCACGGTGGCTCGCTAGCCCCATTTCATTATCGGCTGAAAATGGACCCCTAAGCCACTGTCTCCTTTTCTCCACAGAGCGTTTTTGTTCCCGCGTACCTCCTCAAGCCCCAGTCCTTTTGAGAGACAATCCTTACGAGGGTGACTCGACCCTTCCAGTTACCAATGGTCTGATCTTTTCTTTCCTAGGAGTGATCCGATTGACTCATGACATGGACTCGAGCAACCTGGACACATGGAAAACAGACATAGACATTTTGCGGGAGTGATTCCCTTTCGTACGGAAGGAAGCCTATGGACAGAAATTTAGTGTTTGGCACTTTCCTATGATGTAGAAGAGAAGACTTGTCGAGACATTTGAATCTCCATTAGTTAGAATTATTAAAGTGATTGCCTTGAACTGGCCGTGTTCATTAAGTCAATACCATCACAAGCAATTAACTTTAACGAGAATTCATGTTGTGACCAACCGAGATTAAGATCTGACCAATGGCAAGGTCAGGACGTGTTTGGGTATCGGCTTTGTCTGGGGGAATCGGTCATCAATGAGACCAAAGGAGAGGCATGTGGCTATTCTGGGAAGGCCATGGCTTGATAATCCTCTTTCATGTTGTGACAGGACCCGAAGGTTGCCTACGTTCCCCTCATCTTGAGGAGCTCAGGTCGTCGTAGTTCGGCCTTGGACTGTCTTTCTACGGGTTGGCACATCTCTACCAGGGTATTGTTGCCTTGTCGACGTAGACCTTTCCACTTCGTGGTGAATTTCCTTGGAGCGGACCTCCTGGGCGAGCCTTCTTTCGGTGTGAACTTTTTCCGAGTCCTTTTTTTTTTTTTGGAAGCTTTGTGCTTGGTTGTTATCCCGGGTGCCTCTCGTGGATGGTCCTTGGGGTGAAACTTCATCATCTTGATCTTTTCTCGCCACTGTTGGGGCATTCTGTGGTTCGTTGGAATTTCATCGGGGTATAGTGTATGAAGGGAAAGAACCTTGCCATTGGTGTTATCTTTATGCCAATCGATCACCTCATCCATTATCGTTAAAATTAGTTGTTTATTTTTTGCATTTACTATCTGTACTTGGCCCATTCATCCTTGATGAATCGTTATTGACTATCATGCATTAGGGAGTCAATTCATCATCTTGGGGATGTAGCAATCACTTATTAATGCTTACCAAAGTGATTTCAAGAGTTAAACATTTTTCAAATAATGTCTCAAGTCTAGGAAGAATAGAAGAGAAATAGCTTGCTTCATTAACGAGGAATAACTCGATGTTTCTTTACAGACTCAAGGGACTGACTCGACTATTAACTGACTAAACCATGACTAGTCAAACTTACCACGCAGGTTTTTTAGGGAAAATAACAATAAAACATTGTTCACAACGGATTTTTGAAAGACTCTCTAGAACCTACGAGACCGGACCACTCCTAATCATGTTCCTTCTTTCCCTTTTCTTTTTTTCGATTTCAAACCCACTCATTGCCTTGCTTCATGATGATTCTTGCTTCGTGATGATCCCTTCATCAACGAGCTCCTGGATCTTGTCTTTTAAAGCATCACAAGCCCCGGTAGAATGCCCCACCCCTTGGTGGTAGTGGCAGAAGAGAGCGTCGTCAAGCCGTTGACTTGGGTGCTCAGTTAAGATCAAGCTAGGGTCGAGCAACTGGATCTTCCCTTCTTTGAGCAATTGGTCCAACAACTGGGCTCTTGGAATCCCTAGTTCCCGAAAATGACGGTACGGGGCAAACCTTTGACTGCGAGCTGATTTGGGGACGACCGCCTTGAGTCTATCATTCTTCGGCGGCAGGTTTCTGCTTAGGTGTTGTGGTGAACCTTCTGGATGATTCGAGGTTGTCCGGGGATCGGTGTGGGTGTTCGGAGTGCTGGACGCTTGCCCAATAGGGATGTTCTGGGGGCTTCCTCTGAGATATGCTCGGATGTCAAGGATCGCATCCACCATTGCATTTATGCATGTCCCTACTCTCCTCATGTCCTCTTGGTGGCTATGACTGAGTGAATTTATCTCATTTCTCACGCTTTGCCTTTCTTGGTGCCAATCGTTTTCTCTGTCTTTCAAGAGTTCTCGGAGGCAAGGGTGTACCATTTGAAACCACATCCTTTCGGTTTCCTTTTCAAGGTCAGGGATTCGCCTCTCTTCCATTTTAGTGACGGCCCCTAGTAGACGACTTTGGTCGTGTTCCATCCGCCTCACTACTTGCTGCATAGCGTTCACGGCTCCTTCGATGACTCCAATTCGAGCATCCATTTCCTATATTTACAAAGGACCAACAAGCCATGAGGGCACTTGACAGGATTTCGAGAAGTCATGCTTTAGGGTAAGAGAGACCCGACACATACGAAACTTTGACTCAAGGAGAGGAGGGTGTTTGACTCGAAGTTTAGGGAACAGACCTAAGCCATGCATTTTCATGAATCATTTTCTTTCTCTTATTTTTCTAAAAAAACAACAAAGGATGTTTTCTTATTTTTCTAAAAAAACAACAAAGGATGTTTATTCACAAGGACAAGGGTTAGAACACAGTTTAAAAACATACATTGACCTTTAACGCAAAATCCTGCTTTATTCGGGACAAGCCCCTGACCCTAGTTGGTTGGAAAAGATTTCTCTTCTTTTTCGCAACTATTCTGAGTCCTGGATCAGTGGAGGCCATCACTATGTCTATAGACCCCTCATTTTTCACCTGTATTGCACACTCCCAAGGACGGACTATCTCGGGCGAGGGTCCTATAGGGCAAGCGGCTTCCACCGATCAAAAGAAATGATCCTAAGGTCTAGTGCGTAGCAAGGTTCCCGATGTGCGGGTCATCCTAATCATGATTAAGCCCCAGTCGGGATCGAGACTGTTCCGAAGGCTGCACCGATATTCCGACACGACCTCATTTTGAATGAGGTGTCTCAATCCTCGACCATGAGCTTAAGGATGATTAACATGACTCGTTCATTAGGGCTTAACGACACGGTGTTACCCCATCTTTAGCACATGACCTTTGTTAATTGTGGTCGTCATTAACACAGGGGTTAAAGGCGGGTTAGGCTACGCTTGCATTACATCAAGGAGTCGTAACCCGGGCATTAACTTGGCCACTCTTGACTTTGGACACGTTCTTAAAGACGATGGCAACGTGAACTAGACCAAAAACCAACCAAAGTCACGGTATTTGTGTGTCACGGACATGTGTGGTTGACTCGGCTCAGAAGGGGAGGTGGAATGGACCCGTGCGCGCTCGAAGGGAACAAGAGCGCCAATCGAGCTGCATCTGGCATCCATCCCGGGTTTAAAGGGTATTTGGAACGTGCAAGGTCAAGTGCGCGTTGTGTGAAGTCAATTCTATATTCCCTTTTTGAGTCAAAATAGAGATTTTTATTTTGTTTTTCAACATGATGAGCATGGCATAAGCAAGATATGAACAAGTATGAACAAGCATGGAGTAAAAAATTTATACACAATAAGTCAAAGAATACAAACAAAGACCAAAACTTGTATATGTACCAAGTTGCGCACAACCAAGGATTTTGAATCAAACATTTTGCAAAAGAACAATTTTCTCATTGAAACCATTTGTACAAAGCAAGTTGTGCACAACAAGAAGAGTCAAGAATTTTTTACAGAAAAGGGTTATGCACAATGAGATTTTGGAAACCATTTTTATTGACAAAAGATCATGCATAACCAAGTTCTGGCCAAAAGAATAAAGGTAATGTGCACAAGTAAGGCTGTAAATTTGGAACCTGGACAAGCAGAAGGGCATTCAGAATGTTGTTGCCCTGCACAAAATTGTTAATTTGCAATATTCTGACCCTTTTACCAAACTAGCCGACGGCTAGAACCATGGGGTTGAGATTTTTCTCAGTTTCTGCAACTTATGATCATCATACTCCAGCTTATTGCATTTCTAGAACATATGTACTCAAAACAGTTCAAACAGAAACAACAAACACACAAATATGCACAAAGTCAACTAACAGAAACGGGAATTTGACCCACACAAAAGTGCCTTCAAAGCTTCTAAAGAGAAGTTTGCAAGCACTTTATCTCCCCAGCGGAGTCGCCACTGTAGGATCCCCGCCCCGCGACAAGTTCAACACGTGTCCAAATCCGGGATGGTTCCAAACACAATGGCACAATTTAACGGAGTCGCCACACTTTGTTAATTTTTAACCCAACAAAATAAAAAAGGTTAGAGACAAAAGGTTCGGAGGTCAGGTTACGGCTTGGGAAGAGTTTTACGTCACCCAAGCCGCCTCGGTCAAAACCGAGTCTCCCTTGTTAATTAACAAAAGTGCATGTGTGTGTGTGTATTTAACGGAAAAGATTCTGTTTTTACCTTTTATTCAAAACCTTAACTGAAAAGGGGTCTTTTGTCAAGAAAACAAGGATCAGAGGGAAAAATAGACATTTTACCCTCTGGATCCAAAGTAGCCGTACGGCTCAAGATGTCTCTTCCTGGAATTTTACAGTTTGTTTAGAAACAGTCCAGCTCCAGGTAGAAACAGAGCATTCTGCTGAAACTGGACTTAAACAGTTCTGATTCCAGTTTTATTTCAACACAATAAACTTAAACAAAATCATTCCTATGCCTAATGATCATCAATTGAATCCCAAAACAAGTATTTAGGTGTGATCAAAGCAATCATTGGAGAGAAATCACACAAAGGTGATGAACATGGCCAAATGAGACAAAATGACCATTTGATGATTAAAGATGGAAACTTTATCACCAAGATGACATTTTTATACATTATTAACCTCTTAGGGACCAAATTATTGCATAAAGATTCAATCTTTATGACCCAAAATGGGATTTCAAAGCTAAATCAAAAGGGTAAGATGATAAACACTAAGGTTTTATCATCCCACATGATTATCATTGCCAAATCAAAACAAAATCAACATAAAGATTTGGACTTTCACCACAAGAGTGGATCCTTAAGCCAAATACAGCCTGGGGACAACATTATTTGACATAAAGATTTGGTCTTTGTGACCCCAAAGGGGATTTTGAAGCTATATCAATGTTTGGATGATAAAGATTGAAACTTTATCATCCAAATGACCATCCTTGCTACCAATGAACAACATAATCAACCAAAACATGTGCCTTTTTCATTAAAATAGATCATTAATTTGTTATAAGTAAGAAATTCAACAAACCATGATCATCCTTAGGTTAGAACCACTTTCACACAATGTGTGAAGGGCACCTTGAATCATTCATGGTTTGGACCGTATGTATACATAATAGTGATATATATAGCTTGGAATGCCAAGGCTTGTAATACATACATATATATTGCTTGTTATTGACAAGACTTGCAAGAAACATAAATTGCTTGAGATGGACAAGACTTGCAAGAAATATAAGAGATGAACAAATAAACATGAACAAACAAGGAGATGAGGTCAAGAGAAGGATGGGGGAGAAGGTGGCTTTACCTAAGTTTGCTTAGGCCAATCTTCCTCCCTCTTTTCACTCTAAACACTCTTCTGGGGTAATTTTAGCAGAGTAATACTAACAATAATCGTTTCTCCCCCTTGGAATGATCAGCAAGGGGTTCAATTTATAGGGGCTGATGGTGCCCAAAGTAGCCATACGGCTCATGCTGGCGACCTTCTGGATTTTTCAATCTTTTAATTTCAGAACAGTCCCTATGTCCATATTTTGTCTTAGTGAGGTCTTGGCCTATTAGTTTATCCCTGAATAGTGCCTAGAATTCCTCTAGGTTGGTGAAATTCAGATTGGGGTACTTACACACATGTACACTGGCACTTATTGACACTACCACTGGCACTTTTTAATAAGTGTCAGTATCAATGTTAACAAGTGCCAGTGTAATGGCTGGCAGTTACTAACACTACCACTGGCACTTTTAATAAGTGCCAGTATCAATGTTAAAAAGTGCTAGTGTAATCACTGGCAATTTTTAACATAACCACTGGCACTTAAGAAAAGTGCCAGTTTCATATTTATAAACACCAGTTTGAAATCACTAGCTTTTTGTAATACTAACACTGGACATTTACAATGGTTGCCAGTATTTACAAAAATGCCACCGCTTGATTCGAAGTATAATGACCAGCGTGCTTTGAAAAACACGTTTTTCCTTTGTTTAAGGAAAAACGCGTTTTTCACAAGACTCACTCATTCAATAAAAAAATACACACACATACAGTATACTCTTTCCGTCCCAGGATAAAAGGCATACAATGGGAAGTGCACAAAAATTAAGGAGAGAGTAGCATATATTAGATATATTGATAGTTGAGTGGGCGGTGTTAGTATGAAAAGTGAGGTAGGATAGAGAAAATGAATAGAGAATAGTTAGTAAATACATTATTTATTATGAGTATGATAAGTGGGTCCTATTAAATAAAGAAATATTAAAAAGATTCTATTTTTGTTAGTGTGACTTATCAATGGGATACCGAAAAAAATTGTGTCCTTTATTATGAGATGGAGGGATTGATCTAGATGATTTGTGTCGCGCCCCGTACCCATGGTCCTACTTGGCCCCACGCTCGGGACACCCATGGAAGACGTCATAAAATATTTTAGGAAATTTTTTTGAAATGTACTTTCATAAAAGTTTCATATAACCAAGACACATTTACTTAAAACTTGACTTCATTCCACACAAACAAACTTTCACAATCAAAGATACTTAGCCATAAGGCTTACACACTTTACTTACAAATTTACAACTCACCAACATGTCCCAAAAATAGGTGATACAAAGATGAAGTCACGGGTACACTACCCAAAAGGTTATACATTTACATAATGTAGCCTTTCATACCAAACTTACTTTCCCAAAATGTCTTACCCAGAATCACCTCCTCGACGTCCACCCTTGAAGTGACCTATCCCCTGGGCTCTCCGTTATTTAAAACAGTAAACAAATAAGGGTGAGAATGAATCTCAGTAAGCTACTAAAATGCAACTACGTTACATGCTGAAATGATACTCGGAATTGAACAATGTCAATAAACATCCACATAGTACATAACATGAGAGGCTCCCTATCGCCAACCGTCCCATACCGGTTGGAAATAACGACCAACTCATCATACCACATATAAGGCAGAAATAAACACTCATACGTGGATACTGAGCCAAGGTTCTTGAGTCAAACATATAACCATCTGAGAGGTATCAACTGAGCAGCACCAAAGGGCTGAAACCGGTTCATGAACCAAACAACAACAATAACAACAACAACCAGAGGGGAAAATGACACATAGTCATAACCCAAACGGCGACTAAACTCACTCAAAGGAGAGCTAGCCCAGACCCAATCCGTGGCCCAAGGAAAGGGGTTAAAAATGGGAAACCAAATGGTTGAAGCCTTACAATGAACTTGGCTCGTGTGCCATTATAATCTCTACCACTGCCCGACACTACAACAAGTACCAGCTGGACTTCCAAACGAGCATAGTAATGAATACTTTCTTAAACAACAACCAGGGGCAATGATTCCAAAGTAGGGAATCAAGTCAAACACATCACAAAGATGAACCAATCCAAACCACATCAAAAGATGTTTACCAATAACCAATCAACATTTAGTCAAATTCCACAACACATATGTTCATAAAGGAACCAATTTCAAACACTAGGGTGTTCCACAACAACCCTCTAGGTACTTTAGGATATCACCTAAGACCTAGACCAAACTTGAACTTTAAATCACTTGAAATGGAACAACTCCATTTTTCAGCAACCTTGGGCGGTCGCCCACACCAGCCTGTGCGGCCGCCCAAAACACTCTGTTCCAAGACAAAAATCTTCCAGATAAGAGTGCGGCCGCACGCCCTTTTTGGGCGGTCGCCCACTCTACTCGACAGACCAAAACTTACTAATTTTACTCCTTTCGTTTCACCGTCCCAAAAGTACGAACCAACATCTATCTTACCAAACATAATTCAACCAAACTGAGTTATACAACACAAATATGACTTCTTTACACAACCAACATCAGCTTTTCAAATAATCCTTTTGTCCCAAAATTACAAGTATCACAAATATTATTCAAATCACAAAATTAACAAGTACAAGTATCAAGTATAACATATATGACCATTTTAATATTTAAAGGGGAATTAGTAACTTACCTATTTCCAAAAAAAGTATCACTGAAATAAGTTTTGTTCAGGTAGAAATGACCTACTCAACGCCCTGATCATTTTTATATAATTATTTTTTAAAACGGATAAGTAAATAAAAAGAATTAAATCGAAATAGGTTGAACTTACCTTTTCTTTTAACCCTAGGCTGGAACGAGAAGAAAGTTGTAGAACATAAACATACGCAGAGGGAGAGAAAAGATGGATAAGTTATATAAGATTTTTACCCATTTTTATACTTTAATCACCAGACTTTCTTTTTTAACACTTTAACCCCTAAACTTATATTTTCAACAAGGACCCTAAAGTTTTAACTTAATCAATTAACTCCCTTAATCATTATTATTACTAACTAAGTAAATAACACAAATAATCAAGTAAGATGTGCAAATCATAAAATATGATGCAACACGTAAAATGCACATATAATGTAAAATTAAAATCCCCAAAAATATAAAATAAATAGGGACAGATTTTGGGGTCGTTACAATCACTCCCCCTTAAAGAAAATTCATCCCGAATTTTAGGATAACTTACCAAACGAATCAAACAACGAAGGATATTTTCTCTCCATTTCATCTCGAAGCTCCCAAGTAGACTCTTCCACATTATGGTTTCTCCACACAACTCTAACAAGAGGAATACTCTTAGTTCTCAATTCTTGAACTTTAGAATCAATGACTTGAACTGGATGCTCCTCATAGGACATACTGGGTTCAATATCCTCAGGTATCTCAGATAACACATGAGAAGGATCATACACATACTCTCGAAGCATCGAAACATGGAACACATTATGAATCTTGTCAAGAGAAGGAGGTAACGCAAGACGATAAGCTCGATCTCCAACTCTTCCCAAAATCTCAAAAGGACCTACGAACCTTGGTGCTAGCTTGCCTTTCTTCCCATATCTTTTAATTCCCACCTTTGGAGAAACTTTCAAAAACACAAAATCACCCTTTTCAAACTCAAGGTCTCGCCTCCGGTGATCAGCATAACTCTTTTGTCGACTCTGAGCAGTAGTCAATCGATCCCGAATAAGCTTAACCTTCTCAACTGAGTCATTAACCATATCAATACCCCAAATCTTTACTTCCCCAACTTCATCCCAACAAATAGGTGAACGACACTTTCTTCCATACAATGCTTCATAAGGAGCCATCCCAATACTCGACTGAAAACTGTTGTTATAAGCAAATTCTACGAGAGGCAAATGAATATCCCAAGAATCTGCAAAATCAACTGAACAAGCTCTCAACATATCCTTTCTCATTAATGTACATGGTGGCAACTTCACTATCTCAGAAACAATGCTAACTGGAACTCCATGCAACTTCACTATCTCATTAATGTACATGGTGGCAAGCCTTTCCATCGAATAACCAATCTTAATAGGTAAGAAGTGAGAAGACTTTGTCAATCTGTCTACGATCACCCAAACTGCATCATGCCTTCTCCGAGTACGAGGTAACCCTGTCACAAAATCCATAGTAACATGTTCCCACTTCCATTCCGGAATCTCTAATGGTTGAAGCAATCCCGCGGGCCTTTGATGTTCAGCTTTCACTTGTTGACAGGTCAAACACTTCGACACATAATCCGCTATTTCCCGCTTCATGTTGTTCAACCAAAAGTGTTGCTTCAAATCTTGATACATTTTGGTACTCCCGGGATGAATAGTATACCTCGACTTATGGCCTTCCTCGAGAACTTGAAGTTTAATTCCATCAACATTAGGAACACATAATCTACCTCTGAAAGTCAATACTCCTTCAGAACTGAGAGAAAAGTCTTCAAATCTTCCATCTTTGATCTTTCCCACAACCTTCACTAACTGGGGGTCATCTTTCTGAGCATCCTTGATTTGTTGAATTAAGGTTGGCAATATTCTGATATTCACAGATATAGCCCCATGCCTCGATTCATAAGGACACCAATCTCGAGCATCCTCTAACATCTTCCATTCCCGTACCATCAATGAAGCTACATAAGACTTCCTACTAATAGCATCAGCTACCACATTCGCCTTGCCCGGATGATAAGAAATGGTGCAATCATAATCCTTCAACAGCTCCATCCATCTTCGTTGTCTATTGTTCAACTCTTTCTGGGAGAAAAGATACTTCAAACTCTGATGATCTGTGAAAATCTCAAACTTTGCTCCATATAGATAATGCTTCCATTTGTGTAACGCAAAAACAATAGCTGCAAGCTCCATGTCATGGGTTGGAAATTCTGCTCACTAGGAGTTAACTTCCTTAAAGCATACGCAATTACCTGCCCAATTTGCATTAGAACACACCCCAAGCCTTCTTTTGAAGCATCACTATAAATCACCAATTCATCATTTCCATTTGTTGGGTTTTGATGCATTATGCGCAGCGGAATTAATAGATAAAATCAAACACCCAAGAGCCCGGATCCGTGCATGTTGATTAAATTAAATACAAGATGAAAGAAACATACCCTTTAAGATCGAATCCATGAACACGGACTTTAAGGTGCTAACGCAAACACCCTCTATCAGTATCCACACATCGAACGGACTCAAGAACGCTTCTTGATTTGACTGCTAGATCCTTAGGCTTGAAAAACATGATTGAAGAACCATTCTTCAATCTCCCTTTGATTATTATGGTTTGATGATGAACAAAAATCAAACCCTAATAACCTTAGTATAATATGTGTTTTTCTCTCTCCAAGAAACTCTTGTTGATTTCCAAAATCAACGCCTAAGGCTTAGTTTTCGGCTGAAGAGAACACAGAATATATACTGGGAGAAACCTAATTCCATTAGGTTAAAGGATTCCTTTCCCAGAAAGAAATCTGACAAAAACTCGTCAGCGGACAAACTATCCGTTCGGCTAGTCCAAACTATCCGTACGGCTGGTTTTTCCACTTCCCAATTTTTTCTCGTTTTTCGTGCCAAGTAAGATCCGTTCTGCGTGTGTGACCCAATAGGATTATACTATGTTGGCAACGAGTCTGAAGACCTCGTAAATCATAAGTGGACTCTAGCAAACCATTATGACTACCCAAATAGTATAACTTTGAAAGCCCAAAGTAACCTTATAGAACATATCACAATCCCTTTGTCACACGATATCATATTGGACATAAGTCATGGTCCACGTCAACTTATGTTGTCCAATGCTTTCTCGATCCCGAGTAGATTGATATGAGCAAATAACATTGAACGCTTCAATTCATTTGGGTACGGCCGTACACTATTATCAATCTCACTCATCGAGTGGCCAAGCAGATATCTCTCTTGAGAGAGGGACAAATCCCATCTTGACTTATCATTCTTCCCTACAAGAATCCGATTATGCCAATCGTAGCCTTTATAACCACCCAGTTAGGGGTAGCGTTTGAGTACGTCAAACATAATGTTCATCATGTGGAAGACTATGATAATCTCAGGTCTAAGGATAAATGATATAACTATTATGAGATTTAATTATGACATTTGACCATGACATAAATCTCATAACGGGTCTATCCAGTACTTGTTCTCCAACATGTACCCACAAGTTTAATCAGCATCCTATGCGCTATAATCATCATATGATTATCCATCAAACTCATGCTAGCCCTTCATAAGTGCTAGGTACAATGATTATTATAATAAACATGCAAAAGATAAAATAATCGGGTTTGTTATCTCTATAACAATGAAGCTATGATATAACGCATAGGCCTTTCTCAAGGGCCTAGGGCATAATATCCAACACCATTAGGCAACGCAAGAATAGGAGCAGTGGTCAACCTTTTCTTTAACTCCTCAAAACTAACTTGACATTTGTCATCCCATACATATGGCACATTTTTTCGAGTCAACTGAGTCAATGGTGTTGCAATCTTAGAAAACCCTTCAATGAATCTTCTGTAGTACCCAGCTAACCCCAAGAAAATTCGAATTTCTGTAACTTATTCTGGCCTTTTCCAATTCACAATAGCTTCAATTTTTGATAGATCAACAGATATACCTCTATTAGAAACCACATGTCCCAGAAAAGAAACTTCATCGAGCCAAAAAGCACACTTACTGAATTTTGCAAACAACTGCTTCTCCCGAAGAATAGATAGAACCATTCGCAAGTGTTGCTCATGCTCCTCCCGAGACTTGGAATAAACAAGGATGTCATCAATAAACACAACCACAAAAGAATCAAGATAAGGCTTGAAAACCCGATTCATCATATCCATGAAAACAGCTGGAGCGTTTGTTAACCCGAAAGGCATAACAAGATACTCATAATGACCATACCTACTACGGAAAGCAGTCTTAGGAATGTCTTCTGAGTGAATCTTTAACTGATGATACCCACTCCTCAAATCAAGCTTCGAAAAGACAACTGACCCTTGGAGTTGATCAAATAAATCATCAATGTGAGGCAAAGGATATTTGTTCTTTACAGTCACCTGATTCAGTTTTCTATAGTCGATGCATAGTCTTAAGGACCCATCTTTCTTCTTTACAAACAACACAGGAGCTCCCCAAGGTGATACACTGGGTCGGATGAAACCCCTATCAAGCAACTCTTTCAATTGAACTTTCAACTCCTTTAATTCTGCTGGAGCCATTCTATAAGGTGATTCAGATATCGGGGTAGTACCTGGAAGTAAGTCAATACAAAACTCGATCTCCCTATCAGGAGGTATAGAATACTTAGTAGAGAACACATCAGGAAACTCTTTCACTATATGCACATCCTCTACTTCAGGCACCTTTTTAGTAGTATCCATAACACTAGCCAAATACCCCGTACAACCAAGATGCAACAACTTTCTAGCTTTCACATAAGAAATAATACGAATTCCCTTACCCAAAGGAACAGCCTCAAAAGTAAATTCAGGCACATCAGGAATAGAAAATGTAACCACCTTTTTATAACAATCAACTGAAGCATGGTATTTACTCAACCAATCCATTCCCAAGATAATATAAAAATCTTGTAATGGCAAAACAACTAAATTAGCAAATAAAACATGCTCCCAAATATGCACATCACAGCCATGTAATACCTTATTAGTCACCAAATACTCCCCTAATGGAGTAGACACTTCTAACACATAAGGCAGAGATTCAGAAGAAACATGCAATCGAGAAGCAAAATGCACAGACACATAAGAATGCGAAGAGCCAGGGTCTATAAGTGCTCGTGCCCTCAAACTAGACACATAAATTATACCTCCTATCATGTTAGAAGAATTTGAAGCCTGTTGTTGATTGATAGCAAAAATACGACCTTGCACCTTAGGCTTCCCTGAGGCATCCCTCTTCTGACCCTGAGATGATCCTGCTCCACTCCCATATGGTACAATCCTTGATCTTGGACAATCCTTCTGAAAATGGCCAAGCTAACCACAATTCAAACACTTTCCCTGCTTCTTCCAACATCGCTCTTCAGTGTGCCCTTCCTTCAGACAGTAATTACAAATCCTTTTACTTTGATTTCCCGGGATATTACCTTGATTTCTAATAATTGGTTGTCCTTGCGGTTGACTTCTAAATTGTGATGGTGTTCCCTGACCTCCTCGATTATCACCACGCTGTGGTTGAGGTATTCCTTGCCTTCCAGTACCTGCCAATTCAATTTTCCTCTTATGTTCTTCTATATCATGCTCCACCTGATATGCTCTATCAACATCATCTTGAAACTCTTGCAACTTGTGGGATACTAGTTGACTTCGAATCACCGTTTTCAAACCCTTTACAAATCTAGTTGCCTTCCTTTCTTCAGTTGCCACCAAGTGAGTGCAATACCTGAATAACTCCGTGAATTTGACGTATACTGAGCCACAGACATAGTATTCAGTTCCAAGTTAAGAAACTCCATTTCATTCTTATCTTGATCTACCCGAGGAATGAAATGTTCCTTAAACTTTCTCAGAAAATTCTCCCAAGTATAGGGTATATGATTCTCATCCCAATTTGCTTTCAAAGCTCTCCACCAGTGCTCAGCAGCTCCAATCAGTTTATAGGTAGCAAACCTGACTTGTTCTTCATCAGTACATCTCAAGACATCAAATATTTTCTCCACCGACTCTATCCACCTCTCGACCTTTATTACCTCTGGTTCTCCTTCATAACCCATTGGTTTCATCTTCAGGAACTGTTCTAACCCATATCTCGGAGGTGCTTGTTCTCCTCCTTGCCTCTGATCATTTAAAGTTTTCATTGCTGTTTCAAACATCCCCTGAAACATGATTCGAGCCTCTTCTCTGGCATCCCCTTGCCTTAAAGAACCAGCCTGATCTCCTTCAGTTTCACCCATTTTCAATAAGTACCTGCATAAGACACTCAACGTTACTCACTCTATACACAACTACCCTCCTAGGTTACTTAGTCCTTCTAGACCATCTACAACCTAGCTCTGATACCAACTGTCGCGCCCCGTACCCGTGGTCCTACTTGGCCCCACGCTCGGGACACGTACGGAAGACGTCATAAAACATTTTAGGAAAATTTTTCGAAATGTACTTTCATAAAAGTTTCATATAACCAAGACACATTTACTTAAAACTTGACTTCATTCCACACAAACAAACTTTCACAATTAAAGATACTTAGCCATAAGGCTTACACACTTTACTTACAAATTTACAACTCACCAACATGTCCCAAAAATAGGTGATACAAAGATGAAGTCACGGGTACACTACCCAAAAGGTTATACATTTACATAATGTAGCCTTTCATACCAAACTTACTTTCCCAAAATGTCTTACCCAGAATCACCTCCTCGACGTCCTTCCTTGAAGTGACCTATCCCCTGGGCTCTCCTTTATCTAAAACAGTAAACAAATAAGGGTGAGAATGAATCTCAGTAAGCTACTAAACTACGTTACATGCTGAAATGATACTCGGAATTGAACAATGTCAATAAAGATCCACATAGCACATAACATGAGAGGCTCCCTATCGCCAACCGCCCCATACCGGTTGGAAATAACGACCAACTCATCATACCACACATAAGGCGGAAATAAACACTCATACGTGGATACTGAGCCAAGGTTCTCGAGTCAAACATATAGCCATCTGAGAGGTATCAACTGAGCAGCACCAAAGGGCTGAAACCGGTTCATGAACCAAACAACAACCAGCTGGACTTCCAAATGAGCATAGTAATGAATACTTGCTTAAACAAGAACCAGGGGCAATGATTCCAAATTAGGGAATCAAGCCAAACACATCACAAAGATGAACCAATCCAAACCACATCAAAAGATGTTTACCAATAACCAATCAATATTTAGTCAAATTCCACAACACATATGTTCATAAAGGAACCAATTTCAAACACTAGGGTGTTCCACAACAACCCTCTAGGTACTTTAGGATATCACCTAAGACCTAGACCAAACTTGAACTTTAAATCACTTGAAATGGAACAACTCCATTTTTCAGCAACCTTGGGCGGTCGCCCACACCAGCCTGTGCAGCCGTCCAAAACACTCTGTTCCAAGACAAAAATTTTCTAGATAAGAGTGCGGCCGCACGCCCTTTTTGGGCGGTCACCCACTCTACTCGACAGACCAAAACTTACTAATTTTACTCCTTTCGTTTCACCGTCCCAAAAGTACGAACCAACATCTATCTTACCAAACATAATTCAACCAAACTGAGTTATACAACACAAATATGACTTCTTTACACAACCAACATCAACTTTTAAAATACTCATTTTGTCCCAAAATTACAAGTATCACAAATATTATTCAAATCACAAAATTAACAAGTACAAGTATCAAGTATAACATATATATGACCATTTTAATATTTAAAGGGGAATTAGTAACTTAACTATTTCCGGTAAAAGTATCACTGAAATAAGTTTTGTTCGGGTAGAAATGACCTACTCAACGCCCTGATCATTTTTATATAATTAGTTTTTAAAACGGATAAGTAAATAAAAAGAATTAAATCGAAATAGGTTGAACTTACATTTTCTTTTAACCCTAGGCTGGAACGAGAAGAAAGTTGCAGAACATAAACATACGCAGAGGGAGAGAAAAGATGGATAAGTTATATAAGATTTTTACCCATTTTTATACTTTAGTCACTGGACTTTCATTTTTATCACTTTAACCCCTAAACTTATATTTTCAACAAGGACCCTAAAGTTTCAACTTAATCAATTAACTCCCTTAATCATTATTATTACTAACTAAGTAAATAACACAAATAATCAAGTAAGATGTGTAAATCATAAAATATGATGCAACACGTAAAATGCACATATAATGTCAAATTAAAATCCCAAAAAATATAAAATAAATAGGGACGGGTTTTGGGGTCGTTACAATTTGATAAGAGATTGATGTTTTTGCAGCTCAAGTATATGGGGAAGGAGTTGATTTATCAAAATAAAAATTAAAAAATTATTTAACAAAGAGTCGATTTAATGAAAAAAAAATGATTTTTTGGTTATTAAGAAAAACGATTTTTTTAAAACATGCAGTGAAATTTTTAAAAATACCTGACACTTGTTTTAAAGTACGCGATGACTTTTTTTTATATAATTGACAAACGCGCATCAGCATCGTAAATGCAGTGCTAATAGTATAAAGTGTCAGCAATATATACTGACATTTACAAACATTGAAACTAATACTTTTAATAATTGTCAGTTCTAATGTTAAAAAGTGTCAAACATGCTGGTGTGTATGCCTTAAGCACGTTATTATAACGATGAATGTTATCATTGCTTTATGCTTTATAAGTGATATTAAATGTTTAATTTGATTATTATATATTTTGCATGTTTATTATAATAATCTCCATTCCTAGTAGTTATAATTAATCACTAGCATAAGTTTAATGGATAGTCATATGATGATTATGGTGCATAGGTGTGAACACCCTATTTCGATGCAACAACGTGCGGGAAGTTTTAAATAATAATCATAAAGTAATCGGACCGAAATAAGATATTTTAATGAACTCGCTTTTCCAAATATTTTATTAATTTTTAGATTCTCCACGCCACTTTGATATATCCCAAAGCATTGAGAAAACTGCATGCTAATTGGTTCGAGGGTCAAATTACGCCAGGAGAAGAATACATATAGTGATCACTCCCATCACCTGACGGATCGAACTTTCTATAATGATTAAGGGGTATTAGTTGTGTGCAGTGTTTCTGGGAATAGACTTAAGAAGTGGGATTATGCATAAGGTGGAGGTGAGAGAAAGAAGTTATTTGATGATCATATCCTAGAATGATGATTACACCATTAATATGATCTATGTGTGATCATCACCATTCATTATTGGAGAGTTGAATGATCATGGGATATTATTGCTAAAGTTCATAGTTAGATGTAATTCCAAGATCTACTTTAGGTTTGATGAAACCCTAGATCATCATAAGCTATGAAATACCATGAATATTCGAAGATCAAAACCCTAAATCTAGCATTTATATGAAATAAACCCTAAATCTAGCACAATATTATGAAGAAGATGAAGAACATATAGACAAACATAATAAAAGCATGCATAAAATTAATCTAAACTAAGAGCATGACAACGACATGGTTAAAAATACTAGAAGACTTACCAATGTTGGCAAGATCTAGCCTTGAATCTTCAAGAAGATTCACAAACTTCCGGATTGCTAGAAAAGCTTAAACTGAGAGTTTCTTCGTCAGGTTTGACTATGGAACTCTATGGAGAGAATTATGTCCCAAAATATTGAGGGGAGGACCCCTATTTATACTTTTAGGGAGACGGAAAATGTGGCAGCCCGGCTTAAGGCGGATGTAGCTGTGAATACCCCTTTCCGAAGGCAGCGACGCGTGGAAAGTTTCTTATTATTATCTTATTTTATCTTTTCTATGGGACATGATATTCAAGTTGGCATTTAACTTATTATGAGTCGCCGTGCCATTTTATTGAGCTAAAACATTGAGAAAAACTAATAGAGAGGGTTCAGGGGTCAAGTTACGATAAGAAAATAATATTACAATGATCACTCCTATCGCCTGATAGATCGGACTTTCTATCATGATTAAGATGTGTTAGTAGTGTGTTAGTGATTTAGACCGGATCCGAAGATTGCCTACGTTTCTCTCGTATGAGAAGCTCAGGTCGACGTAGTTCGCACATAATCGGAATAGAATGATGAAGCGGGATCATGCTGTTGGTGTGTATGCCCTAGGCACGTTATTTGAACGTATATTTGTTATTGTTTTATTTATTTAATAAAGAGATGTTTGATTATTATTATTATTACATGTTTTGTTTATAATAATCTCTGTCCCTAGTACTTATGAAGCACTAGTATAAGTCTGAGTAATCATGGGATGCTTATGTCAGACTTATGGGTACTTGTTTGGAATAAGGTACTGGAAATGACACGCTAGATGAGATTTATGTTATGGTCATTATCATAGATAAATCTCATGGTAGTTATTTCATTTGAATCCTTTGACATGAAGTTATTATAGTCTTCCACTTGATGAACATTATGTTTGACATATTCAAACGCTACCTTTAACTGGGTAGTTATAAAGGATATAATTGGCACAATCGGATTCAAGTAGGGAAGAATAATAAGCCAAATTGATTTGTCCCTCTTCGAAGAGATGTCAAAATTAGGCCTCTCGTAGAATGATATTGATGAAAGTGTTTGGCCACCCAAATGGATTGATGAGATCAAGACATTTGAATTAATCAATATATTCGGAAACTAGAAAGCATTGAACAAAGACAAGTTGACTATAGACCATGACTTGTGTTCAATAGACATCGTGGACAAAGGGATTGTGACTTATACTACAGAGGATAAACTTTAGGCTACAAAGTTATACTATTTGTGTAGTCATAAAAGGTTTGCTAGAATCTAATTATGACTTACGGGATTTGACTGGTCAAACCCGTTGGCAATTTAGTATAATCCTATTGGGTCACACATGCAGAACAAATAATTAAAAGGCTAAAAATAAAAGGAATACGGCCATCACGACCGTACGGCAGCCAAGCCGGCGTACGCCTGGCCAGGCGCTGTACGGCTCCTATGCCGTACTGGTTCAGTTTTAGGAAATTTCTTGTGTGACAAGAAGTTCTAAACCCTAAAGGAATCAGATCTATCCTAGTATAAATATGTGTGTCCGAGTTTGGGAGACACAGTTGATGATTCAAGAAATCACAAAGCTTTCTTAGAGAGAGAATAACATACATATTGAAAGGGATTAATTATTCCAAAGAGAAGAAGGAGTTCTTCAAGTTTTCAAGCCTGAGGATCTAGCAATCAAGTCTAAGAAAGTGTTCTTGGATCCGTTCAAAGTGTGGATCACCAATAGAGGATATTTTGCTTAGTATCTTAGTCCATGATTGAAGATTTTGAACTACAAGGGTTAGTCCTAATTTATCTTATGCTTTATAAATTATTGTTCTTAATAGATCTAGGCTAGGGTTTCTTCATGTTTAATTCCGCTATGCGTGGAGGTAATAAAACCCAACAGTGGTATCAGAGCCCCGTTAATGACCAATAATTTTAAAATTGTCATGCTTAAAAAAATTATTTAATTGGATTATTTTATTTGCATGATAATAATAAGATGAATGTGTGATTGAGATTTATATGAGATATAAAAGTTGTATGCATGTTTATGATGGGATATGTGATTATGATATTTATTGGATTCATATGTATAATCGCATGCTTAAATTGTCAATTTATAATTTGATTATGATTATTGATGTTTTTGATCTAATTGATAAATTGAATAAATTGTTTATTGATGTTATTGGTTAGATTTGTTCAAATTTGTAATCTGGAAATTCCTATTTAGATAATATGATTATGCATGAAATTGGAATTATGGTTGATCGAATTTGTAAAATTCTGAAGAATCTGACAATCTGGGCAGAGTCACCGTATGGCGGCACAGAAGGCGCACGCCTGCCTGCGAGCCGTACGGCTCTTGGCCCGATTCCAGAACCAGTTATGTTTCCTGGTGTTTTCTGGATTTTGTAAAGTGTTTACAGAATTTAGATCTGAGTTGAATCTATGTTTCAGATGGCTGGTTTATGAAACCGTGTTTCTTGAAAATTGATTTTGACTCAAAACCTAGAATTGAATCTCTGTTTCAGATGGCTGGTTTATGAAACCGTGTTTCCTGAAAAATGTTGTCAATTCAAGAAAGTCCAGAAAATTGTGGGACTTAGAATCTAAAGGAGTTTAGATTGCTAAGGGTCTACAATAGATTGATGATACATGAAAAACGAGACGAAGAGAAAAGATCCATATGGAATTGTGGTTGCATTTGACGTACGTACTACGAGGTCATGGAATTCTTAGTTCGGCCATATGGACTATTCTCATGAACTTTTGTATTCATGTAGATTCATGAAATTTAGAACTAAGAAAGACTTGCTCGTAATTGTGGTTGCATTTGACATGCGTTCACGAGGTCATGGTATGCTTAGTTCGGCCGAGCAAATTTATCAATTGGTTGCTAAATTAAATAGGTATTCAGAATTTATCCCATAAACTAGTACAATTAAATCACATTAAAAGGTTTTAGTTAATTAATGAGATTAGTTAACTTATATGTGTGTTGAACCTTCATGATAAAAACTTAAGTTTTTGTGCCTATCCATGATTAAAATACTTGTGAGTATTTGGGTAGTTTTATGTGGGTGTAGACACCCCGCTTTGGACCTCTCACCCCGATTGCATATATAGTATTTTTATGTAACTTGTTTTTGTTAATTTCTGTTACTTCGGTTAAGTTCCTAACTGATTCCGTTAGTTTTGGACTAAACTGAATAACATATTTAACTTTAGAGTCATTTATGTCATTCTATCCTTTTCACCCGCGGGCGCCTCTGGCATTGCCTACAAGATGCGTGCGCCTCTCGCGGCCGAAGCAGGAAGCGCACGCCTCCCGGTATGGCAGTTACAGATTGCAGTCTTTTCCCTCCTTTTTCTTGATCACAAAAACTCATTTTCACCTCCAAGTTCACCCCCCTAGGTTTTTAACTCCCAATCCCATATTCTTAGTCTTTTCCCTAAAACCAAATATTCTATATTTATTTTATATGATTTTTCTCTTTATTATTTATTTTTACTTATTTTCTTATTGGTTGAAAGACCATATTTTCCTCTCTTTTCTATCTATAAAAACCCTCTCATTTTACCTTAGAAAAGGACCTTGAGCCTCAATTTAGGACCATGACTCAACTTTGGACCCAAAAACTTTCTCTACACCCACACTATACACATTTCTCTCAAGAATTCTCTAACAAGGATTCTCCTAACAAGCAACTAAAGCATCAAATCTCTACACAAAACTCTTTTCAAGTCAAAGTTTGAAGTCCTCTTCTTAAGGTACAACTTCACTTCTCCTTTCTTATTTATTCTTCTTAATGTATGCAATCCCCATCAAATGGGACATGACCAAATGATCACTTTATTATATTAAAGTTAGTTAAAGGTTATCTTCCTACATTTCAAATACTATTTTAATTTCCCCAATTCATATTAATGTAATTGCTACATATAATCTTTAGCATAAATTAATACATAAAACAATTCTCTTTTATTTCCCTTTGCAATTCCCTTTTCTTTACTAAGTAATTGTTAGGACATTTTTAATATCAATAATAGAAGGATTTTTTTAGCATTAGAACACTTTTAGTAGCAAGACCCGCGTAAGCGGGGCGGAGTGGGTGTTTAAGTACTTCCCACTCCGTCATCTAACCTCCGAACCCTTCTCTTCCTGAATCTCTGGTTTTGTATATAAATTTGGGCTATTCTTAGGTTTTTCTTATGTTCCTTTAAAAACATAGGTGGCGACTCTAAACACTTAAAACCAAAATAGACATCCTGGAATAATTCACTGCTCTAGCAAAGTTGTGGTTTTTTCGGGGTATCTACAGTGGCGACTCCGCGGGGGATAGCATAGAGGGTTAAACTTGCGTTATTTATTTTTGGTGTTCTTACTGCTGTTTTCTGGGCATTCTGGTGGAAAAGGTAGGACGCGTGTGCCTCTGGCCTTCTTGGCCTAAGGCGCGCGCCTCCGACCTTCACCACCAGAATCGCCCGCTTCTCATCTTGTCCTTCAAATTCCATGTTATTGTGCTAACAGTTTCTGTAGGTGAATGTTTTCTTATTTAGGGTCAAGGTAATCCCTTGAACCCACTGAATTCTAGGTTTTCACCCAGAAGCGGGCGCCTTTGCCCCACTTCCCCTAACGCACGCGCCTCCCGAGTAAGCATCCAAATGCGCGCGCTTCTGGGCATTTTCTAGAAACAGAACAGTGCACAAAACATAATGGTTTTGACAGTATGTGGGCACCGGGCCTGCACATAACTTCTTTTACTTTCTTTTTATTTTATCGATCACACGGGTGATTCGAAAGTTGTAAATTATGTGCTTATTTGCTTTTCTTTTCTTTTTTTTTTTAAAAAAAAAGATTTTTGTCACTTGGCTTGACCTCACACTACATACACAAATTCCTATCAATTGCTCACTATCGAGTCGCATAAGTCCATAACCCCAAACCCGTCGAGGCCCGTCCTAGAGAGTTTCAAGCTCCACCTGACCTTGACTCTCTCGAATCGGTAAACCTCAACCTGTGGCATAGTTCACGACCACATGTCGGGGGTGACCTTTAAGCCTCTCTTTAACCGAGCACAAGCCAACACATTCTTTGTCTAGGTTCTAACACTCCGTGACCAAGTCGGTTTTCGTGTTTCGAGATTTCCCTAAACTAATGTCATCATATCATACATGCCGTTTCCAAAAGAAACAAGTGATTGTTATGGATGAGATAAAACTCCATCCCCAAGTGGTTATTATGGACGAAATAAAACTCTGTCACTGCATGTATGCTTTATGACATTAATTTAGTTTAATCTCGTCACATATAGGTATCACAAGCGTGGTGGAATCCGATGAGTATATGGGATCGCGAGAAGGTCTATATACTAGTGTGACGATTCCACTATTTTTCTAGAAACCCCAAAAAGGACTATGTCCTTCCGACTTTTGTAACAAAAAAAAAGTATTTTTCTCTATGTGTGTTAGTACCCGATCTGAAAATGAGTTTATTAGGGCTCTCCCAAATATACAAGGACTTTATAGGAATTAGAAACCTTGCAAAGACTTGTCCCGGATTCCCAAAATATAGCTCAATATCCTAGAATATCCTAAAAATGGCCAAAATAGGGTTTCCTTGGCCACGCGGCCATGTTCGCCAAATGCAATCTAATCCGTCTGATGAAGAAGATCTGGCCAATCAAGGATCTTGGCCACGCGGCCATCTTTGCATCGGGTGATCTGGACCGTCAGATCTCTCCGCCAGTTTCCTATATAAAGGCTTCCCTTGCCTCATAATTAAGGATCCGTATTTTAAAGCTCCTAAGTGACGAATTTGCTCTCTAATTAAGCATTTCAAGCTCCCAAGAACACTCTCAAGAATCCCAAGAAGATCTAGGTTTATTTCTTGCCAACATAGGTAAGTTTTCTAACTTTTTCTTCATGTTCTTGCCATGTTTTTAGTTTAGATCCATAATATTCATGTTCCTTGCATGTTTATTCATATGTTCATCATATTATTCATATGTTCATAATATATTCTTCGCATGTTCTTCATGTTCTTAGATTAAAACCTCATTTATGCTATATTTAGGGTTGCGATATTCATGTTTACATGTTATTTCATAGCCGATGATGATCTAGGGTTCATCAACCCGAACTAGGAACTATTTCTAAACCCTAATCTTTAGGTAATTTCCCCCTCATTATGCATGATCCTGATTCTTCTGCCTATTCTAAATTCTTCTCGAACTACGCTGACCTGAGCTTCTCACATTGAGAGGAACGTAGGCAATCTTCGGATCCGGTCTCTAAACACCGCACACAACATATACCGCATCATGATAGAAAGACCGATCATTCGGAAAATAGGAGTGATAACGCTTAATATTCTTCTCTTGTTGTAATTTGACCCCCGAACCCATTAACATGCTTTTTCTCAATGTTTTGGCTATAATTAAAACGGCGTGGCGACTCTCATATTTTAATGTTGCTATGAATATTCCTAATTTCAAACACACGTATTCACAGTGGCGACTCTGCTGGGGACTGCTTTGAAACTTTTTCAAACTTAGTGGGTCTAACTTTCGTTTACATCATGATGTTTGCCATGCTGTCACATGCACCCTATAGTTTCCCATGTTTACACATGCACCTCACACTATGCCATGTTTGCATGTGCACCTTGTATTTTTGCCATGTTAATACATGTGCCTTGTATCTTTTCAATACATGTCGCGACCCCAGACCCCGCGGGCCCGAGACCGCGATCTGGACGTCGACTTAAAACCAAAACTGTGAAATACCGAAGTTAAAAATTCCATTTGATACCAAAAGGTGATAACACAAGGTTTGAAAAATCATCTTGAACAACAAGATAAAACTAGTATAAACTCCATAAGTTTATACACCAAAGTTACAAAATACACAAATCCTAATGACGTCAATGTTTGGTACAAATATCCCAAAAGGTTACACATTTATATAATGTAAACCAACCTATACAACTTTCCCCAAAAGAATGTATCCACACTCGACGTCCTCTTTCTCGTGATCAGCGAGACTAATCCTTAGCACCTGGGGGGGGGGGGGTTAAGGAAAAACAAAGATAAAAAGAAAAGGGGGTGAGATAAATCTCAATAAGTTACTAATGCAACTACATGACATGCTATGATGCAATATACAATAATAAATCATAGTTAGCACATGGAATTTATCACATAACAGATAGCAGCGGAAATAAACACATAATAAAGGATATAGCCAAGGTTTTCCAAACCGAAGAACCAAATAAAGGTTCGCTGCGCAGCTTCAATAATCAACAAATCATCATCATCATAATACATGAAAGCCGAAGAGAAACCCCCGGTACCGGAACCAATAACTCAATGAAGTGCCACAAGGGACGGGAGACATGCCACAAAGTCATGCTCCAAGTAAAGCTAAAATGCACACAAAGGAGCTAGCTCTTCTCACATCCAAGGCCAATCTGGAGGAGGGTAATAATGGGGCAAAACAATGGTCAATATCACAATGGACTTGGCCGTGCCATCATAATGTTTCGCATCGCCCAAACACACACAAAATACCAGCTGGACTTTCAAATAAATGCTAAGTAATAAATACTAGCTTAAATAAACAACTTAAGGTTCCAAAGTAGGGAACCAATCCAAATAAATCACCACAAAGGTAAACCAACATAAACCGCACATCAAAGATGAACCACATTCCCAAAATGATACTTAATCAAATTCCATATCATATTTATTCATATAAGAATCAATTCCACTTAATAAAGTGTTCCACGGTGTTATCTTAAGTTAATTAGAAGGAATAAACCTAAACTAGTTAAGCCTTAAGTCTTAAACCAAGCAAAAGGGACAAAAACCCAAACAGGCGGGCGGGCGGGCGCCTGGGCATAGGCAGGCGGGCGCTTGTTTGGCCAGAAGGTCAGGCCGCTGGAAGAGGGGGTGCAGGCGGGCGCCTGGGTCAAGGCGGGCGGGCGCCTGGTCTGCGGGCTGGGAGAAATTCCCAACTGGGTTCATCAAAAAGCCTTACCATTTTCATACAAATTCCATAACACCCTAAATCAATACTCCCAACAAGATTCCTAAGGTACCCAAACATCACTTAACCAAAAAGGGGACCTTAACAACACCCTTTATCAACCAAGATCAAGAATCAAATCCCCACATTCAAGATTTCACCATCTTTACCCAAAAACTCAAATAAATTCAAAATAATTTCTAAACTCAACCAAACTTCAAATACAACACATCAAGCATTATATAAACATGATATGAACATTTTAGCATAAAAATGGGGGAAAAGTAACTTACCTGAAAATTCTCAAAGATGAGGGAATTCAATTCTTTTTGGTTCTACGCGATCCTATCGACGATCTAAACACATTTCACGTTTTAAGAAATGAGAGATTATGAGAGGAAGATGAAGAAAATGAAGAGAGAAGGAAAGAAAGAAAACTTACCACAAATGGAGGAGAGAGGAAGAGGTGAGCTGGGAAGGGAGAGATGGAGGTGGAGTATATGAGGGAGAAGGGTAGGAGTAGGGAAATGATTTAAAAGATTTACACTTAGGCCCCCTCCACTACACTACACACAAATAATCCCCACTAACAAATAAGACTCAACATTTCTACACTAGCACAAATGACCCAATTAAAATGCTAGGTATAAATTATTATAACTCATAAAATGCACACATAAATAATAAATAAATAATAATTTAAATAAATAAATAAGCAAATAAATAAATACTAATTATTTATTACTAATAACATAGACCCTAGATTTTGGGTCGTGACAATACATGTATTTTTTGTACTTTCGCCATGATACTAAGGTCAAACGAGACTTTGTTATGCTCCCTTGTACATTCTTATATTTTCTTATCTCTTGCACTGCATTGCATACATACCAACATCAAAAACTTCTCTTTTTCTCCATAAAAAGAATTAGTTTCTTGCCACACACTACCACTAGTCCGTGTCAGCACTGCACATGTCCCTTATTACCCCCGGAGCATTCGATGTGCAGAAATTAGTGGTGCTACTGCCGCCCTTTTTTCGAGCCACTCATTTCCTCCACTCACCATGTACACTCCGCGAGCGGTGGGAACCTTTATCCTACCCATGTCAACCCACACATAGAGGTTAGGATAGTCCTTAGACCAACCAATTAGGATGTAAATAATACAAAACTTTTCGTAAAATAAAATGTGCATTGCATTTAGGTGACCTCTAAGGTCCATCGCTCATCCATTGGTCCATCTGTCAAAACTCGTCATCTTGACCTATCTAGGTTACATACCCAATTACCTTTGACCTCTTAGGTCAACCTTCCCATAGGTCAACCTTATGAACCTTTGACCTCTCAGGTCAACCCTTGACCCTCTAGGTCAACCCAATCAACCTTTGACCTCTTAGGTCAACCCTTGACCCCCTAGGTCAACCCAATCAACCTTTGACCTCTTAGGTCAACCCTTGCACCCCTAGGTCAACCTCATCACCTTTGACCCCTTAGGTCAACCTTTGACCCCCTAGGTCAACTTTATCAACCTTTGACCCCCTAGGTCTACCCTTGACCCCCTAGCTCAACCTTATCTGCTTTTGACCCCCTCGGTCAACCTTATCCGCCTTTAACCTCTTGTCGCGACCCGAAATATAGGCTCTATTTTATTAGTAATTAAATGATTTTTATTTAATTATTTGCTTATTTATTTATTTAAATTATTATTTATTTAAATAATTATGTGTGCAATTTATGTGTTATAATAATTATGCCTAGCATTTTATTCGAGTTATTTGGGCTAGTGTGGGAGTGTTGAGTCTTAATTGGTAGTAGGGAGTGTAGTATTGTGTGTGTGTAGTGTGAGAGAGGGGGCCTAAGTGTAAGTTTTTAAAATAAACCCCCTACTCCCTCCCTACACCTTCCCTCACCTCCTTCTTCCCCCTACACTCCATCTTCTCCCAGCCACTCTCTTCCTCTCTCTAACAATTTGGGTAAGTTTTCTTTCATTGCTTCTCTCTTCATTTACTCCTTCTTCCTCTCATTATTATTCATTTCTTAAAACATGAAACGTGTTTAGATCGTCGCTAGGATCGCGTAGAGTAAAAAAGAATCGAAATCCATCAACTTTGAGAAAATTCAAGTAAGTTACTTTCCCCCCATTTTAATGCTAAAATGTTCATATCATGTTCATATAATGATTTTGTTGTTATATTGGAAGTTTGGATGAGTTTGCAATTTATTTGGAATTTATTTGGGTTTTTGGTCAAAAATGGTGATTTTGGAATGTTGGGTTTGATTCTTTGTTTTGGGTTGATGAATGGTGTATTGGAGTCCCCACCCTAGTTATAAATTGTTTTGGTACATTAGTACATGAGTTGGAAGTTGGGATTTTGGTTAAATGTGTTTTGGGTTGAAAATGGAAGAACCCAAGTTGTTCTTCCCGATTTCTGGCAATTCCGGCATATTGGGCGACCGCACAAAACTTCCTGGGCGACCGCGCATCTTTTTGAAAGCTTTTGTTCTTGTTTTGAAGCTTTTTGGGCGACCGCACAACCCATTTTGGGCGGCCGCACAGAACCCCTGAAACTTTACATTTTGTTAATTCGTGTGATTGAAGAACGTGTTTTAGTCCAAGTCTAGGGTGTCCTTCTAGTTGACCTTAGTGAACATTGTAGTACACTTTAGTGATAGAATTGGGTCCATTGTGATCAAGTTTGTGTTTGAAATTCATTAATTGTTAATTGGGATTTTGGAGCACTTTTATGGTGTATGGTTGGTCATTTCATCTTCTTGGTGATTATTTGGTATGATTCCCTACTTTGGAATCCTTTGTTGTTTATCGTGCTAGTATTTTATTACTTAGCAGTTATTTGAAAGTCCAGCTGGTATTTGTGGTTGTGTCGGGCGATGTGAGATATTGTGATGGCACCGGCCAAGTCCATTATGGTGTCGACCATTGTTTTGCCCTTATTTTCCTCTTCCAGATTGGCCTTGGTTGAGACGTTTGGAGCATGACTTTGTGGCATGGCTCCCGCCCTTTGTGGCACATTATTTTGTTATTGGTTCCGGTACCGGGGTTTTCTCTTCGGCTTTTATGCTATTATGAAGATGATGATGGGTTGATTAATGAAGCTGCGCAGCGATCCTTTATTTGGATGTTCCGGTTTGGAAAATCTTGGCTATATCCTTTGTTATGTGTTTATTTCCGCTGCTATCTGTTATGTGATAAACGCTATGTGCTATGTGATATTTATTATTGTTTATAGTATATTGCATCATAGCATGTCATGTAGTTGCATTAGTAACTTATTGAGATTTATCTCACCCCCTTTTCTTTTATCTTTGTTTTTCCTTAACCCCCCCCAGGTGCTAAGGATTAGTCTCGCTGATCATGAGAAAGAGGACGTCGAGTGTGGATCCATTCTTTTGGGGAAGGTTATTATAGGTTGGTTTACATTATGTAAATGTGTAACCATTTTGGGATAGTTGTACCAATCAATGACGTCACTAAGATTTGTATATTTGTATTTTTGTTGTGCATAAACTTGTGGAAGTTTATGATAGCTGTAGTTGGTTTTTTTTTTCAAACATGGTTTTGTAAAACTTTGGATCATTACCTTTTGGTATTAAATGGAATTTTTAACTTCAGTATTTCTGAGTTTTGGTTTTAGAGTCGACGTCCAGATCACGGTCTCGGGCCCGCGGGGTCCGGGGTCGCGACAGTTGGTATCAGAGCTATGGCATTAGCTCTAAGTATAAGTCTAGGTGGATTAGTATGACCTAGGTGGGTAGTAGAGTGTGGAGTGATTAACGGTTGATGTTTTATGCAGATAATTGTTCTCAATGTCTGGAAGAAGAAACAGAGGAGGTGCTAGTGGGGCACAGAATCAGAATGATACAAGGGAAGAAGCACGTGCCATGTTTCAAGGCATGTTCGAGGCGGCCATAAAGGCCATACATGATCAAGGTCCGAGGGTAGAGCAAGCACCACCTCGTTATGGATTGGAGCAATTTTTGAAGTTGAAACCGGTTGAATTCAATGGGGAACCCGATGTAAGGAAGGCTGAGTTGTGGATTGAGTCGATGGAGAAGATTTATGATATATTTGGGTGTTCGGATGAGGACAAGGTCCAGTTTGCGGCTTACAAGCTCGTGGGAGCCGCCGAGCATTGGTGGAAAGGTATTAAAGCTACTTGGGATGATACTCGCACGGTGTATGCATGGGAGTTGTTTGTGCGCAAATTCAAGGAGCATTTCATTCTGGTTGTTGATCAGAACCGAAAGGAGATCGAGCTACTCAACCTGGAGCAAGGTGTGTTGTCTATAGCACAATACTCGGCTTAGTTCATAGAATTAGCCCGGTATTGCGACTATTTGGTGAGGACCGAGGAACAAAAGGCTATGAGATTTATTCGGGGATTGAAGACCTCCATCCATACTCAACTGATTGCTCAACGGATTGTGACTTTCCAAGATGCGGTGGACCGAGCCTATTTGATAGAGCAAGATATCGGGGAACATAAGAGGAAGACCGAGGTGGCCAACCCGAGTAAGCAAGGAGCGCTGAGCAAGTCACAGCCGAGGATCGATAACCGAGGTAACTTCGGGGGACAATCTCAGTCCCGAGGGCAACAAAACCCAAGGAACCTGGGCACTACTTCCGGGAACCAAGGGAGCCAAATTAGGAGGCTTTGTTCGTATTGTCAAAAGGAAGGTCATTCTGAAGACCGTTGTTAGAAGAAGCAAGGAAGGTGCACCAATTGTGGTCAAATGGGTCACTTTGTAAAAGATTGCCCGAGAGGTAGAGTACAAGCATCCGGGTCAGGAGTTGGTAATAATCAGGGTCAGAAAAGGGATGCCGCTGGGAAGCCCAGAGTTCAAGGGAAGGTTTATGCCATGAATCAACAACAAGCTACCGATGATCCGTCCGTTATCGGAGGTATTGTTTCTGTGTCTAATGTGAGCGCGCGAGCGTTAGTGGATCCAGGATCATCTCATTCATACATTTCTGTGCAATTTTCTTCTCTATTAAATGCTTCATTCGAGTCTTTACCGTACGTGCTAGAGGTGTCGACCCCTATAGGAGAATGCTTGATTGCTGATCGAGTCTTTCGTGCTTGTGATGTGGTTATTTGTGGTCGAGTCCTTTGTGCGGATTTGGTAGTTCTTCCTATCCAAGACTTTGATGTCATTTTGGGTATGGATTGGTTGAGCAAGTTTCATGCGTCCGATGATTGCCGTAAGAAAACTGTTACTTTTTCTATTCCCGATGTGCCTAAGTTTGTGTTTGAGGCTAGTCCTCTGAGTAGAAAGGTTCGCTTAATTTCTTTTATGAAAGCGAGAAAATTATTGCATAGTGGTTGTGAGGGGTATTTGGCTAGTGTTCTCGATACTAGGAAGGAATCCCCTAGTTTTGATAGTGTTCGGGTAGTTCGGGAATTTCCCGGTGTTTTCTCTACCGAGTATGATATGCCTCCCGATCGTGAGATTGAGTTTTGTATAGATCTTTTGCCGGGTACGGCTCCAATTTCGAAAGCGCCTTATAGGTTAGCTCCCGCAGAGTTGAAGGAATTAAAGGTTCAGTTGCAAGAGTTGCTTAATCGAGGGTTTATCCGCCCTAGTGTTTCCCCGTGGGGAGCACCGGTTTTGTTTGTGCGGAAGAAAGATGGTTCGTTGAGATTGTGTATAGATTACCGGAAGTTGAATCAGGTCACGGTGAAGAATAAGTATCCTCTACAGCACATTGATGATTTATTTGATCAGCTACAAGGGTCCGTGGTTTTCTCTAAGCTTGATTTGAGGAGTGGGTACCATCAGTTGAAAGTTCGATCGGAGGATATTCCGAAGACTGCTTTTCGCACTCGGTATGGTCATTATGAGTTTTTGGTTATGCCGTTTGGGTTGACTAACGCGCCGGCCGTGTTTATGGATTTCATGAACCGGATTTTCCATCCCTATCTTGATTCGTTCGTGGTAGTCTTCATCGACGACATTCTTGTTTATTCGAAATCTCGAGAGGAGCATGAACAGCATTTGAGGACAGTTTTATCCGTTCTTGCGAGGGAGAAATTATTTGCGAAGTTCAGTAAATGCGAATTTTGGCTCGAGAAGGTGTCATTTCTGGGTCATGTGATTTCGAAAGACGGGATTTCCGTGGACCCGTCGAAGATTGAGGCCATAGTGGATTGGAAGAGACCCGAGTCAGTGACCGAGATTCGTAGCTTTCTTGGTTTAGCCAGGTATTACAGAAGATTTATTGAGGGGTTTTCGAGGATTGCTACTCCGATGACTCAGTTGACCCGGAAAAATGTTCCGTTTGTGTGGACCGAGAAATGTGACAAGAGTTTCGAGGAATTGAAGAAGAGGTTGACTACAGCACCGATCTTGACTTTGCCTAATGGGAGCGATGGCCTAGTGATTTATAGTGATGCTTCGAAAGAGGGTTTGGGTTGTGTGTTGATGCAGAATGGGAAAGTAATTGCTTATGCTTCGAGGAAGTTGACCCCGAGTGAACAGAATTACCCGACTCATGATATGGAGTTAGCGGCTATTGTCTTTGCGTTGCACAAATGGAAGCACTACCTTTACGGGGCGAAGTTTGAGATTTTTACCGATCACAAGAGTTTGAAGTAACTTTTCTCCCAGAAAGAGTTGAACAACCGACAGCGCCGATGGATGGAATTGTTGAAGGATTATGATTGCACGATTTCTTATCATCCGGGGAAGGCGAATGTGGTAGCCGATGCGATTAGTAGAAAGTCTTATGTGGCTTCGATGATGGTTCGAGAATGGAAAATGCTTGAGGATGTTCGAGATTGGTCTCCTCGTGAATCGAGACATGGGGCTATTTTTGCGAATATTAGGGTGTCTCCGACCCTAATTCAGAGAATAAAGGAAGCTCAGAATGAGGATCCCGAGTTGGTGAAAATAATGGGTAAATTGAAGGAAAAGAATTTCGAAGATTTTTCAGTGAGTTCGAGTGGAGTTTTGACTTTCCGTGGTCGTTTGTGTGTTCCGGATGTTGATGGAATTAAACAGAGAGTTCTTGATGAGGGTCACAAATCGAGATATACTATTCATCCGGGTAGTACGAAGATGTATCAGGATTTGAAGCAACAGTTTTGGTGGATTAATATGAAAAGGGAAATAGCCGAGTATGTATCGAGGTGTTTAACTTGTCAGCAGGTTAAAGCCGAGCATCAGAGACCCGCGGGAATACTGCAGCCGTTAGAGATTCCCGAGTGGAAATGGGAGCATGTGACTATGGATTTCGTTACGGGACTGCCTCGTACCCGCAGGAAGTATGACAGTGTTTGGGTAATAGTGGATAGATTGACCAAGAGTGCCCATTTCTTGCCTATTGACATCAGATATTCGATGGAGAAGCTTGCGACCCTTTATATTGATGAGATTGTTAGATTGCATGGAGTTCCGGTTAGCATTGTGTCAGATCGAGACCCGAGGTTTACTTCTAGATTCTGGAAGGCGTTTCAGGAAGCTTTGGGTACAGAATTGCGATTCAATACAGCTTTTCATCCTCAGACCGATGGTCAATCCGAGAGGACTATTCAGATTCTTGAGGATATGTTGCGAGCGTGTTCGATAGACTTTTCTGATTCTTGGGATTCGCACCTACCGTTAGTGGAGTTCTCTTACAACAACAGTTATCAGGCTAGTATCGAGATGGCACCGTATGAGGCCTTGTATGGAAGGAAATGTAGATCGCCTATTTGTTGGGATGAGGTCGGTGAAGCGAAAGTTTTGGGTATTGATTTGCTTCGGGATTCGGTTGAGAAAGTTAAAGTTATCTGGGATAGATTGAAGACAGCCCAGAGTCGACATAAGAGCTACGCAGATAACCGAAGGCGAGATCTTAGTTTTCAGATTGGTGATTGGGTGTTTTTGAAGGTATCTCCAAGGGTGGGTATTCGTAGGTTTGGGAAGAAAGGCAAGTTGGCTCCGAGGTTTATTGGTCCGTTTGAGATTTTGGGAAAGGTTGGACTTCTAGCGTATCGTCTTGCGTTACCGCCATCCATAGACCGATTGCACAACGTGTTCCACGTCTCTATGCTTCGGAAGTATGTTCATGACCCATCGCACGTGTTACCAAGGGTACCGGAGGATATTGAGCCCGATATGACTTATGAGGAACGACCGGTTGGGATCTTAGATTCTAAAGTCCAAGAGTTGAGGAGCAAGAGCATTGCGTTGGTTCGAGTCCTTTGGAGAAATCATAACATCGAGGAATCGACGTGGGAGCTTCGTGATGAGATCGAGAGGAAATTTCCGTGGCTTTTTGTTTAAGGTGAGTCTCGTTAAAATTCGGGTCGAATTTTCTTTAAGGGGGAGTGAATGTCGCGACCCGAAATATAGGCTCTATTTTATTAGTAATTAAATGATTTTTATTTAATTATTTGCTTATTTATTTATTTAAATTATTATTTATTTAAATAATTATGTGTGCAATTTATGTGTTATAATAATTATGCCTAGCATTTTATTCGAGTTATTTGGGCTAGTGTGGGAGTGTTGAGTCTGGTAGTAGGGAGTGTAGTATTGTGTGTGTGTAGTGTGAGAGAGGGGGCCTAAGTGTAAGTTTTTAAAATAAACCCCCTACTCCCTCCCTACACCTTCCCTCACCTCCTTCTTCCCCCTACACTCCATCTTCTCCCAGCCACTCTCTTCCTCTCTCTAACAATTTGGGTAAGTTTTCTTTCATTGCTTCTCTCTTCATTTACTCCTTCTTCCTCTCATTATTATTCATTTCTTAAAACATGAAACGTGTTTAGATCGTCGCTAGGATCGCGTAGAGTAAAAAAGAATCGAAATCCATCAACTTTGAGAAAATTCAAGTAAGTTACTTTTCCCCCATTTTAATGCTAAAATGTTCATATCATGTTCATATAATGCTTTTGTTGTTATATTGGAAGTTTGGATGAGTTTGCAATTTATTTGGAATTTATTTGGGTTTTTGGTCAAAAATGGTGATTTTGGAATGTTGGGTTTGATTCTTTGTTTTGGGTTGATGAATGGTGTATTGGAGTCCCCACCCTAGTTATAAATTGTTTTGGTACATTAGTACATGAGTTGGAAGTTGGGATTTTGGTTAAATGTGTTTTGGGTTGAAAATGGAAGAACCCAAGTTGTTCTTCCCGATTTCTGGCAATTCCGGCATATTGGGCGACCGCACAAAACTTCCTGGGCGACCGCGCATCTTTCTGAAAGCTTTTGTTCTTGTTTTGAGGCTTTTTGGGCGACCGCACAACCCACTTTGGGCGGCCGCACAGAACCCCTGAAACTTTACATTTTGTTAATTCGTGTGATTGAAGAACGTGTTTTAGTCCAAGTCTAGGGTGTCCTTCTAGTTGACCTTAGTGAACATTGTAGTACACTTTAGTGATAGAATTGGGTCCATTGTGATCAAGTTTGTGTTTGAAATTCATTAATTGTTAATTGGGATTTTGGAGCACTTTCATGGTGTATGGTTGGTCATTTCATCTTCTTGGTGATTATTTGGTATGATTCCCTACTTTGGAATCCTTTGTTGTTTATCGTGCTAGTATTTTATTACTTAGCAGTTATTTGAAAGTCCAGCTGGTATTTGTGGTTGTGTCGGGCGATGTGAGATATTGTGATGGCACCGGCCAAGTCCATTATGGTGTCGACCATTGTTTTGCCCTTATTTTCCTCTTCCAGATTGGCCTTGGTTGAGACGTTTGGAGCATGACTTTGTGGCATGGCTCCCGCCCTTTGTGGCACATTATTTTGTTATTGGTTCCGGTACCGGGGTTTTCTCTTCGGCTTTTATGCTATTATGAAGATGATGATGGGTTGATTATTGAAGCTGCGCAGCGATCCTTTATTTGGATGTTCCGGTTTGGAAAACCTTGGCTATATCCTTTGTTATGTGTTTATTTCCGCTGCTATCTGTTATGTGATAAACGCTATGTGCTATGTGATATTTATTATTGTTTATAGTATATTGCATCATAGCATGTCATGTAGTTGCATTAGTAACTTATTGAGATTTATCTCACCCCCTTTTCTTTTATCTTTGTTTTTCCTTAACCCCCCCCCAGGTGCTAAGGATTAGTCTCGCTGATCACGAGAAAGAGGACGTCGAGTGTGGATCCATTCTTTTGGGGAAGGTTATTATAGGTTGGTTTACATTATGTAAATGTGTAACCATTTTGGGATAGTTGTACCAATCAATGACGTCACTAAGATTTGTATATTTGTATTTTTGTTGTGCATAAACTTGTGGAAGTTTATGATAGCTGTAGTTGGTTTTTTTTTCAAACATGGTTTTGTAAAACTTTGGATCATTACCTTTTGGTATTAAATGGAATTTTTAACTTCAGTATTTCTGAGTTTTGGTTTTAGAGTCGACGTCCAGATCGCGGTCTCGGGGTCGCGACACCTCTTAGGTCAACCTTTGACTCCCTAGGTCAACCCAATCGCTTTTGACCTCTTAGGTTTACCCTTGACCCACTAGGTCAACCTTATCTGCTTTTGACCCCCTAGGTCAACCCTTGACCCCCTCGGTCAACCTTATCCGCCTTTAACCTCTTAGGTCAACCTTTGACCCCCTAGGTCAACCCAATCGCCTTCGACCTCTTAGGTCAACCCTTGACCTCCTCGGTCAACCTTATCCTCCTTTGACCTCCTAGGTCAACCCTTGAGCCCCTAGGTCAACCCTTATTAACCTTTGACCCCTTAGGCCAACCTTATCCAATTTTGACCTCTTAGGTCAATCTTTGATTCCTTAGGTCAACCCGATTACCTTTGACCTCCTAGATCAACCTGTCTCGGCCCGTCTAGGTCAAACCGCTACCTTGACCCATCTCTAGGTTAAACCGTTACCTTTGACCCATCATCAGCTCACCATCCTTGACTCGTCTAGATCAACTTGCCCATCCTTGTCCATCCTAGGTTAAATCTACCCCTTCACCTTTAACCCATCTAGGTCAATCTCCAATCTCCCATGGTCAATCAACCCGAGTAGGTCAGCCTACCCGCATTTGAACCGTCTAGGTCAACTGACCTACATTTGACCCGCCTAGGTCAAACCATGTCCGTCCCGCTTAGGGTATCCCATATGCAACCCGCTACAACCCGCTACCTTGATCCATTCACCGTATAGGTCAATCCAACCCTTATCCTTTAGGTCGACCTATCTAGGTCAACCCACCATCCTCGACGCGATCTTTCTTGACCAAACTCTCGGCTTATTTAGGTCAAACCTTAAGTCAAACCTTACCCGGCTCCTATAGGTCTTCCTCACCCATGCTTGACCAAGGACCGAGTCATTTCCCTCTTTTTGACCCCTATAGTCATCTCTCACCTCTTTTTAAAAGTCTAACTTGACTCGAACTACGGTGACCTGAGCCTCTTATTGTGTGGGACCTCTCCCTCATGGTAAGGGAAATGTAGGCAACTTCGGCCCGGTCAAACTTTCAAATATTTGTCAAAAAATGGATTTCGAGGTTGCCCTTGCTTGCGTGGCCGAATGACTCAACGCCCAAGAAAGACGGAACATAGAAGACTTGAAGATGATCATTGACATGAGAAAAAGACGTCATGCCGAAGAATTGCCCTTGGCATTAGAAGCCAAGAGAAGCGCCATAGGACGGAGATAGCCAAAGCACTTGAGGAACAAGAGATCTGTCATTCAAAGGAGAGAGAAAGCATTTCTGAGAAGCTCAAAGTGCTAGCCACGATAATCCAAGGTGGTGTTTGGGATCAACGACAAGAGATCTCTGATCATGCTAGCAAAAATCTCTCATCAATTCACTTCAGGTCACCTCAACGCACCAAGGACGATATAGACATTAATGAGGAGGAATCCCGCAGTGTTAACAAGGGAAGCAATTCAAAGAGGCCACGTCCCGACAACTCAAATCAACGCCGCCATGCGCCTAAGGAATGTGGTTGGATATCAGAATGAGCAAATTGGGGCTACCTCCTTTAAATAAATAAATAAAAAAGGGTCATTCAGTCTTCGTACGTTCTAGAGTGTCCTTAGTCAAAAGTCCACCTTGGACGATTTTTGTTTCTTTTGTAAAAGTCCGCTCTAGACTAGTCAGTTTAAATATTTTAGTTCCAATAAAAGAGTCTTTATTTCTTTTCTCTCTAGACTTGAGACATAATCTTGCATAAATTAATTCCATGAAAATTGTCTTATTCACCATTTTCACTTGATTGCTATATCTGTATATGATGAACTAATCTTAATATTAATCATTAATGACGACTCATTAAAAGGTAAATGGACCCGCAAACCATTCACATAACTAAGTAAACAATTAATCTCAAGATAACAAATGCTTCGATCAATTGGGATGAATGAATCACGTTATCTTCTCTCTACATTCTATCCCCATACACTCTCTATATACACTCACCCCGTGTGCATCCTTCACATACACTCTCTCCCTCTCCCATACACTATCCTCATACACCTCCCATCTCACCATTGGACCCCTTTTCCATACGGTCATGATGAAGACATATACTGCGGTTGCTCATCATCAAATAGGAATCCATGCTGCCACAATTTAAGAGGTTGTTTGTTCCCTTCATGAGTACTACATGCCGATACACTGGGGCTATCCGTATTCCATTGCAAATATCAAAGAAATGCACGAAGTTGTTCATGCCATTAATAGGTGCACGTGACAATTTGATGGAGCTCTGCAGGTAGGAATCAAGGGGCTACAGATCCCCCTCGTCAGGAAAAGGCCGCTTGAACTATAAGGAGGTTACCTTGCAGTCGGCAAAGGAGAAAGCAAACTAGGGGCTCGTCTCGCCCAATGTTTCATGTACAAATATTAAAAAAAAAGGCTCGCTAGGTTGAAACCCAAAAGGGCGACCTAGGCAAAAATTAGAGCATTGCACAAAAAAGAAGCCTGCTAGGTTAAAAACCCAAAAGGGCGGCCTAGGCAAAAAAAGGGTGTGCACAAAGGGATAAAATAAAAAATAAAAGAAAACAGAAGGGGCTATCACCATGGAAAAGTAAAAGTCCCATTTTCTTTTCACTTCAAATGTTCTATTTTTTCTTTCTTTCCCTACAAAGAAGATTAACGCGGCAGCAACAGCCCATGACAACTACAATGGAGCAATCCACCGCAATGAGCAACAACGGAGCAACCCACCTCAACAAGGAACAACTCACCTCAGTTAAATGAAACTCACACCCCTAAACTCAAACCCAACTTCATCATCAGCCGAGCCTCCCCTGAACTACGCGGACCTGAGCTTCTCACATTGAGAGGAACGTAGGCAACCTTCGGGTCCGGTCCAAAATATACACACCCACCTCGTAGCCAATCTTTTTTCTCTTCTCTCTTCCCCCATATTTCTACTTCTGGTTTCTTCACTCGCAATTGATCAAAACATTTATTATTTTGAGGCTACTTGTGTACCCATTAACTAGAACTCATTAATTAACTAATGAGGTCCATTATCGAGCAATCAAATGAGAATCTTGAATAAAACAATTTTCAAATGTCTCGATAATTCTTCTGTTCTACAATCTAGGAAGAGCCAAACAATTACTTTCTGTTAAGCAGGGGCTTCCTTCCGTTGGTACATATAACTCTCGTAAATTTTCCAAAGAGTCGATCACTCTCGCTCTCTCTCTTTCTCTCTCTAAAATTCCCCTGCATGTTTTCAAACAATTCTTTTTCCTTTTTTTGAGCCGATTAAATGATTTCAAAAAAAAAAAATTGACGCAAAAGAGATGCCCGCTAGATTGAAAACCCGCAAGGGCGGTCTAGGCAGAAAAAAGGGTGCGTCTTAAAGGAGGTAGGATACCCCGCTCTACGCCCTCATCAAACTAGAGAATCCCCAACAGGATGGGTCGACTATGTGGTTTCTCAGAGAATACCGGTGCTTCAACAAAGCACGTGCTTAGAAGAAGGGAATCACTCATCACCAAGCTCGACGTAGAATTTCTCAAAGGAGGGAGGATACCCGCTCACCAAACTAGAGAATCCCCAACAGGATGGGTCGACTATGTGGTTTCTCAGAGAATACCTGGGCTTCAACAAGGATATGCTTAGCAAAAGGGAACCCCTCATCGTCAAACTCGGCGTGTCACGACCCGAAAACTAGGCTCTATTTTATTAGTAATAATTGATTATTATTTATTTAAATAATTATGTGTGCATTTTATGTGTTATAATATTTCATGCCTAGCATTTTATTTGTGTTAATTGGGTAGAAGGGTGATAGGGGTTTAATTGTGCTAGCTTAGTGAGGAGGGGGCCTAGGTGTAAGTTTTCAAATTATTTTTAACTACTCCCTCCCTACTCCCCTCTCCTCCCTCACTTCTCCCTCACTCCTCACCATCTCTCCCAACTCACTTCTCTCTCTCTCCATTGTCAAGTAAAGGGTAAGCTTTCTCTATCTTCTCTCTTCATTATCTTCCTCTTCCTCTTATTATTTCTCATTTCTTAAAACATGAATCTTGTTTAGATCGTCGATAGGATCGTAGGAGGCCAAAAATATTTGAAATCCATCAACTTTGAGAAAATCCGGGTAAGTTTACTTTCCCCCATTTTTATGCTTGAAATGTTTATCAATGGTTGTATGATGTTATTGTTGTTGTCTATTGCAATCTTGAATGAGTTTTGAATTTATTTCTATTTGTTTGATAATTTTGGTGATTGTTGAATGTTGGGTTAAATCTTGCTTTGGGGTTGTCAAATGTTGATGTGTAAGTCCCCTCCCAGTTCATATGGGTTGTGTTAGTTTTGAGTTTGGCTTAAAATGGTGAAGTTGGGTTTAGATTTGATGTTTGGTTGGAAAAAATGGAAGAACCCAGATTTTTGGCCGGAATTTGCCTTTCCGGAAAAGGAGGCACGCGCACCCTCCCTTAGGAGGCGCGCGCACCCTTATGCCCCTCGTGAACAAAAAAACCTTCTGATCTAAGGAGGCGCGCGCACCCTCCCATAGGAGGCGCGCGCACCCTCTCCTCCTCCAAACTTGAATTTCCTTCTGACTTCAGGAGGCGCGCGCACCCTCCCATAGGAGGCGCGCGCACCCTCTCCCCTGTTGTGAAATTTATTTCCCCTTTTTGTCCAATCTTTCGAGGGCCGTATCACGTTCATCCGGACTCCGTGTTAGGCGTATAAATTATCATTTTAAAGATCTCCTTAAGCTATTCGAGATGAGTGAGTAAATTTGGTTGAGTGCTCGAATTAACTGGATCCTTTGTGGTCAAATGTGATATGGGAATTGTGTTATCATTGTTAAGATTGTTGGAACACGTTAATTGTGTGTTGTTGGTTCATTTCACTTTCTTGGTGACTTCTTGGTATGGTTCCCTACTTTGGAACCCTAAGTTGTTTAATTAAGCTAGTATTTATTACTTAGCATTTATTTGAAAGTCCAGATGGTATTTGTGGTTGTGTCGGGCGATGTGAGATATTGGTATATGATAATTGCTATGTGTTATGTGTTTTATTATTGATTATCGCATCATAGCATGTCATGTAGTTGCATTAGTAACTTATTGAGATTCATCTCACCCCCTTTTCTTTTGTCTTTGTTTTTCCTTAACCCCCCCCAGGTGGAAAGGATTAGACTCGCTGATCATGAGACAGGACGTCGCGAGGGTTGAGCTTTTGGGGCAAGTGTATATTGGTGGGTTTACATTATATAAATGTGTAACTCTTTTGGGGATAGTTGTACCACACTTTGACGTCACTAAGATTTGTATATTTTATTATTTTGTAGTGTGAGCTTATGGGTCTTACACTAGTACATTGTCGTTGTTAAATTGTTTTCCCAAAACTTTGTGTTATCCCCTTTTGGTATAAAAGGAAATTTTTATCTCCATTATTTTAGAGTTTATTGTTTAAGTCGACGTCCAGCTCGCGACCTCGGGCCCGCGGGGTTCGGGGTCGCGACAGTTGGTATCAGAGCTATGGTTTGGCTCTAAGTGTAAGTCTAGGTGGACTAGTATGACCTAGGTGGGTAGTTGTGTTCGGAGTGAGTAACGGTTGATGTCTTATGCAGGTAATTGTTGGAAATGGCTAGAAGGAGAGCAGGCGAAGGCTCTAGTGGAGCACAGAATCAGAATGACTTAAGGGAAGAGAACCGGGCAATGTTTCAGGGAATGTTCGAGGCCGCTATGAAGGCCATTCATGATCAAGGGCCACGAGAAGAGCATGTGGCACCACCGAGATATGGGCTAGAGCAAATTCTGAAATTGAAGCCAAAAGAGTTTGACGGTGAGCCGGATGTAAAGAAGGCTGAGATGTGGATTGAGTCTATGGAGAAAATCTATGATATGTTTGGGTGTTCGGACGAAGATAGAGTCCGATTTGCGGCCTATAAGCTTGTGGGTGCCGCCGAGCATTGGTGGAAAAGAGTTAAAGCGAGTTGGGATGACACTCACACCGTCTATGCATGGGGATTGTTTGTGCGGAAGTTCAAAGAGCATTTCATTCCGGTAGTGGATCAGAACCAAAAGGAGATCGAGCTACTCAACTTGGAGCAAGGTTTGTTGTCTATAGCTCAATACTCGGTTAAGTTCACAAAATTGGCCCGGTATTGTGACTATCTTGTGAGGACTGAGGAGCAGAAGGCCATGAGATTTATCCGGGGTTTAAAGACTTCCATCCGTACTCAGCTTATAGCCCAGAGGATTGTGACATTCCAGGATGCGGTGGACCGTGCCCATCTTATAGAGCAAGATATTGGGGAACATAAGAGGAAGACTGAGGTAGCCAACCCGAGTAAGCAAGGAGCGCAGATCAAGTCACAACCAAGGATTGATAACCGAGATAACTTTGGGGGACAATCTCAGTCCCGAGGGCAACAAAACCCAAGGAACCCGGGTACTACTTCCGGGAACCAAGGGAACCAAAATAGGAGACTTTGTTCGTATTGTCAAAGGGAAGGTCATTCAGAGGACCGTTGTTGGAAGAAACAGGGAAGGTGTACCAATTGTGGTCAAATGGGTCATTTTGTAAGGGATTGTCCGAGGAATAGAATTCAACTAACTGGGGTAGGAGCTGGGGCTCCTCAGGGTCAGAAAAGGGACGCTACAGGAAAGCCTAAGGTCCAAGGGAAAGTGTTTGCAATGAATCAACAACAAGCCACAGATGATCCTACAGTTATTGGAGGCATTATTTCTATATCTAGTGTGAGCGCACGAGCGTTAGTAGATCCAGGATCATCTCATTCATACATTTCTGTGCAATTTGCTTCTTTACTAAATGCTGCATCTGAGTCTTTGCCCTATGTGTTAGAGGTGTCAACTCCAATGGGAGAGTGTTTGGTGACTGATAGAGTCTTTCGTGCGTGTGACGTGCTTATATGTGGTCATGTCTTGTGTGCGGACTTGGTAGTCCTTCCTATTCAGGACTTTGATGTTATTTTGGGTATGGATTGGTTGAGTAAGTTTAATGCTTCGGTCGACTGTCGTAGAAAGGTCGTTAATTTTTCTATCCCTGATGTGCCTAAATTTGTTTTTGAGGCTATGCCTTTGGGTAGAAATTTTCGTATCATTTCCTTTGTGAAAGCGAGAAAATTATTGCACCATGGTTGTGAGGGGTATTTGGCTAGTGTTCTTGATACTAGGAAAGAATCCCTTAGTTTGGAGAGTGTTCGGGTAGTTAGGGAATTTCCCGATGTTTTCTCTTCTGAGTATGATATGCCTCCCGATCGTGAGATTGAGTTTTGTATAGATCTTTTGCCGGGTACGGCTCCAATTTCGAAAGCGCCTTATAGGTTAGCTCCCGCAGAGTTGAAGGAATTAAAGGTTCAGTTGCAAGAGTTGCTTAATCGAGGGTTTATCCGCCCTAGTGTTTCCCCGTGGGGAGCACCGGTTTTGTTTGTGCGGAAGAAAGATGGTTCGTTGAGATTGTGTATTGACTACCGAAAGTTGAATCAGGTTACAGTGAAGAACAAGTATCCTCTACCTCACATTGATGATTTATTTGATCAACTTCAAGGCTCAGTTGTGTTTTCTAAGCTTGATTTGAGGAGTGGGTACCATCAGTTGAAGATTCGATCGGAAGATATTCCGAAGACGGCTTTCCGCACCAGTTATGGTCATTATGAGTTCTTGGTTATGCCGTTTGGGTTGACGAACGCGCCGGCCGTGTTTATGGATTTGATGAATCGGGTTTTCCATCCTTATCTTGATTCGTTCATGGTGGTCTTTATTGATGATATACTCATCTACTCTAAATCTCGAGAGGAGCACGAGCAACACTTGAGGACAATTTTATCCATTCTTGCGAGGGAGCAGTTGTTTGCGAAGTTTAGTAAATGCGAATTTTGGCTCGAGAAAGTGTCATTTCTGGGCCATGTGATTTCTAAAGATGGGATTTCGGTGGATCCTTCAAAGATTGAAGCCATAGTGGATTGGAAGAGACCTGAGTCAGTGACCGAGATTCGTAGCTTTCTGGGTTTGGCCGGGTATTACCGAAGATTTATAGAAGGGTTTTCGAGGATTGCTACTCCGATGACTCAGTTGACCCGGAAGAATGTCCCGTTTGAGTGGACCGAGAAATGTGACAAGAGTTTCGAGGAATTGAAGAAGAGGTTGACTACCGCACCGATCTTGACCTTGCCTAATGGGAATGATAATTTAGTAATTTATAGTGATGCTTCGAAAGAGGGTTTGGGTTGTGTTTTGATGCAAAACAGGAAGGTGATTGCCTATGCTTCGAGGAAGTTTACCCCTAGTGAACAGAATTATCCTACTCATGATATGGAGTTGGCTGCGATAGTCTTTGCGTTGCACAAATGGAAGCACTACCTTTATGGGGCGAAGTTTGAAATTTTTACCGATCACAAGAGTTTGAAATACCTTTTCTCCCAGAAAGAGTTGAATAATAGGCAACGCCTATGGATGGAATTGTTGAAGGATTATGATTGTACGATTTCTTATCATCTGGGGAAGGCGAATGTGGTAGCAGATGCGATTAGTAGAACATCTTATGTGGCTTCGATGATGGTCCGTGAGTGGAAAATGCTTGAGGATGTTCGAGATTGGTCTCCTCGTGAATCGAGACATGGGGCTATATTTGCGAATATTAGGGTATCTCCGACCCTAATTCAGAGGATAAAGGAAGCTCAGAAAGAAGATCCCGAGTTGGTGAAGATAATGGGTAAATTGAAAGAGAAGAACTTCGAGGATTTTTCTGTTAGCTCGAGTGGAGTTTTGACTTTCCGTGACTGTTTGTGTGTACCCGATGTTGGTGGAATAAAGAGGAAAGTTTTAGATGAGGGTCACAAATTGAGATATACTATTCATCCGGGTAGTACGAAGATGTATCAGGATTTGAAACAACAATTTTGGTGGATTAACATGAAGAGGGAGATCGCAGACTATGTATCGAAATGTTTGACCTGTCAACAAGTTAAAGCAGAGCATCAGAGACCAGCGGGACTACTTCAGCCGTTAGAGATTCCCGAGTGGAAATGGGAGCATGCGACTATGGATTTTGTTACGGGACTACCTCGTACCCGTAGGAAGTATGACAGTGTTTGGGTAATAGTGGATAGATTGACCAAGAGTGCCCATTTCTTGCCAATTGACATCAGGTATTCGATGGAGAAGCTTGCGACCCTTTATATTGATGATATTGTGAGATTGCATGGAGTTCCGGTTAGCATTGTGTCAGATCGAGACCCGAGGTTTACTTCTAGATTCTGGAAGGCGTTTCAGGAAGCTTTGGGTACAGACTTGCGATTCAGTATAGCTTTTCACCCTCAGACCGACGGTCAATCCGAGAGGACTATTCATATTTTGGAGGATATGTTGCGAGCTTGTTCGATAGACTTTTCTGATTCTTGGGATTCGCACCTACCGTTAGTGGAATTCTCTTACAACAACAGTTATCAGGCTAGTATCGAGATGGCACCGTATGAGGCCTTGTATGGAAGAAAGTGTAGATCGCCTATTTATTGGGATAAGGTCGGTGAAGCGAAGATCGTGGGTATTGATTTGCTTCGGGATTCGGTTGAAAAAGTTAGAGTTATCCGGGATCGATTGAAAACAGCCCAGAGTCGACATAAGAGCTATGCAGATAACCGAAGGCGAGATCTTAGTTTTCAGACCGGTGATTTTGTGTTCTTGAAAGTATCTCCAAAGGTGGGTATTCGTAGGTTTGGGAAGAAAGGCAAATTGGCTCCGAGGTTTATTGGCCCGTTTGAGATTTTGGGAAAGGTTGGGCTTCTAGCGTATCGACTTGCGTTACCGCCATCTTTAGACCGGTTGCACAACGTGTTCCATGTTTCTATGCTTTGGAAGTATGTTCATGATCCATCTCACGTGTTACCGAGGGTACCGGAGGATATCGAGCCGGATATGACTTACGAGGAACGACCGGTTCGGATTTTAGATGCCAAAGTCCAAGAATTGAGAAACAAAAGCATTGCGTTGGTTTGAGTTCTTTGGAGGAATCACAATGTTGAGGAATCGACGTGGGAGCTCCGAGATGAGATCGAGAGGAAATATCCGTGGCTTTTTAATTCGGGTAAGTCTCGTTAAAATTCGGGTCGAATTTTCTTTAAGGGGGAGTGAATGTCACGACCCGAAAACTAGGCTCTATTTTATTAGTAATAATTGATTATTATTTATTTAAATAATTATGTGTGCATTTTATGTGTTATAATAATTCATGCCTAGCATTTTATTTGTGTTAATTGGGTAGAAGGGTGATAGGGGTTTAATTGTGCTAGCTTAGTGAGGAGGGGGCCTAGGTGTAAGTTTTCAAATTATTTTTAACTACTACCTCCCTACTCCCCTCTCCTCCCTCAATTCTCCCTCACTCCTCACCATCTCTCCCAGCTCACTTCTCTCTCTCTCTCCATTGTCAAGTAAAGGGTAAGCTTTCTCTATCTTCTCTCTTCATTATCTTCCTCTTCCTCTTATTATTTCTCATTTCTTAAAACATGAATCTTGTTTAGATCGTCGATAGGATCGTAGGAGGCCAAAAATATTTGAAATCCATCAACTTTGAGAAAATCCGGGTAAGTTTACTTTCCCCCATTTTTATGCTTGAAATGTTCATCAATGGTTGTATGATGTTATTGTTGTTGTCTATTGCAATCTTGAATGAGTTTTGAATTTATTTCTATTTGTTTGATAATTTTGGTGATTGTTGAATGTTGGGTTAAATCTTGCTTTGGGGTTGTCAAATGTTGATGTGTAAGTCCCCTCCCAGTTCACATGGGTAGTGTTAGTTTTGAGTTTGGCTTAAAATGGTGAAGTTGGGTTTAGATTTGATGTTTGGTTGGAAAAAATGGAAGAACCCAGATTTTTTGCCGGAATTTGCCTTTCCGGGAAAGGAGGCGCGCGCACCCTTATGCCCCTCGTGAACAAAAAACCCTTCTGATCTAAGGAGGCGCGCGCACCCTCCCATAGGAGGCGCGCGCACCCTCTCCTCCTCCAAACTTGAATTTCCTTCTGACTTCAGGAGGCGCGCGCACCCTCCCATAGGAGGCGCGCGCACCCTCTCCCCTGTTGTGAAATTTATTTCCCCTTTTTGTCCAATCTTTCGAGGGCCATATCACGTTCATCCGGACTCCGTGTTAGGCGTATAAATTATCATTTTAAAGATCTCCTTAAGCTATTCGAGATGAGTGAGTAAATTTGGTTGAGTGCTCGAATTCACTGGATCCTTTGTGGTCAAATGTGATATGGGAATTGTGTTATCATTGTTAAGATTGTTGGAACACGTTAATTGTGTGTTGTTGGTTCATTTCACTTTCTTGGTGACTTCTTGGTATGGTTCCCTACTTTGGAACCCTAAGTTGTTTAATTAAGATAGTATTTATTACTTAGCATTTATTTGAAAGTCCACCTGGTATTTGTGGTTGTGTCGGGCGATGTGAGATATTGTGATGGCACCGGCCAAGTCGATTATGGTGTCGACCATTGTTTTGCCCTTATTTTCCTCTTCCAGATTGGCCTTGGTTGGGACGTTTGGAGCATGACTTTGTGGCATGGCTCCCGCCCTTTGTGGCACATTACTTTGTTATTGGTTCCGGTACCGGGGTTTCTCTTCAGCTTTCATGCTATTATGAAGATGTTGATGGTTGATTATTGAAGCTGCGCAGCGACCTTTATTTGGTTTATCAGTTTGGGAAAACCTTGGCTATATCATTTGTTATGTGTTTATTTCCGCTGCTATCTGGTATATGATAATTGCTATGTGTTATGTGTTTTATTATTGATTATCGCATCATAGCATGTCATGTAGTTGCATTAGTAACTTATTGAGATTTATCTCACCCCCTTTTCTTTTTTCTTTGTTTTTCCTTAACCCCCCCCCAGGTGGAAAGGATTAGACTCGCTGATCACGAGACAGTACGTCGCGAGGGTTGAGCTTTTGGGGTAAGTGTATACTGGTGGGTTTACATTATATAAATGTGTAACTCTTTTGGGGATAGTTGTACCACACTTTGACGTCACTAAGATTTGTATATTTTATTATTTTGTAGTGTGAGCTTATGGGTCTTACAGTAGTACATTGTCGTTGTTAAATTGTTTTCCCAAAACTTTGTGTTATCCCCTTTTGGTATAAAAGGAAATTTTTATCTCCATTATTTTAGAGTTTATTGTTTAAGTCGACGTCCAGCTCGCGACCTCGGGCCCGCGGGGTTCGGGGTCGCGACACGGCGCGTGACAAGTTCTTTGAATTTGTTAGAATCATAATTAATTATAAGGCATTTTTATAAAATCATAACACTTTCAAAAAAATTCTCTTTCCCGACACTTTGTTTATAAACCCGCACCCTCGGTCTCCACAAAATTGTAAAAACATCCTCGGTCCGTCTAGGACCCATCTATGTGATTCTCAGAGTCGACTCGGTCCTTTAACCTACCTACCACACTTTAGGGAATCCTCTTGGCCTAAACCCTCAACTCTCTAGGTCCCAAACTTACCCGATTCAAAACCTTTAGGTCCCAAACCTACCCGGTCAGTCTTGCCTAGGTTACACCATAACCCCTTAGCTCGACCCTCCACAAGTTCGTAGCATGACTCCTCAAACCTCAAACCGGCTCTATCCAAAACCTCAAACCTTAAACCTTTCTACCAAAGCCAAATCCTTAGGATGACCCATTAGCTCCCGAACCTACCAGTCCCGAGCCTACCCGATCTCCTAGATCTCAAACCTACCAACACATACCCGTTCTCACCATGTCTAAACCATGGCTCCCTTATCCTCTTAGGGCCAACCTCTTAGGTCTACCCAGTCTAACCTGTTGAGCAATCCCTTAGATCCCAAGACCATTCGAGTCTACCAAGCGCCTATCTTTTAGGTCTCTAGCATATCCGACCCACACCTTAGGTCTCAACTCCTAAACCCCTTAGATCACAGGAATGTCTACCCTCTAGGTCTATAACCTTATATCTCGACCCTTAGAACTCTTTAGTTCTCAAGCCTACTCGGTCCAACCAAAACAATGCCATCTACGCCTACCGTCATATCCAAACCATGGCCCTGCTGCTCTTAAACCTAGTGTCACCCATTTAGCCTCAAAAGACTTCCTAGTCTGACCTTAAACCCCCTTAGGTCTAACCTACTTAATCCGAGCCGAGTCCAAACCTCGAATCCATGCAATCCTCTCCTTAAACTCCATAGATCTCAAATATCGCTCCCCCAACGAGTCCAAACCTCGAACTTGCTCAAGCACATAGTATCTCGCGTATACCAAGCCATGCCATAGAGATCTCAATACGCATCAGGTTAAAACCCATGTCCTTAACACCTTTGGTCCCATCCCTAACCTACCTTCACAATTGCCAAACGAGCTTGGTCACGCGCATGACTTCTAGGACAAACTTAGGTCCCCAAGCGTACCCAATCCTATTAGGTACCTATTGTACTCGAGCATGTCTTTTAGACTCAATTCTTGTCCTAAGCGCCAACATGGTCACATCTCCAAATGCTATCTCCCACACCTATGGTTCGCACCTAGCCTAAACTTTTAAACACCCTAGGGTCCAAACCCGTCATGCCCACTCTAAACCCTTAAACCGTTAGGTACTAGGATCATCCAATCCCAATCCATCGCTCTTTGGCCCGACCTCAAGCCTGCCTGGTCCTAACCCATAACGCGATTCCTTTAGGACAAAAGACTTACCAGTTTGAAAGCCTTACGTCCCAAGGCTACCCTATCTAGCCATCAAAAGATTCTGAATCTCATGCCTACCATTCCATTAGGCCCCGGTCTCCTTATCACCTATCTGAGTCTTACCCTAGCTAAACCCTAGCTTCAAGCCTAGGAAGTCACATCCTCTCCAAACCTTATCTTCAAGCCTAGGATGTCACATTCTCTCTAAACCCTAGCTCGAGCCTAGGAAATCGCATTCTCTCTAAACCCTAGCCTCAAGCCTAGGTAGTCATATTCATTCTAAACCCTAGCCTCAAGCCTAGGTAGTCACATTCTCTCTAAACCCTAGCCACAAGCCTAGGTAGTCACATTCACTCTAAACCCTAGCCTCAAGCCTAGGTAGTCATATTCACTCCAAACCCTAGCCTCAAGACTAGGTAGTCGCATTCCCTCCAAACCCTAGCCTCAAGCCTAGGTAGTCGCATTCCCTCCAAAACCTAGCCTCAAGCCTAGGAAGTGACATACTCTCCAAACCCTAGATTCAAGCCTAGGAAGTCGCATTCTCTCTAAACCCTAGCTCGAGCCTAGGAAATCGCATTCTCTCTAAACCCTAGCCTCAAGCCTAGGTAGTCATATTCACTCTAAACCCTAGCCTCAAGCCTAGGTAATCATATTCTCTCTTAACCCTAGCCTCAAGCCTAGGTAGTCATATTCACTCTAAACCCTAGCCTCAAGCCTAGGTAGTCATATTCACTCTAAACCCTAGCCTCAAGCCTAGGTACTCGCATTCCCTCCAAACCCTAGCCTCAAGCCTAGGTAGTCGTATTCCCCCCAAACCCTAGGATCAAGCCTAGGTAGCTACATCCTTCCTAAACCCTAGCCTTGATCCTAGGTAGTCACATTCCCTCCAAACCCTAGCCTCAAGCATAGGAAGCTTCCAAAGCCCCATATACAACTTCATTTCCAAATTCCCAAAACCCTAGTCTCAAAACCTAGGAAATTTACAATTCCCCATCTTATTGAACCCTATCCTTACGCCTAGGATACAATGCCTTTTCCAAAACTTAATCAACCCTAGTGTCAAGCCTAGGAAGTCTCATCCTCTCCAAACCCTAACCGTGAACCTAAGAAATCGCATGCGCTCCAAACCCTAGCCTCAAGCCTAGGAAGTCGCATTCTCTCCAAACCCTAGCCTTGATCCTAGGTAGTCACATTCACTCCAAACCCTAGCCTTAAGCCTAGGAAGCTTGTATCATCCTCTCCAAACCCTAGCTTTAAGCCTAGGAAGGCACATCCTCTCCAAACCCTAGCTGTGAGCCTAGGAAACCACATTCGCTCCAAACCCTAGCCTCAAGCCTAGGAAGCTTGTATCATCCTCTCCAAACCCTAGCTTCAAGCCTAGGAAGTCACATCCTCTCCAAACCCTAGCTGTGAGCCTAGGAAGTCGCATTCGCTCCAATCCCTAGCCTCAAGCCTAGGAATTCGTATCCTCTCCTAATCCTAGGCTTAAGCCTAGGAATTCGCATCCTCTCCAAATCCTAGCCTCAAGCCTAGGAAGTCACATCCTCTCCATCCCTAGCCTCAAGCCTAGGAAGTCGCATTCGCCCCAAACCCTAGCCTCAAGCCTAGGAAACCACATCATCCTCTATAACCCTAGCATCGAGCCTAGGATTCAACACTCCCTTCAAACCCTAATCCTAGACCTAGGAAATTTCTACACCTTAGTCTCAAAATATAGAAAGATTACAATCTCTAGACTTAAACCCTAGCCTAAGGCCTAGGTTACAACGTTCATTTCCAAGCCATAGTCACCAATCCCATGAAAATGGTGAACCCTAGCATCAATCTTAGCAATCCCTAGTCTCAATCCTAGGAAGACACAACCTTTCCAACCTCCAAACCCTAGCCTTAAAGCCTAGGATATCTCCAAACCCTAGCCTCGAAGGCTAGGATATCTCCAAACCCTAGCCTTGAAGCCTAGGATATCTCCAAACCCTAGCCTTGAAGCCTAGGATATCTTTAAACCCTAGCCTTGAAACCTAGGATATCTCCAAACCCTAGAACTAAGCCTAGGACACAATACTCTCCTCATGTTTAACGAACTCCAATCCCTAGCCCGTAAGCCTAAGAAACCCATATTATCTCCAAGACATAATCTAAAGCCTAAGAAGCCGTGATATCTTTGGCATCCCTATCTCAAAACTAGGAGATCACCATCTTCCTTATTCCCCTTCCTTAAAAAGCCTTAGGTCCTACCCCTAGGCAACCAAGAAAAATGTTCCTTACCTAAAGCCTTGGTCTCAATGGCTCGTACCCTCATATTATGCACTCCCTCCTAATTTAGGATAAGTGGAACCCAAACACTACGCTTTCCATGGTCGTCCTTTACTCACCAAAGAGTCCTTTACCTTTGCGACTCTCCGAGAGTCTATCACCTTTGTGACTCCCCGAGAATCTGTTACCTTTGTGACTCCCCGAGAGCTCATCCATTTTTTGACTCCCCGAGAGCTCACCCCTTTTGTGACTCCCCGAGAGTCTATCACCTTTGTGGCTCCCTAAGAGTTCATCCCATTTGCGACTTCATAACAATCCATCATCTTTGCCTCCACATGCAGATTTTCCCCTGGTTTATTTCTTGTTTGTTCAATTTAGGTATCCTTAACCTATTTTAACCGAAATTCGTTACCTTTGGGTCCGAAAAGCCCCTCAAAATTTCTATCTCTCCCAAAATTCTTGCCGCAAATTCACAGGAACGATGTCTCTATATTGTGTGTGCCCCGAACACTTGCTTAAGACTATCATGATTCACAGAGGCCCGTCTACCTCTATATCATGTGTGTTCTAGATCTGTCGCGGTTTAGAGAAGCTCATTTGTTTCTACATTGCGTAAGATCCATCATTTATCATCATGATTCACAGAGGCCCGTCTACCTCTATATCGTGTGTGTTCTAGATCTATCGCGGTGAGAGAAGCTCGTTTGTTTCTATATTACGTAAGATCCAGCATTTATCATCATGATTTGCAGAGGCCCGTCTACTTCTATATCATGTGTGTTCTAGATCTATTGCGATTGACAGAGGCCTGTCTACCTCTATATTGCATAAGATCCAGCACTTGTTATTGCGATTGACAGAGGCTTGACTATCTCTATATCGCGTAAGCTCCGGCTATTACTATTTTTATCTTGGGGATTATTTAGACCCCGCCGTCTTTATATCTCGCACCATTATTGTTCGCATCTCTGAACTACGACCGGCTTGATTCCTCCGAGGATACGTAGGAAGCCTGAAAAAGGTTCAGCCACCCGACCGACGTGGTCATTCCTCATCCCCAGCAGATGTTTCCTTCGCAACTCGAAGTTATCCCCAGCGGAAGATCGTTTACAATTTCCCCAATAGATTTGAACTACGTTTGGCTTGATTCCCCGCGGATACGTAGGTCACCTGCCAAGGTTCAGCCGTCCCATCACCCTTCATCTGTTTTGAAACTCATGTTTTAGAATGGATCCTTCTTTTATCGTCTACCCCCCATTGCCTTGCAAGAAGCGTCGCCGAGGGTCTACTGTTAGTACCCAATCTGAAAATGAGTTTATTAGGGTACAAGGACTTTATAGGAATTAGAAACCTTGCAAAGTCTTGTCCCGGATTCCCAAAATATAGCTCAATATCCTAGAATATCCTAAAAATGGCCAAAATAGGGTTTCCTTATTTCAGATTAAACCCTAGCTTGAAAATCAGGTTAGGCGGAGGACTTGGCCATGCGGCCATGTTCTCCAAATGCAATCTCAGCCGTCTGATGAAGAAGATCTGGCCAATCAAGGATCTTGGCCACGCGGCCATCTTTGCCTCGGGTGATCTGGACCGTCAGATCTCTCCGCCAGTTTCTTATATAAAGGCTTCCCTTGCCTCATAATTAAGGATCCGTATTCTAAAGCTCCTAAGTGACGAATTTTCTCTCTAATTAAGCATTTTAAGCTCCCAAGAACACTCTCAAGAATCCCAAGAAGATCTAGGTTTATTTCTTGCCAACATAGGTAAGTTTTCTAACTTTTTCTTCATGTTCTTGCCATGTTCTTAGTTTAGATCCATAATATTCATGTTCCTTGCATGTTTATTCATATGTTCATCATATTATTCATTTGTTCATAATATGTTCTTCGCATGTTCTTCATGTTCTTAGTTAAAACTTCATTTATGCTATATTTAGGGTTGCGATCTTCATGTTTACATGTTATTTCATAGCCGATGATGATCTAGAGTTCATCAACCCGAACACGATCTAGGAACTATTTCTAAACCCTAATCTTTAGGTAATTTCCCCCTCATTATGCATGATCCCGATTCTTCTACCTATTCTAAAGTCTTCTCGAACTACGCTGACCTGAGATTCTCACATTGAGAGGAACGTAGGCAATCTTCGGATCCGGTCTCTAAACACCACACACAACATACACCGCATCATGATAGAAAGACCGATCATTCGGGCAATAGGAGTGATAACGCTTAATATTCTTCTCTTTTTGAAATTTGACCCCCGAACCCATTAACATGATTTTTCTCAATGTTTTGGCTATAATTAAAACGGCGTGGTGACTCTCATATTTTAATGTTGCTATGAATATTCCCAATTTCAAACACACATATTCACAATGTGGTTGAGTCTTTTTCTTGTTTGTGGGTTAAATTATTTTACTCAAAAGGTGTTTATGGGTCAATCTAAGATCAAACGTGTTCTTCCAATAGGTCCAATGGCTTCGAACGGAAACAACAACAAGGGCGAGAACATTTCCGTGTCCAACAAAAGGCTTTCCAACATAATAAGAGCCATGGGGGAACAAATGTATAGACTTGTTGAGGATGCCCGCTGCAAGGATGATTGGTGGCAAGACCGTTTTTCTCTTGAGAAGATAATTCACAAAGAAGAGGTTTCCGAACTCAAGGCCCGTTTGAAAGAATTCACCGACGGCAAGGCAAAGGTCGATGATAATGCATGCTCGAATGTCTCTCCCCTCAAAAGCCACAAAGGTGCCGCCAACAAGCGAGTTTTCACTCCTCTTCTAAGGATGACCCAAGCCGAAGCATTTGAAACTTTGGTGGCAAGTGGAAAGGTCAAGCCTTTGGAAGGGTACAAGCTGAAGATGATACAAAAGAATCATGCATTTGGTGAATGGTGCAACTACCACAAGCATAGCGGCCACACTACCGAGGGATGCTTCGCTCTCTGAAACATTATCCAAGATTTGATCGACAATGGGGAATTTACCATGGGTGAAGAGCAACCGTGAAGCAAGGAAAGACTTGGGTTCGAAATGGGGAGAACTACAACAACAAAGACGATGACAACAATCTCCGTTTCTCTTTCTCTACCTTGTTAAAAAAAAAAGAAAAGAAAGAGTCAAGGTCCTCTTAAATGTGCATTAATTTTTCTTTCGTCTTTCAAAAATTTGAGTCGGTCTCATCAAATAAAAGTCGTTCTTGTCCTCATACACTATTCCAAGTTGTTCAATTTAATTCTTTGGCAAAATGATAAAAAGATGTCTAAGCAAGTTTTGGAACGAAGGCTATCACTTGAACGCCTAGGACTAAACATGAAGAAGACAAAGTCAAAGCATCAACGACGAAGCCAAGAAGCAAAACAAGGTCGAGAAACATCAAGCAAAGTTTTCAAGGGGGAACAAAAAAAAAAAAAGAAAGCTCGCTAGTTTGACTCTTCAAAACAACCTAGGCAAAAGTTAGAGCACAAAAAAAAAATAAAAAAAAATCCCCCTCATTCAAAGAAGTTCACAACAACAGCATCATTCCATCCACCAACGAAGAACGGCGAAAGGAGCATCCACAAGAACTACGGTGACCTGAGCCTCTACACTGGAGGAACGTAGGCAACCTTCATGTCCGGTCTCATGCAAGGAAGAAGATATGTTTAGCCCTAGTGCGTTATGGTGATTGGCCTTCATCTCGAACTTGTCAAGACATCTTTATACAATTCATTTGCCAATGAATTAATCACCTCGAGATTGAATAACTTTCTTAGAATTGGAATCGCTTTGCGTTCCTTATCGAGTCTAGGGGCTTCTTATCTTTCAGCGATACTCCCAGTTTCTTGCAATCAAATTGGGGCTTTCCTTCTCTTCTCTCTTAATGACTTACTTGCCTTCGTGAGTCATCCAAAAAATATGTAAATATATGAAGTCAATACTAGGGGCTACTTCCCAAGTCGAGTCAATGTCACTCATCATTAGTGACAAAAGGTCTCCACCGCAAAATTATATGTCTCTCATCCTCAGCTAGAGTCAATGCACACTTCCTCATTAATTGAGTAAAAAAAATGAAGACGCAAAAGAGATGCCTGCTAGATTGAAAACTCGAAAGGGTGGTCTAGGCAAAAAACAGGGTGCGTCATAAAAAAAAATATGAGAGAGTGAGAGAGAGAAGGGAAAGAGAAATGGAGATCTATGGCCTCAAAGAAGACAACTACACAAGTTCTACATTGAATCTCCCAAGCAAGTCAATTCCCCACCAAGTCAACTTCGTAATTACAAAGTATCGACAAGATACGGCACAATCAAAGTTCGTTTTGGGTTATTGGCATAAGAGAGGTTGTTCTTGCAATATCCATTTCCGGGTTCATGTGAAAGAAGCCCCTTGGTAACCAAGATCCATCCAAGAATGAGCCCATCATTAAGGGGTACGAGGTTACACAAATAGTCCCTAGTAAGTCAATTGGTTTGGATCACAAATGGCAACAACGTGTGACTCATTTTTCGAGCTTCTTCAAGCATGTGCCCCTAAAGTATGTCGAAAGGCTTCCCGAGAAATGGAGTAGCTCTTGCCATGTCCTCCTATATTTGTTCCCCCACACGAGGACGAGTCTCTTGCCTTGCACGATAAATGATGATGCCCTAGGGGCTCTGTGACTCAATAATGAGAGCTTATTTTGCTTCATTTGACAGTTAATGAGCCCTAGGGGCTACGATCAAGAAAGATGTGTGAGACTATCCTCAAAGTCTCTCAAAAGGAATGTCGAAAAGCCTTCATGTCATGTGTGCTCGTGCCTGTTCCCCCAATCAAGGATATGCCTTTCTCGCTCTACTTGCAATCAATGGTGGCACACTAGGGGCTACAATCAAGTTTGAAAGGCTCCTTCAGCAAGAAGAAATTCACTTCATCTCCCAACTATGGCCCCCAACAAAGTCATATGCAACATTGGAAGCTTCCTCAATAAGTTTGGAACCAAAGGTGTCAAGGGGCTTCGCAATCTACAATCTTTTGGGCTACGACATTACAGTAATCCAAGCAAAGGGCAATATTGGGGCTTCGCAATTGACAATCTTTTTTTGGGGGGGATGATACCTGAGCAATTCAATATGGGGAATAGTCTTCATTGAACCAAGCAAGCTTCAAGGCTCTCTTAGCACTTCTGTAAGGATCCTGCCCCAAAAAAAACCCGAGCACGTTTCAAGGGCGAAATACCAAACGCGGGAACCGGACCAATTTAACGGAGTCGCCACATTTTGTTAATTTTAAACCCAACAAAATGACAAAGGTTTGAGTTCAAAGGTTCGGAGGTCAGGTTACAACTTGGGAAGAGTTTTTACATCCTCCCAAGTTGCCTCGGACAAAGCCGAGTCTCCCTTGTTAGTTAACAAAAGTGCATTTGTGTGTGTGTGTTTTAACGGAAAATCTTTGTTTTAACTTTTTATTTATCTTTTCAACTGAAAAAGGGTTTGTTTGACAAGAAAACAGAAGACAGAAGGGAAAAATGGTCAATCTCCCCATACGGTCAAAGTAGCCGTATGGATGGAGAGACCACTCCTGGGATTTTACAGTTTGTTCAAGCAACAGTCCAGTTCCAGGCAGAAACAGAGCATTCTGCTTGAACTGGACCAAACTGTTCTGATTCCAGTTTGTTATTCCAACACAAAACAATATTAACAACTCATTCCTATGCCATTTGATCATCAAAGAACCTCCAAAAACAACATTTTGGGCATGATCAAAGGCAATCATGGGAGAAACATGAAAAAGGTGGCTAATATGCCCTTTTGAGCCATAGTGACCATTTGATGAGTAAAGATTGAAACTTTACCATCAAATGGCTCTTCTAGGCAAGATTAATCCTTTAGGGACAAGAACAAACCATAAAGATTGGATCTTTATTACCCAAACTTGGGAATTTTGGGCTAGATCAAGGTGATGAGGATAAAGATTGAGACTTTATCCTCAACATGATCATCATAGCTTAAAATGAGCAAAATAAACAACAAGAGCATCATCCATGACAAGAATGTAAATGAACAATCAACAAGCCATGATCAAACTAGGTTTGAACCTCTTCCACACAAAGTATGGAGGGCACCTTTGATCATCTCATGGCTTGGACTAGGAAATATAAATAATAATAGATATATGTATATTGCTTGAATGGACAAGACTTGCAAGAATGTAAAGATCAACAATAAATGACAAGATCAAAGATAAATAGAGTTCTTAGATGAAGAGAAGGGAGGGGGGAGAAGGTGGCTTTACCTATCTTGGTTTAGGCCAATCTTCCTTTCTCTCTTTCACTCTTTGTTCACTCTTACTCACACTATTCTGAGGTGAATTCGACAGAGTAACCTTAGTTCTAATGTTTCTCCCCCCCTCCTTGAAATGATTAGTAAGGGGTTCTATTTATAGGGACTGAGGGTGCCCAAACCAGCCGTACGGCTAGGCCCCTCTAGTACCCAAAGCATCCGTACGGCTCAGACTGGCGAGCTTCTGGATTTTCCAATTTTATACCAGAGTAGTCCTAGAATTTATAGCTTATCCTAGGGAGGTCCTGGCCTATTAGCTTATCCCTGAAACGGTGCTAAGGCTACCTCTAAGATAGGTCGGTTTCAGATTGGGGTACTTACAGAGCCCCTCGGCAACGTCGCTTCGAAGGATCGGGGTTGTCGATAGAAATAAGCATCCCAATCTGACGGGACGACGGCTTTAACCGATTTTGGTTGCATGGCTGGACCTAGTGGTATAGGATTCCTACGTATCCCGTTCACGGGGAATCAAGCCTAACGTAGTTCGGAGGTACGCGGGGTTACTTAGATCCGCAAGGAGGCATGACTCTAGGGGTCAGAGGCGAGACATGGTCAACCTGGCTCTATGGGAGAGGGTTGACTTGCTGGGGATACGGTCAAATTGACTCTATAGGAGAGGGTTGAATTACATGGGACAGATTTTTACTGGGCTTACATCGGGGACGGCCTATGGTGACTATTCTAAGTCTAAGCTTGACCGGGGTCAACTCCATCTTCGGGGAGATTGACGGGAAAACTGGTCTTACGTCTCACTAGGGACGGCCGGGACAAAGGCTCTAGCCTATAACGACTATTCTAAGTCTAAGCTAGACTGGGGTCAACTCCGTCTTTGGGGAGATTGACGGGAAAACTGGTCTTACGTCCCTCTAAGGACAGCCGGGACAAAGGCTCTAGCCTATAACGACTAGTCTAAGTCATAGCTTGACCGGGTCAACTCCATCTTTGGGGAGATTGACGGGAAAACTGGTCTTACGTCTCACTAGGGACGGCCGGGACAAAGGCTCTAGCCTATAACGACTATTCTAAGTCTAAGCTTGACCGGGGTCAACTCCGTCTTTGGGGAGATTGCTGGGAAAACTGATCTTACGTCCCTCTAAGGACAGCCGAGACAAAGGCTCTAGCCTATAACGACAAATCTAAGTCATAGCTTGACCGGGGTCAACTCCATCTTTGGGGAGATTGACGGGAAAACTGGTCTTACGTCTCACTAGGGACGGCCGGGACAAGGGCTCTAGCCTATAATGACTATTCTAAGTCTAAGCTTGACCGGGGTCAACTCCGTCTTTGGGGAGATTGACGCGAAAACTGGTCTTACGTCCCTCTAAGGACAGACGGGACAAAGGCTCTAGCCTATAACGACTATTCTAAGTCATAGCTTGACCGGGGTCAACTCCATCTTTGGGGAGATTGACGGGAAAACTGGTCTTACGTCTTGTCACGACCCGAAATCTAGGCTCTATTTTATTAGCATTAAATAATTATTATTTATTTAATTGCCCATTTATTTATTTAAATTATTATTTATCTAAATATTTATGTGTGCATTTTATGTTTCATAATATTTATGCTTAAGCATTTTATTTGGGTCATTTGGGTTAGTGTAGTTTTGTTGGGTCTTAATTGTTAGTTGGGAGTGTAGTATTGTGTTAGTAGTTGGGGAAGGGGCCCGAGTGTAACATTTTGAATAATTTCCCCTACTCCTTCCCTCACCTCCCTCATCCTCACACTCCACCTCCATCCCTTTCCCAGCTCATTTTCCTCTCTCTCTCCATAGAAGGGTAAGCTTTTTCTTCTCTATCTTCTCTCTTCATTTACTTCCTCTTCCTCTCATAATCTTTTATTTCTTAAAACATGAACCTTGTTTAGATCGTCGATAGGATCGGGTAGAACCAAAAAGAATTGAATTCCGTCGTCTTTGAGAATTTTCAAGTAAGTTACTTTTCCCCCATTTTTATGCTAAAATGCTCTTAACACGTTTCTACAATGCTTTATTTGTTATATTTGAAGTTTGGTTGAGTTTGGAATTGATTTGGAAATTATTTGAGTTTTTGGTCAAAAATGGTGATTTTTATGAAAATTGGGTAAATCTTGGTTTGAGGTTGATAAAGGATGTTGTTTGTGTTTCCCTTAAGCTTAGTTGTTGTTTGGGTTCAGTTTTGAACTTGTGCTAAGAGTAGAATTTGGGACATTTCGATTTGGGTAAGAAATTTGGTTGAAAATGGTGGATTTGGCCTTAAACCCAGCTGGGAATTCCTCCCAGCCCGTAGACCAAGCGCGCGCCCGACCCCCTCCAGGAACCCGCCTACATGTCCTTTTCTAATGGCCAGACCTTCTGGTCATTCAGGCGCCCGCCTGCCCCATGCCAGGCGCCCGCCCGCCCCCTGTTCCAGGATTTTGCCCTTTTGCTTGGTTTAAGACTTAAGGCTTAACTAGTTTAGGTTTATTTCTTCTAATTAACTAAAGATAACACCGTGGAACACTTTATTGATTGGATTTGATTCTTTTGTGAATAAATATGATATGGAATTTGATTAAGTATCATTTTGGGAATGTGGTTCATCTTTGATGTGCGGTTTATATTGGTTTACCTTTGTGGTGATTTATTTGGATTGGTTCCCTACTTTGGAACCTTAAGTTGTTTATTTAAGCTAGTATTTATTACTTAGCATTTATTTGAAAGTCCAGCTGGTATTTTGTGTGTGTTTGGGCGATGCGAAACATTATGATGGCACGGCCAAGTCCATTGTGATGTTGACCATTGTTTTGCCCCATTATTACCCTCCTCCAGATTGGCATTGGATGTGAGAAGAGCTAGCTCCTTTGTGTGCATTTTAGCTTTACTTGGAGCATGACTTTGTGGCATCTCTCCCGTCCCTTGTGGCACTTCATTGGTTATTGGTTCCGATACCGGGGATTTCACTTCTGCTTTAATGCTATTATGAAGATGATGATTTGTTGATTATTGAAGCTGCACAGCGATCCTTTATTTGGATGTACCGGTTTGGAAAACCTTGGCTATATCCTTTGTTATGTGTTTATTTCCGCTGCTATCTGTTAAGTGATAAATGCTATGTGCTATGTGATATTTATTATTGCTTATTGTATATTGCATCATAGCATGTCATGTAGTTGCATTAGTAACTTATTGAGATTTATCTCATCCCCTTTTCTTTTATCTTTGTTTTTCCTTAACCCCCCCCAGGTGCTAAGGATTAGTCTCGCTGATCACGAGAAAGAGGACGTCGAGTGTGGATACATTCTTTTGGGGAAGGTTGTTATAGGTTGGTTTACATTATATAAATGTGTAACCTTTTTGGGATAGTTGTACCAAACAATGACGTCATTAAGAATTGTACATTTATCTTTTGTTGGGCATAAAATTGTGGAAGTTTATGATAGTTGTATTTGGTTATTATCAAACTTGGATTTGTAAAACTTTGGATCATCACCTTTTGGTATCAAATGGAATTTTTAACTTCAGTATTTCATAGTTTTGGTTTTAAGTCGACGTCCAGATCGCGGTCTCGGGCCCGCGGGGTTCGGGGTCGCGACAGTTGGTATCAGAGCTACGGTTTGGCTCTAAGTATAAGTCTAGGCGGACTAGTATGACCTAGGAGGGTAGTAGTGTGCGGAGTGATTAACGGTTGATGTTTTATGCAGGTACTTGTTTACAATGGTTCGTAGAAGGAGTGGTGAAGGTAGTACCGGTAATGCAAATCAGAATGATACAAGGGAAGAAGCCCGTGACATGTTTCAAGGCATGTTTGAGGCGGCCATGAAGGCCATACATGATCAAGGTCCGAGGGTAGAACAAGCACCACCCCGCTATGGATTGGAGCAATTTCTGAAGTTGAAACCGGTTGAATTCAATGGGGAACCCGATGTTCGGAAAGCTAAATTGTGGATTGAGTCGATGGAGAAGATTTATGAGGTATTTGGTTGCACGGAAGAGGACAAGGTCCGGTTTGCGGCTTATAAGCTTGTGGGTGCCGCCGAGCATTGGTGGAAGGGTGTTAAAGCTAGTTGGGATGATACTCACACGGTGTATGCGTGGGAGTTGTTTGTGCGCAAATTCAAGGAGCATTTCATTCCGGTTGTTGATCAAAACCGAAAGGAGATCGAGCTACTCAACCTAGAGCAAGGTTTGTTGTCTATAGCACAATACTCGGCTAAGTTCATAGAATTAGCCCGATATTGTGACTATTTGGTGAGGACCGAGGAACAAAAAGCTATGAGATTCATTCGGGGATTGAAGACCTCCATCCGTACTCAACCTATTGCCCAACGGATTGTGACTTTCCAAGATGCGGTAGACCGAGCCTACTTGATAGAGCAAGATATTGGGGAGCACAAAAGGAAGACCGAGGTTGTGGGTACGGGTAAACCGGGAAGCCATGCTAAATCTCAACCTCAACACCGTTCCGATAATCGAGGTAACTTTGGGGGACAATCTCAGTTCCGAGGGAAACCGATCCCAAGGAACCCGGGTACCACTTCCGGGAACCAAGGGAACCAAATTAGGAGGCTTTGTTCGTATTGTCAAAAGGAAGGTCATTCTGAGGACCGGTGTTGGAAGAAGCAAGGATGGTGCACCAATTGTGGTCAAATGGGTCACTTTGTAAAAGATTGCCCGAGAGGTAGAGGACAAGCATCCGGGTCAGGAGTTGGTAATAATCAAGGTCAGAAAAGGGATGCTACCGGGAAGCCCAAAGTTCAAGGAAAGATATATGCCATGAATCAACAACAGGCGACCGATGATCCATCCGTTATTAGAGGTATTGTTTCTGTGTCTAATGTGAGCGCACGAGCGTTAGTAGATCCAGGATCATCTCATTCATATATTTCTGTGCATTTTGCTTCCATGTTAAATGCTGCATTCGAGTCTTTACCGTACGTGCTAGAGGTGTCGACCCCTATAGGAGAATGCTTGATTTCTGATCGAGTCTTTCGTGCTTATGATGTGGTTATTTGTGGTCGTGTCCTTTGTGCGGATTTGGTAGTTCTTCCTATCCAAGACTTTGATGTCATTTTGGGTAAGGATTGGTTGAGCAAGTTTCATGCTTCCGTTGATTGCCGTAAGAAAATTGTTACTTTTTCTATTCCTGATGTGCCTAAATTTGTGTTTGAGGCTAGTCCTCTGAGTAGAAAGGTTCGCTTAATTTCTTTTATGAAAGCGAGAAAATTATTGCATAGTGGTTGTGAGGGGTTTTTGGCTAGTGTTCTTGATACTAGGAAGGAATCCCCTAGTTTGGATAGTGTTCGGGTAGTTCGGGAATTTCCCGATGTTTTCTCTACCGAGTATGATATGCCTCCCGATCGTGAGATTGAATTTTGTATAGATCTTTTGCCGGGTACGGCTCCAATTTCGAAAACACCTTATAGATTGGCACCCGCAGAGTTGAAGGAATTAAAGGTTCAATTGCAAGAATTGCTTGATCGAGGGTTTATCCGCCCTAGTGTTTCCCCGTGGGGACCACCGGTTTTATTTGTGCGGAAGAAAGACGGTTCCTTGAGATTGTGCATCGATTACCGAAAGTTGAATCAGGTTACGGTGAAGAATAAGTATCCTCTACCTCACATTGATGATTTATTTGATCAGCTTCAAGGGTCCGTGGTTTTCTCTAAACTTGATTTGAGGAGTGGGTACCATCAGTTGAAGGTTAGATCGGAGGATATTCCGAAGACTGCCTTTCGCACTCGCTATGGTCATTATGAGTTTTTGGTTATGCCGTTTGGGTTGACTAACGCGCCTGCCGTGTTTATGGATTTGATGAACCGAGTTTTCCATCCTCATCTTGACTCGTTCGTGGTGGTCTTTATTGATGATATACTCGTCTACTCTAAATCCCGAGAGGAGCACGAGCAACACTTGAGGACAGTTTTATCCGTTCTTGCGAGGGAGAAATTGTTTGCGAAGTTTAGTAAATGCAAATTTTGGCTCGAGAAGGTGTCATTTCTGGGTCATGTGATTTCTAAAGATGGGATTTCGGTGGATCCTTCAAAGATAGAGGCAATAGTGGATTGGAAGAGACCCGAATCAGTGACATAGATTAGAAGCTTTCTGGGTTTAGCCGGGTATTACAGAAGATTTATTGAGGGGTTTTCGAGGATCGCTACTCCGATGACTCAGTTGACCCGGAAGAATGTCCCGCTTGTGTGGACCGAGAAATGTGACAAGAGTTTCGAGGAATTGAAGAAGAGGTTGACTACCGAACCGATCTTGACTTTTCCTAATGGGAGCAATGGCCTAGTGATTTACAGTGATGCTTCGAAAGAGGGTTTGGGTTGTGTTTTGATGCAAAACAGGAAAGTGATTGCCTATGCTTCGAGGAAGTTGACCCCGAGTGAACAGAATTACCCGACTCATGATATGGAGTTAGCGGCTATTGTCTTTGCGTTGCACAAATGGAAGCACTACCTTTATGGGGCGAAGTTTGAAATTTTTACGGATCACAAGAGTTTGAAGTACCTTTTCTCCCAGAAAGAGTTGAATAATAGGCAGCGCCGATGGATGGAATTATTGAAGGATTATGATTGTACGATTTCTTATCATCCGGGGAAGGCGAATGTGGTAGCCGATGCGATTAGTAGGAAATCTTATGTGGCTTCGATGATGGTTCGAGAATGGAAAATGCTTGAGGATGTTCGAGATTGGTCTCCTCGTGAATCAAGACATGGGGCTATTTTTGCGAATATTAGGGTATCTCCGACCCTGATTCAGAGGATAAAGGAAGCTCAGAAAGAAGATCCCGAGTTGGTAAAGATAATGGGTAAATTGAAGGAAAAGAACTTCGAGGATTTTTCTATTAGCCCGGTGGGAGTGTTGACTTTCCGTGGAAGATTGTGTGTTCCGGATGTTGATGGAATTAAACAGAGAGTTCTTGATGAGGGTCACAAATCGAGGTATACTATTCATCCGGGTAGTACGAAGATGTATCAGGATTTGAAGCAACAATTTTGGTGGATTAATATGAAAAGGGAGATAGCGGAGTATGTTTCGAAGTGTCTAACATGTCAGCAGGTCAAAGCCGAGCATCAGAGACCCGCGGGATTACTTCAGCCGTTAGAGATTCCCGAGTGGAAATGGGAGCATGTGACTATGGATTTCGTTACGGGACTACCTCGTACCCGTAGGAAGTATGACCGTGTTTGGGTAATAGTGGATAGATTGACCAAGAGTGCACATTTCTTGCCTATTGACATCAGATATTCGATGGAGAAGCTTGCGACCCTTTATATCGATGAGATCGTTAGATTGCATGGGGTTCCGGTTAGCATTGTGTCAGATCGAGACCCGAGGTTTACTTCTAGATTTTGGAAGGCGTTTCAGGAAGCTTTGGGTACAGATTTGCGATTCAGCACAACTTTTCATCCTCAGACCGATGGTCAATCCGAGAGGACTATTCAGATTTTGGAGGATATGTTGCGAGCGTGTTCGATAGACTTTTCTGATTCTTGGGATTCGTACCTACCGTTAGTGGAGTTCTCTTACAACAACAGCTACCAGGCTAGTATCGAGATGGCACCGTTTGAGGCCCTGTATGGGAGGAAATGCAGATCACCTATTTGTTGGGACGAGGTCGGTGAAGCAAAGATTGTGGGTATTGATTTGCTGCGGGATTCGGTTGAGAAAGTTAGATTTATTCGGGGTCGATTGAAGACAGCCCAGAGTCGACATAAGAGCTATGCAGATAACCGAAGGCGAGATCTTAGCTTTCAGACCGGTGATTTGGTATTCTTGAAAGTGTCTCCAAAGGTGGGTATTCGTAGGTTTGGCAAAAAAGGCAAATTGGCTCCGAGGTTTATTGGCCCGTTTGAGATTTTGGGAAAGGTTGGACTTCTAGCGTATCGTCTTGCGTTACCGCCATCTTTGGACCGGTTGCACAATGTTTTCCACGTTTCTATGCTTCGGAAGTATGTTCATGATCCATCTCACGTGTTACCGAGGATACCGGAAGATATTGAGCCCGATATGACTTATGAGGAACGACCGGTTCGGATCTTAGATTCTAAAGTCCAAGAGTTGAGAAACAAAAGTATTTCATTGGTTAGAGTTCTTTGGAGGAATCATAATATCGAGGAGTCGACGTGGGAGCTCCGAGATGAGATCGAGAGGAAATTTCTGTGGCTTTTTGTTTAAGGTGAGTCTCGTTAAAATTCGGGTCGAATTTCTTTAAGGGGGAGTGAATGTCACGACCCGAAATCTAGGCTCTATTTTATTAGCATTAAATAATAATTATTTATTTAATTGCCCATTTATTTATTTAAATTATTATTTATCTAAATATTTATGTGTGCATTTTATGTTTCATAATATTTATGCTTAAGCATTTTATTTGGGTCATTTGGGTTAGTGTAGTTTTGTTGGGTCTTAATTGTTAGTTGGGAGTGTAGTATTGTGTTAGTAGTTGGGGAAGGGGCCCGAGTGTAACATTTTGAATAATTTCCCCTACTCCTTCCCTCACCTCCCTCATCCTCACACTCCACCTCCATCCCTTTCCCAGCTCATTTTCCTCTCTCTCTCCATAGAAGGGTAAGCTTTTTCTTCTCTATCTTCTCTCTTCATTTACTTCCTCTTCCTCTCATAATCTCTCATTTCTTAAAACATGAACCTTGTTTAGATCGTCGATAGGATCGCGTAGAACCAAAAAGAATTGAATTCCGTCATTTTTGAGAATTTTCAAGTAAGTTACTTTTCCCCCATTTTTATGCTAAAATGCTATTAACACGTTTCTACAATGCTTTATTTGTTATATTTGAAGTTTGGTTGAGTTTGGAATTGATTTGGAATTTATTTGAGTTTTTGGTCAAAAATGGTGATTTTTATGAAAATTGGGTAAATCTTGGTTTGAGGTTGATAAAGGATGTTGTTTGTGTTCCCTTAAGCTTAGTTGTTGTTTGGGTTCAGTTTTGAACTTGTGCTAAGAGTAGAATTTGGGACATTTCGATTTGGGTAAGAAATTTGGTTGAAAATGGTGGATTTGGCCTTAAACCAGCTGGGAATTCCTCCCAGCCCGTAGACCAAGCGCGCGCCCGACCCCCTCCAGGCGCCCGCCTACATGTCCTTTTCTAATGGCCAGACTTCTGGTCATTCAGGCGCCCGCCTGCCCCATGCCAGGCGCCCGCCCGCCCCCTGTTCCAGGATTTTGCCCTTTTGCTTGGTTTAAGACTTAAGGCTTAACTATTATTTCTTCTAATTAACTTAAGATAACACCGTGGAACACTTTATTGATTGGATTTGATTCTTTTGTGAATAAATATGATATGGAATTTGATTAAGTATCATTTTGGGAATGTGGTTCATCTTTGATGTGCGGTTTATATTGGTTTACCTTTGTGGTGATTTATTTGGATTGGTTCCCTACTTTGGAACCTTAAGTTGTTTATTTAAGCTAGTATTTGTTACATAGCATTTATTTGAAAGTTCAGCTGGTATTTTGTGTGTGTTTGGGCGATGCGAAACATTATGATGGCACGGCCAAGTCCATTGTGATGTTGACCATTGTTTTGCCCCATTATTACCCTCCTCCAGATTGGCCTTGGATGTGAGAAGAGCTAGCTCCTTTGTGTGCATTTTAGCTTTACTTGGAGCATGACTTTGTGGCATCTCTCCCGTCCCTTGTGGCACTTCATTGGTTATTGGTTCCGATACCGGGGATTTCACTTCTGCTTTAATGCTATTATGAAGATGATGATTTGTTGATTAATGAAGCTGCGCAGCGATCCTTTATTTGGATGTACTGGTTTGGAAAACCTTGGCTATATCCTTTGTTATGTGTTTATTTCCGCTGCTATCTGTTAAGTGATAAATGCTATGTGCTATGTGATATTTATTATTGCTTATTGTATATTGCATCATAGCATGTCATGTAGTTGCATTAGTAACTTATTGAGATTTATCTCACCCCCTTTTCTTTTATCTTTGTTTTTCCTTAACCCCCCCCAGGTGCTAAGGATTAGTCTCGCTGATCACGAGAAAGAGGACGTCGAGTGTGGATACATTCTTTTGGGGAAGGTTGTTATAGGTTGGTTTACATTATATAAATGTGTAACCTTTTTGGGATAGTTGTACCAAACAATGACGTCATTAAGAATTGTACATTTATCTTTTGTTGGGCATAAACTTGTAAAAGTTTATGATAGTTGTATTTGGTTATTATCAAACTTGGATTTGTAAAACTTTGGATCATCACCTTTTGGTATCATATGGAATTTTTAACTTCAGTATTTCACAGTTTTGGTTTTAAGTCGACATCCAGATCGCGGTCTCGGGCCCGCGGGGTTCGGGGTCGCGACATGTCTCACTAGGGACGGCCGGGACAAAGGCTCTAGCCTATAACGACCATTCTAAGTCTAAACTTGACCGGGGTCAACTCCGTCTTTGGGGAGATTGACGGGGAAAACTGGTCTTACGTCCCTCTAAGGACAGCCGGGACAAAGGCTCTAGCCTATAACGACAATTCTAAGTCATAGCTTGACCGGGGTCAACTCCATCTTTGGGGAGATTGACGGGAAAACTGGTCTTACGTCTCACTAGGGACGGCCGGGACAAAGGCTCTAGCCTATAACGACTATTCAAAGTCATAGCTTGACCGGGGTCAACTCCGTCTTTGGGGAGATTGACGGGAAAACTGGTCTTACGTCCCTCTAAGGACTGCCGAGACAAAGGCTCTAGCCTATAACGACTATTCTGAGTCAAGGTTTTAATCTAAAGGGTCACTCGGGGGAGGAAGGTTTTAATCTAAATGGGTCACTCTGGGGACGAAGGTTTTTTAACCTAAAGGGTCACTTGGGGGATGAAGATTTGGTCAAGCCTACACTGCGGGATGGCTGACACATTTTCTTGATACCGAGAAAGAGCCTAGGGGTGACCTTCAAGACTCATTGTGGACAAAAAGGGTCCAAGACTTTGGAAAAATCATTTTGGGGGGAGATCAAAAGCATTTTGCTTGAAACATTGTCTTTGATAAATGATGCCAAATGGCCAAATTTGAAAATGCTTACTTTTGAAGGCAAATCTTTTAAAGAAACATGTTTAGTCGAATTTTGGTTTTAACTTAACCGCGAGGTTTATATGCATAAAGTCCTTTTGAGCTTTGTCCATTTCTTAGGAGCGGTCGGGAGTAGAGAAACGTCTTGTTGTCGATGTCGGGGTAGCCCCATGTCCTTGTTGCTGTTGATGGTGGCATAGCCCCCATGTCATTAAATGTCTCGGAGTAGCCCCATGTCCTTGTGGAGGTAGCCCCAATGTCTTCCTCTGACTTTTGATGTTGGCGTGGACCCGTTGTCGTCTCGCGGCCTTTGATGACGTTAGGAACCCATCCCTTTTTTCATGACGCACTCTTTCTTTTGCCTAGGCCGCCCTTTCGGGTTTTCAACCTAGCGGGCATCTCTTTTGCGTCTTTTATGGCACACCCTGTTTTTTGGTGCCTTTATTCTTTTTTTTTTTTTATATATATAAGTGATCCAGCCGACTTGATAGAATGAGGACTTAATATATCTTTTGGAGGAGACATGCAAGGGCCTTTATTTAGGCGGGAGAGAGTCCCTTTATTTTGGTGAACAATGTATTATCATGGAACGGGAGGAAGCCCTTGCTTGACATAATACAAGTGTTTAGCTCTTTCCTAAGATGTAGAGAGAAGAAGACTTGTTGAGACATTTGAAACTTACCCTAGTTAATATCATCAAATGATTGCTGGAATGGACCATGTTTATTATTAAGTCAAGATTATAACAAGCAATTAGCCTTAACATGTATAAATGTTGTGATCAACTAAGATTAAGATTCGATCAATGGGAAGATCAAAAGGTGTTTATGGGGAGATTGGTCATTATCTGGGAAATTGGTCATTGATGGGACCAATGGAAGAGAACCGGGTCATTTTGGGAGGATCGATGTTTGATGGATTCATTTCATGCTGTGACCGGACCTGAAGGTTGCCTACGTTCCCCTCAGTTTGAGGAGCTCAGGTCGCCGTAGTTCGGCCGTGGGGCCTTCTTTTGCTGGGGTTGGTGTCCTTTCGAAGGATGTTGTTGCTTTGCTGATCTAGATCGCTTTTCTTTGCGGTGAACTCCTCGTGATGTTCTTTGAGGTGGACTTTTTCAGTGAACTTGGTGAGCTTTTGAGGTAAACTTCCTCTTTGCCAATATTCATTTGCTTTCCTTTTTTTCCATTATCCATTTCTTTCTCTCTTATCATTTTTTTTAGAGAGAGGGGAAACATTAGCCCCAACTTGCTATCTTGGACATTGGCTCATTTGTAGCCCCTTGGTGGAATTCTGCCACTTCTTACTTTGACTTTTGAAGATCTGGGAAGTCCTTTGCTTGGTTGCGCACGCGCGATCGTGGTTGAATCTTGGTGGTTGAGCAACAACATCCTCGCCTTTTCATTGTCTCGGGATGCCTTTGATGCGCATCAAGGATTTGTATAGGAAAGGTGTATCGGGTTGTGTACCGGGGTAATGTATGAGGGAAGATTTGCCATTGATGGTTTCTTCATGCCAATTGATCACAACATTTATTCATATCAAGATTAATTGTTTGCATTTGGCACTTTTCTTTTTTGTTAGGTCCATTCATCCTTAATGAGTCGTCATTGACTAGTATGCTTAGAAGTCAATTCGTCATTTTGGGGACGTAGCAATCAATTGATAATAACAAGCAAGGCAATTTCAAGAGTAAACATATATTGCAAATAATGTCTCAAGTCTATAGAGAAGAGAAGGAAAATGACTCTTTTATTTAGATAACTTTGTACATACATGTCCAAGTGCGGAACTCTGTAAAAATAAAAAGACATGGTCCAGAATGGACTCTTTTTTTTTCTTTCTAGAACCTACGAGGCTGGAAGACTCACATTTTTTTTTTTTTTTTTTTTAAGGATGTGTTCCCATGAAGCACGATGATCTATTTTCTTCCACAGTTGTTGGAGGGGTTGTCGGCGGCATATTCCATGTCTTCCACGGGGAACTCGGGTTCCATGTCGTCGGGAAAGATGTCGCGAGGTCTCCACTCGGCTTGGCGTTGCAATTGCCGGGGTCGTCTACTCATGAGGGCGAGTTGGGAGCTTGCCTGTTGGCCAAGCCTTTTGGTGATTCCCTTTCAAGGTGCGTAATCTCCGTGCATTGCATTCGGCAAGAGTATGGATTTCCCTGTGATGTAACCGCCTTTGGCCTTCCGAAGCTTGGGCTTCTTCTTCTAGACGGTGTCCCAATTGTTTGATCTCATTGCTCATGTGGACGGTTGTTTCGAACGCCAATTCGGATGTGGGCTCCTTGGTCAATGCTTCCAGTGGACAGAACCGCGAAGGACTTTTAGCATATTAAACCTCAAGGTGAAATTATAACCATGATTTGAGAAAAATGCTTCATTATCGGATTAGCCTTTTAGGAAAAACTTGATCTTTTATTTTAAGAAAACTTGATCTCCATTTTTTTTTATTTTTTTATTTTTTTTTATTTTTTTAATTTTTTTTTTGGAAGACACACCTTGGTTTTGAGTGAAAGACTCACACACATTTTTTTGTAAGCTTTTGACAAGGAAAAAATGGCAATAATAATCTTATTAAGAGAACTGACAATGGACCCAAAATGGTTACCACATGGCATCAACCGGGGAGTCAAGACTTTAACCAAACCTAACAGACATCTTAACCGTCAAGACTTTAACCAAACCTAACAGACATCTTAACCGACTTTTCCTAAAGACTTATCATACGCCCTAAAAGCAACTGGCTCTTCCTAAGGATGAAAACAGTCTCCTTCTAAGGGGAGGTTGATAGGAGAGGTTTTGGAACTCCGTCGTTTGCTGTGGCAACAGCAACACCATTCATTTCCCAACCCGGGGCATTCGGCCCTTCAGACATTTTCTGTGCCACTGATCTTTTCCAAACGCCTTCCGTCGTTTCGGCTTTGCTGATTTTAGGAACCACCATTTGGGACACTGATTTTGTCAATTTTTCCAAAACAGGCTCTCCCACTATGGGATTGACAACTCTGTCAACCATGGGCTCTTTTTCCTTGGGGCGGACACCACTCCATTTATCGATCATCGGGAAGTCACAGATTTGAGCATGTTGACGCTCGGGTCATTGGCTGTGTCGGGGGTGTGGGGGCGTCCAAGCTTCCCTTCTCAATTAGTTTCGAGATGATGTGTCTTATGGCAGTGCAATTATTGGTATCATGGCCGTGGTATTTGTGAAAGGCACACCTTTGGGTCTTGTCTCGACATTTTTCAAGATTCTTTGGCCGAAAATCTTCGAGGGGCTACATAAGGCCTTGTTTGACCAATCCTTCAAATACTTTGCTTATGGGCATTCCGAAATCCTCAAACTTTGTGAAATGGAGCTTGGCTCGGCCCTTGGATTTTCTTACATTGTTGACCGGAGTGTGGTGGGGATGAGAATCACCGCTACTCAATGCAAAGGGGTGCCCATCGAGTGTCCTTTCAAACTTATCTTCCATTTGCCTTCTTTTTCCCAACAACGTACCCGACTGAGGTCCAACATGAGGATTCTGTGGAAGTGCATGGGTGTAGGAATACCCATAACCTTGGTTGCTTGCAGGAATATACATTTGAGGCATGCAAGGAGCTTGTGGTCCAAAAGGTCTTGGATTATAGAAATGATACGGGCCACCCCAGAATCTCATCAGAAAATCTGGTGGTGGCAAGTTAGTGATGCCTGGTCGGGTATCCATATATGGTTTAAACAGTGACTGATCTCTGGTGACTTGGTTGATGGCATTAAACTGAAGGGTATGGTATTGTGAGTATGATGATCGGGGCGTAACCGGTGTGAACAGTGGTTTGTGGGGCCTTTTGAGTGGGAAGTGTCTCATGGGAGATGTTGGATTTGGGATGAGGCGAAGTGAGGAAGATTTGAGTGAGAGGCTCGTTATGGAAGATGGGTGTGTTGGGGCGAAGAAATGGAGGCCTTGGTATTTTGGTGAGATGGAGGGGGAAATCTTCGGTTACAATCCGGAGGTCGGGTAGCTTCCACCCATTCATTTTGGTTGGTCACTTTGGTGAAGGGCCCATCAGTTGTGACATCTCTTTACCTCGTCGACTCATCAGACGGAGTTTGCGTTTCTCTGTGGCTATCTGTGATGACTTCTTTCTCAGCCCCGGGGGTTTCTGAAGCTTGGAATAACTCTTCGTTCGTCAGGCTATCCGGGTTGTCTGCAACATCGTTTCCCAAACTACCATCCATAAAAGCGGTCTTTCTGAGGTACCGGATCGGAGAAGTTGTAGTGACAGGGGAACTTTCTAACTCCACACGCACTAGGCGGCGACATGAGGCTCTCTTTCACTTCATCTGAGTTACGGGGAAGACAAAAGGTAGCTTTAGGCTTGGGTAAACACTGAGTGAATGCTCATGCTACTGATGGGGAACGACCGCTAGGCTTAGACCTATGGGGTAAAAAGGTGGACAGGGTCAAATGGGATCTTAAATCCATCCGAGATTCAAACGGGGGTCTACTTACAAGGTTGTAACAGACTTCTTGGATGGCAACGGGGATCCATTCAAAGACTTGACTTCCTAGGGGACTATTCCTAGGGGTTTAGCGGGGACCTAGGGGACAACGCCTAAGGTCTTGACGGGAATCTTAACGGGGTCTCGGAGGACAACGGGGGTCCGTCCAAAGACTTAACGAAATCACACAACGGAGGTCTTGGAGGACAACGGGGGTCCGTCCAACGACTTAATGAAATCCCATAATGGAGGTCTTGGAGGACAACGGGGTCCGTCCAAAGACTTAACGAAGTCACAAGCGGAGGTCTTGGAGGACAACGGGGGTCCGTCCAAAGACTTAACGAAATCACAAGCGGAGGTCTTGGAGGACAACGGGGGTCCGTCCAAAGACTTAACGAAGTCACAAGCGGAGGTCTTTGAGGACAACGGGGGTCCGTCCAAAGACTTAACGAAATCACAAGCGGAGGTCTTGGAGGACAACGGGGGTCCGTCCAAAGACTTAACGAAGTCACAAGTGGAGGTCTTGAAGGACAACGGGGGTCCGTCCAAAGACTTAACGAAATCACATAACGGAGGTCTTGGAGGACAACGGGGGTCCGTCCAAAGACTTAACGAAGTCACAAGCGGAGGTCTTGGAGGACAACGGGGGTCCGTCCAAAGACTTAACGAAATCACATAACGGAGGTCTTGGAGGACAACGGGGGTCCGTCCAAAGACTTAACAAAGTGACATTTATTAACGCAAGAATGTGTCGAAGACAAGAAACAAAGAACGGAGCAAGCTCATGCCACGTGCAATTATTTATTCGTTCAACTTTACTTAAAACACATTTTTATTCCTAAATGGTTGGAAAAGATTCCTCTTATTTTTCGCAACTATTCTATATCCTGGATCAGTGGAGGCCATTACTACGCCTATAGACCCCTCGTTTTTCACCTGCCTTGCACACTCCCATAGACGGACTATCCCGAGCGAGGGTCCTATAGGGCAAGCGGCTTCCACCGACCAAAAAAAACGAACCTAGGGTCTAGTGCGTCGCAAGGTTCCCAATGTGTGGGTCATCCTAATCATGATTAAGCCCCAGTCGGAATCGAGACTTTTTCCGAAGGCTACACCGAAGGCTGCACCGATATTCCGACATGACCTCATTTTCAATGAGGTGTCTCAGTCCTTGACCATGGCCTTAAGGATGATTAAAATAACTCGTACATTAGGGCTTAACGACACGGTGTCACCCTATCCTTAGCACATGACCTTCGCTAATTGCGGTCATCATTAACGCACGAGTTAAAGGCTGGTTAGACCACGCTTGCATTTCATCAAGGAGTCACAACTCGGGCGTTAACTTGGCCACAATTAACTTTGGACACACGTTATGGACGTGGCAACGTGAGCTAGACCAAAAACCAACCAAGGTCACGGTATTTGTGTGTCACGGACAAGTGTGGTTGACTCGGCTCGGAAGGGAAGGTGGAATGGACCTGTGCGCGCATCGAAGGGAACAAGAGCGCCCAACGAGCTGCATCGTGGCATCCATCCCGGGTTAAAAGGGCATTTGGAACGTGCAAGGTCAAGTGCGCGTAGTGTGAAGCCATTCTATGTTCTCTTTTGAGTCAAAATAGAGATTTTCAATCCGTTTTTCGATATGATGAGCATGGTATAAGCAAGATATGAAAAAGTATGAACAAGCATGGATTAAAAAATTTATACACACAACAAATAAAGGAATATGAACAAACAAAGACCAAAACTTGTACATGTATCAAGTTGTGCACAACAAAGAATTTTGAATCAAACATTTTGCAAAAGAACAATTTTTACATTGAAACCATTTGTACCAAGTAAGTTGTGCACAACAAGAAGACTCAAGAAATCTTTACAAAAGGGTTATGCACAATGAGGCTTTGGAAACCATTTTTATTGACAAAAGATTATGCATAACCAAGTTTTTTTTTAAATCAAGTTTTGGCCAAAAGAATGAAGGTAATATGCACAAGTAAGACTGTAAATTTGGAACCTGGACAAGAAGAAGCAGAGGGGCATCCAGAATGTTACAGCCCTGCACAAAATTGTTAATTTGCAACATTCTGATCCCCTACCCAAAGTAGCCGTACGGCTAAAGCAAGAGGGTGGAGATTTTCTCAGTTTCTCCAACTTCTGATCATCAAGCCCCAGTTTATTGTATTTCCAGAACGTATGTACTCAAAACAGTTCAAACAGAAACATCAAACACACACAAATATGCAAGAAGTCAACTAACGGGAACGGGAGTTTGACCCACACAAGAATGCCCCCGAATCTTATAGAAAGAAGTCCGAAAGCACTCGTATCCCCAGCGGAGTCGCCACTGTAAGGATCCCGCCCCAAAAAAAAAACGAGCACGATTCAAGGGCGAAATACCAAACGCGGGAACCAGACCAATTTAACGGAGTCGCCACATTTTGTTAATTTTAAACCCAACAAAATGACAAAGGTTTGAGTTCAAAGGTTCGGAGGTCAGGTTACAACTTGGGAAAAGTTTTTACGTCCTCCCAAGTTGCCTCGGACAAAGCCGAGTCTCCCTTGTTAGTTAACAAAAGTGCATGTGTGTGTGTGTGTTTTAACGGAAAATGTTTGTTTTAACTTTTTATTTATCTTTTCAACTGAAAAAGGGTTTGTTTGACAAGAAAACAGAAGACAGAAGGGCAAAATGGTCAATCTCCCCATACGGCCAAAGTAGCCGTACGGATGGAGAGACCACTCCTGGGATTTTACAGTTTGTTCAAGCAACAGTCCAGTTCCAGGCAGAAACAGAGCATTCTGCTTGAACTGGACCAAACTGTTCTGATTCAAGTTTGTTATTCCAACACAAAACAACATTAAAAACTCATTCCTATGCCATTTGATCATCAAAGAACCTCCCAAAAAAGGAGTTTGGTCATGATCAAAGGCAATCATGGGAGAAACATGAAAAAGGTGGCCAATATGCCCTTTTGAGCCATAGTGACCATTTGATGAGTAAAGATTGAAACTTTACCATCAAAATGGCTCTTCTAGGCAAGATTAATCCTTTAGGGACAAGAACAAACCATAAAGATTGGATCTTTATTACCCAAACTTGGGAATTTTGGGCTAGATCAAGGTGATGAGGATAAAGATTGAGACTTTATCCTCAACATGATCATCATAGCTTAAAATGAGCAAAATGAACAACAAGAGCATCATCCATGACAAGAATGTAAATGAACAATCAACAAGCCATGATCAAACTAGGTTTGAACCTCTTCCACACAAAGTATGGAGGGCACCTTTGATCATCTCATGGCTTGGACTAGGAAATATAAATAATAATAGATATATGTATATTGCTTGAATGGACAAGACTTGCAAGAATGTAAAGATCAACAATAAATGACAAGATCAAAGATAAATAGAGTTCTTAGATGAAGAGAAGGGAGGGGGGAGAAGTTGGCTTTACCTATCTTGGTTTAGGCCAATCTTCCTTTATCTCTTTCACTCTTTGTTCACTCTTACTCTCATTATAGGGACTGAGGGTTCCCAAACCAGCCGTACGGCTAGGCCCCTCTAGTACCCAAAGCATCCGTACGGCTCAGACTGGCGAGCTTCTGAATTTTTCCAATTTTATACCAGAGTAGTCCTGGAATTTATAGCTTATCCTAGGGAGGTCCTGACCTATTAGCTTATCCCTGAAACGGTGCTAAGGCTACCTCTAAGATAGGTCGGTTTCAGATTGGGGTACTTACAACTTCACATTTGAAATAATGGCTCCGATGTTATGATTGAATTTGATGATTCTTGTTATATTTTGACTTACGACGAGTTTGTCGCGACCGCGAACCCCGCGGGCCCGAGATCGCGAGCTGGACGTTGACTTAAACAATAAACTCTAAAATAATGGAGATAAAAATTTCCTTTTATACCAAAAGAGGATAACACAAAGTTTTGGAAAATAATTTAACAACGACAATGAACTAGTGTAAGACCCATAAGCTCACACTACAAAATAATAAAATATACAAATCTTAGTGACGTCAAAGTGTGGTACAACTATCCCCAAAAGAGTTACACATTTATATAATGTAAACCCACCAATATACACTTGCCCCAAAAGCTCAACCCTCGCGACGTCCTGTCTCGTGATCAGCGAGTCTAATCCTTTCCACTTGGGGGGGGGGGTTAAGGAAAAACAAAGACAAAGGAAAAGGGGGTAAGATAAATCTCAATAAGTTACTAATGCAACTACATGACATGCTATGATGCAATAATCAATAATAAATCACATAACACATAGCAACTATCATATGTCAGATAGCAGCGGAAATAAACACATAACAAATGATATAGCCAAGGTTTTCCAACTGATAGAACCAAATAAAGGTCGCTGCGCAGCTTCAATAATCAACAAGTCATCATCTTCATAATAGCATGAAAGCCGAAGAGAAATCCCTGGTACCAGAACCAATAACCAAATAATGTGCCACAAAGGGCGGGAGCCATGCCACAAAGTCATGCTCTAAATGTCTCAACCAAGGCCGATCTGGAAGAGGAAAATAAGGGCAAAACAATGGTCGACACCATAATGGACTTGGCCGGTGCCATCACAATATCTCACATCGCCCGACACAACCACAAATACCAGCTGGACTTTCAAGTAAGGGCTAAGTAATAAAATACTAGCTCAAATAAACAACCAAGGATTCCAAAGTAGGGAACCAAACAAAGTGATCACCAATAAGATGAAATGAACCAACAACACACCAGTAAGGTGTTCCAATAAACTCAACCATGATAACACAATTCCCATATCACGTTCAATCACAAAGGATCCAGTTAACTCAAGAACACAACCAAAACTACTCACTCATCTTGAAGAGCTCAAGGAGAGCTTTGAAACGATAATTTATACGCCTAAAACGGATTCCGGATGAACAAGATATGGTCCTCGAAAGATTGGACAAAAAGGGAAATAAATTTCACAACAGGGGAGAGGGTGCGCGCGCCTCCTAGGGGAGGGTGCGCGCGCCTCCTAGATCAGAAGGAAAATAAATCAAGTTTGGAGGAGGAGAGGGTGCGCGCGCCTCCTTGCCCGGAAAGGCAAATTCCGGCCAAAAATCTGGGTTTCTACCATTTTCAATCCAAAACTCAAACCAAACCCAAATCTTCACCATTTCACAAATACTTGGAACCAAGACTTACAATATACACAACTATGAACCAAAACAACTTATAGACTTGCAATGGGGCTAACTAACAACATCTAGAACCCAACACAAGATTCAAATACCAAATTTCACAAAAATGAATAAAATGTAAATCATCTCAAAATCAACCAAAGAAGCAATAAATGGTAATCATAGTATCATCTAAGCATAGGATGAACATTTTTAGCATAAATGGGGGAAAAGCAACTTACTTGAGATTTCTCAAAGATGATGGATTTCAAATATTTTTGGCTTCCTACGATCCTATCGACGATCTAAACAAGTTTCAAATTATGAGAAATGAGAGATAATGAGAGGAAGAGGAAGAAAATGAAGAGAGAAGGAAGAGAGAAAAACTTACCCACAAATGGAGAGAGAGAGAGTTGTGCTGGGAGAGATGAGTGAAAGTGAGGGTGAAAGAGTAGGGAGGTGAGGGAGAAGAGAGGGAGTAGGGAGGGAGTAGGAGAATTATTTTTAAAATGTTACACTTAGGCCCCTCCCCCCAATACTACCCCTTTCAAATAAACTCCCCACTAACAAATAAGACTCAACACTTCTACACTAGCACAAATGACCCAAATAAAATGCTAGGCATAAATTAATATAACGCATAAGATGCACACATAAATTATTAAATAAATAATAATTTAAATAATAAATAAGCAAATAAATAAATAATAATTATTTATTACTAATAAAATAGAGCCTAGTTTTCGGGTCGTGACATTCACTCCCCCTTAAAGAAAATTCGACCCGAATTTTAACGAGACTTACCCGAATTAAAAAGCCACGGAAATTTCCTCTGTATCTCATCACGAAGCTCCGACGTCGACTCCTCAACATTATGATTTCTCCAAAGAACTCTAACCAACGCAATGCTTTTGTTTCTCAATTCTTGGACTTTGGAATCTAAAATCCGAACCGGTCGTTCCTCGTAAGTCATATCCGGTTCGATATCCTCCGGTATCCTCGGTAACACGTGAGATGGATCATGAACATACTTCCGAAGCATAGAAACGTGAAAAACATTATGTAACCGGTGCAAAGACGGTGGCAACGCAAGTCGATACGCAAGAAGCCCAACCTTTCCCAAAATCTCAAACGGGCCAATAAACCTCGGAGCCAATTTACCCTTCTTCCCAAACCTACGAATACCCACTGTCACGACCCGAAATCTAGGATCTATTTTATTCGTAATAAATAATTATTATTTAATTATTTGCTTATTTATTTATTTAAATTATTATTTATTTAAATATTTATGTGCGCATTTTATGTTTCATAATAATTTATGCCTAGCATTTTATTTGGGTTAGTGTAGTATTGTTGAGTCTTAATTGTTAGTAGGAAGTGTAGTATTGTGTTAGTAGAAGGGGAGGGGCCTAGATGTAATTTTTTTTAAAATAATTTCCCTACTCCTTCTCTTCTCCCTCACCTTCTCCCTCACTCTCTCCATCCCTCCCAGCCAACTCTCTCTCTCTCTCCTTGTATGGTAAGTTTTTCTTTCTTTTCTTCTCTCTTCATTTTCTTCATCTTCTTCTTGTTATCTCTCATTTCTTAAAACATGAACCTTGTTTAGATCGTCGATAGGATCGCGTAGAACCAAAAAGAATTGAATTCCGTCATCTTTGAGAATTTTCAAGTAAGTTGCTTTTCCCCCATTTGATGCTAAAATGTTCATATTATGTTTATATAATGCTTGATGTGTTATATTTGAAGTTTGGTTGAGTATATAATTTATTTTGAATTTATTTGAGTTTTTGGGTAAAAATGGTGAAATCTTGAATGTGGGGTTTTGGTGTTGGTTTGGGTGATTAAAGGGTGTTATTTAGGTTCCCTTTAGGCTGGGTGTTGTTTAGGAGCTTTAGAATTGTATGGGGAAGCTTTGATTTTGATACTTATGGAAGGATTATGGTTTTGGGTCAAAATGTGAGAACCCAGCTCTGTTTCCCGGCTGGAATCCAGACCAGGCGCCCGCCCGTGTGGTGCCAGGCGCCCGCCTGCACCCCCTTTTCCAGCGGCCTGATCTTCTGGCCAAACAAGCGCGCGCCTGCCCCTGCCCGAGCGCCCGCCCGCCCGCCTGCTTGGGATTTTTTGCCCTTTTTGCTTGGTCTAAGGCTTAGGACTTAACTAGTTTAGATTTATTCCTTCTAATTAACTTAAGATAACATCGTGGAATACTTTATTAATTGGATTTGATTCTTTTGTGAATAAATATGATATGGAATTTGATTAAGTATCATTTTGGGAATGTGGTTCATCTTTGATGTGCGGTTTGTATTGGTTTACCTTTGTGGTGATTTATTTGGATTGGTTCCCTACTTTGGAACCTTAAGTTGTTTATTCATGCTAAAATATTATTACTTAGCATTTATTTGGAAGCCCAGCTGGCATATTTGTTGCATCGGGCGATGGGAAAGATTATAATGGCAAAGCCAAGTCCATTATAATGTTGACCATTGTTTTGCCCCCTTCTATACCCCTTTTCCAGTTTGGCCTTGGAAAAGACAAGTTAGCTTCCTTTGTGAATGTATCTAGCTACCGAGCATGACTTTGTGGCATGGCTCTTGTCCTTTGTGACACTTTTATGGTTATTGGTTCCGGTACCGGAGATTTCTCTTCAGCTTTCATGCTATTATGAAGATGTGATTTGTTGGTTATTGAAGCTGCGCAGCGATCCTTTATTTGGATGTACCGGTTTGGAAACCTTGGCTAATATCCTTTGTTATGTGTTTATTTCCGCTGCTATCTGTTATGTGATAAATGCTACGTGCTATCTATTATTTATTATTGTATTTTGCATCATTGCATGTCATGTAGTTGCATTAGTAACTTATTGAGATTTATCTCACCCCCTTTCTTTTATCTTTGTTTTTCCTTAACCCCCCCCAGGTGCTAAGGATTAGTCTCGCTGATCACGAGAAAGAGGACGTCGAGTGTGGATACATTCTTTTGGGGAAAGTTGTATAGGTTGGTTGACATTATATAAATGTGTAACCTTTTTGGGATAGTAGTACCAAACAATGACGTCATTAAGAATTGTATATTTATATTTTGTTGGGCATAAACTTGTGGAAGTTTATGATCGTTATATTTGGTTATTATCAAACTTGGATTTGTAAAACTTTGGATCATCACCTTTTAGTATTAAATGGAATTTTTAACTTCAGTATTTCATAGTTTTGGTTTTAAGTCGACGTCCAGATCACGGTCTCGGGCCCGCGGGGTCCGGGGTCGCGACAGTTGGTATCAGAGCTATGGCATTAGCTCTATGTATAAGTATAGGTGGATTAGTATGACCTAGGTGGGTAGTAGTGTGCAGAGTGATTAACGGTTGATGTTTTATGCAGGTACTTGTTTACAATGGTTCGTAGAAGGAGTGGTGAAGGTAGTACTGGTAATGCAAATCAGAATGATACAAGGGAAGAAGCCCGTGCTATGTTTCAAGGCATGTTCGAGGCGGCAATGAAGGCCATACATGATCAAGGTCCCAGGGTAGAACAAGCACCACCCCGCTACGGATTGGAGCAATTTCTGAAGTTGAAACCGGTTGAATTCAATGGGGAACCCGATGTTCGGAAAGCTGAGTTGTGGATCGAGTCGATGGAGAAGATTTATGAGGTATTTGGGTGCACGGATGAGGACAAGGTCCGGTTTGCAGCTTATAAGCTTTTGGGTGCCGCCGAGCATTGGTGGAAGGGTGTTAAAGCTAGTTGGGATGATACTCACACGATGTATGCGTGGGAGTTGTTCGTGCGCAAATTCAAGGAGCATTTCATTCCGGTTGTTGATCAAAACCAAAAGGAGATCGAGCTACTCAACCTGGAGCAAGGTTTGTTGTCTATAGCTCAATACTCGGCTAAGTTCATAGAATTAGCCCGGTATTGTGACTATTTGGTGAGGACCGAGGAACAAAAAGCTATGAGATTCATTCGGGGATTGAAGACCTCCATCCGTACTCAACTTATTGCTCAACGGATTGTGACCTTCCAAGATGCGGTAGACCGAGCCTACTTGATAGAGCAAGATATTGGGGAGCACAAAAGGAAAACCGAGGTTGTGGGTACGGGTAAACCGGGAAGCCATGCTAAATCTCAACCTCAACACCGTTCCGACAATCTAGGTAACCTGGGAGCATCATTTCAGTTTAAGGGGCAAACCACACCGAGGAATCCGGGTACTACTCCAGGGATTCAGAATAGGAGGCCTTGTACCTTTTGTCAGAGGGTAGGCCATATGGAGGATAGGTGTTGGAAAAAGCAAGGCAAGTGTACCAATTGTGGTGAAATGGGGCACTTTGCGAGAGATTGCACGAGGTACCGAGGTTAGTCATCCAGGTCAGGGGTTGGTACTAATCAGGGTCAGAAAAGGGATGCCACTGGGAAGCCCAAAGTTCAAGGAAAGATATATGCCATGAATCAACAACAAGCTACCGATGATCCATCCGTTATTGGAGGTATTGTTTCTGTATCTAATGTGAGCGCACGAGCGTTAGTAGATCCAGGATCATCTCATTCATACATTTCTGTGCAATTTGCTTCCATGTTAAATGCTGCATTCGAGTCTTTACCGTACGTGCTAGAGGTGTCGACCCCTATAGGAGAATGCTTGATTTCTGATCGAGTCTTTCGTGCTTGTGATGTGGTTATTTGGGGTCGTGTCCTTTGTGCGGATTTGGTAGTTCTTCCTATCCAAGACTTTGATGTCATTTTGGGTATGGATTGGTTGAGCAAGTTTCATGCTTCCGTTGATTGCCGTAAGAAAAATGTTACTTTTTCTATTCCCGATGTGCCTAAATTTGTGTTTGAGGCTAGTCCTCTGAGTAGAAAGGTTCGTTTAATTTCTTATATGAAAGCGAGAAAATTATTGCATAGTGGTTGTGAGGGATATTTGGCTAGTGTTCTTGATACTAGGAAGGAATCCCTTAGTTTAGATAGTGTTAGGGTAGTTTGGGAATTTCCCGATGTTTTCTCTACCGAGTATGATATGCCGCCCGATCGTGAGATTGAATTTTGTATAGACCTTTTGCCGGGTACGGCTCCAATTTCGAAAGCACCGTATAGGTTGGCTCCCGTAAAGTTGAAGGAATTAAAGGTTCAATTGCAAGAGTTGCTTGATCGAGGGTTTATACGCCCTAGTGTTTCCCCGTGGGGAGCACCGGTTTTATTTGTGCGGAAGAAAGACGGTTCCTTGAGATTGTGCATCGATTACAGAAAGTTGAATCAGGTTACGGTGAAGAACAAGTATCCTCTACCTCACATTGACGATTTATTTGATCAGCTTCAAGGGTCCGTGGTTTTCTCTAAACTTGATTTGAGGAGTGGGTACCATCAGTTGAAGGTTCGATCGGAGGATATTCCGAAGACTGCTTTTCGCACTCGTTATAGTCATTATGAGTTATTGGTTATGCCGTTTGGCTTGACTAACGCGCCGGCCGTGTTTATGGATTTGATGAACTGATTTTTCCATCCGTATCTTGATTCGTTCGTGGTAGTCTTCATTGACGACATTCTTGTTTATTCGAAATCCCGAGAGGAGCACGAGCAACACTTGAGGACAGTTTTATCCGTTCTTGCGAGGGAGAAATTATTTGCGAAGTTCAGTAAATGCGAATTTTGGCTCGAGAAGGTTTCTTTTCTGGGCCATGTTATTTCAAAAGATGGGATTTCTGTGGATCCTTTGAAGATAGAGGCAATAGTGGATTGGAAGAGACCCGAATCAGTGACAGAGATTAGAAGCTTTCTTGGTTTAGCCGGGTATTACAGAAGATTTATTGAGGGGTTTTCGAGGATCGCTACTCCGATGACTCAGTTGACCTGGAAGAATGTCCCGTTTGTGTGGACCGAGAAATGTGACAAGAGTTTCGAGGAATTGAAGAAGAGGTTAACTACCGCACCGATCTTGACTTTGCCTAATGGAAGCGATGGTCTAGTGATTTTCAGTGATGGTTCGAAAGAGGGTTTGGGTTGTGTGTTGATGCAGAATGGGAAAGTGATTGCGTATGCTTCAAGGAAGTTAAGCCCGAGTGAACAGAATTACCCGACTCATGACATGGAGTTGGCTGCGATAGTATTTGCGTTGCACAAATGGAAGCATTACCTTTATGGAGCGAAGTTTGAGATTTTTACGGATCACAAGAGTTTGAAATACCTTTTCTCCCAGAAAGAGTTGAATAATAGGCAACGCCGATGGATGGAATTATTGAAGGATTATGATTGTACGATTTCTTATCATCCGGGGAAGGCGAATGTGGTAGCCGATGCGATTAGTAGGAAATCTTATGTGGCTTCGATGATGGTTCGGGAATGGAAAATGCTTGAGGATGTTCGAGATTGGTCTCCTCGTGAATCGAGACATGGGGCCATTTTTGCGAATATTAGGGTGACTCCGACCCTAATTCAGAGGATAAAGGAAGCTCAGAAAGAAGATCCCGAGTTGGTGAAGATAATGGGTAAATTGAAGGAAAAGAACTTCGAGGATTTTTCTTTGAGTTCGAGTGGAGTTTTGACTTTCCGTGATCGTTTGTGTGTACCCGATGTTGGTGGGATAAAGAGACAAGTTTGGATGAGGGTCACAAATCGAGATATACTATTCATCCGGGTAGTACGAAGATGTATCAGGATTTGAAGCAACAATTTTGGTGGATTAATATGAAAAGGGAGATAGCGGAGTATGTTTCGAAGTGTCTAACTTATCAGCAGGTCAAAGCCGAGCATCAGAGACCCGCGGGACTACTTCAGCCGTTAGAGATTCCCGAGTGGAAATGGGAGCATGTGACTATGGATTTCGTTACGGGACTACCTCGTACCCGTAAGAAATATGACAGTGTTTGGGTAATAGTGGATAGATTGACCAAGAGTGCCCATTTCTTGCCTATTGTTATCAGATATTTGATGGAGAAGCTTGCGACCCTTTATATCGATGAGATCGTTAGATTGCATGGGGTTCTGGTTAGCATTGTGTCAGATCGAGACCCGAGGTTTACTTCTAGGTTCTGGAAGGCGTTTCAGGAAGCTTTGGGTACAGATTTGCGATTCAGTACAGCTTTTCACCCTCAGACCGATGGTCAATCCGAGAGGACTATTCAGATTTTGGAGGATATGTTGCGAGCGTGTTCGATAGACTTTTCTGATTCTTGGGATTCGCATTTACCGTTAGTGGAATTCTCTTACAACAACAGTTATCAGGCTAGTTTCGAGATGGCACCGTTTGAGGCCTTGTATGGAAGAAAATGTAGATCGCCTATTTGTTGGGATGAGGTCGGTGAAGCGAAGATCGTGGGTATTGATTTGCTTCAGGATTCGGTTGAGAAAGTTAGAGTTATTCGGGATCAATTGAAAACAGCCCAAAGTCGACATAAGAGCTACGCAGATAACCGAAGGCGGGATCTTAGTTTTCAGACCGGTGATTTTGTGTTCTTGAAAGTATCTCCGAAGGTGGGTATTCGTAGGTTTGGGAAGAAAGGCAAATTAGCTCCGAGGTTTATTGGCCCATTTGAGATTTTGGGAAGGGTTGGACTTCTAGCGTATCGTCTTGCGTTACCGCCATCTTTGGACCGGTTGAATGATGTTTTTCACGTTTCTATGCTTCGGAAGTACGTTCATGATCCATCTCACGTGTTACCGAGGATTCCGGAGGATATTGAGCCCGATATGACTTATGAGGAACGACCGGTCCGGATCCTAGATTCTAAGGTAAGTCTCGTTAAAATTCGGGTCGAATTTTCTTTAAGGGGGAGTGAATGTCACGACCCGAAATCTAGGCTCTATTTTATTCGTAATAAATAATAATTATTTAATTATTTGGTTATTTATTTATTTAAATTATTATTTATTTAAATATTTATGTGCGCATTTTATGTTTCATAATAATTTATGCCTAGCATTTTATTTGGGTTAGGGTAGTATTGTTGAGTCTTAATTGTTAGTAGGAAGTGTAGTATTGTGTTAGTAGAAGGGGAGGGGCCTAGATGTAATTTTTTTTTAAATAATTTCCCTACTCCTTCTCTTCTCCCTCACCTTCTCCCTCACTCTCTCCATCCCTCCCAGCCAACTCTCTCTCTCTCTCCTTGTATGGTAAGTTTTTCTTTCTTTCCTTCTCTCTTCATTTTGTTCATCTTCTTCTTGTTATCTCTCATTTCTTAAAACATGAACCTTGTTTAGATCGTCGATAGGATCGCGTAGAACCAAAAAGAATTGAATTCCGTCATCTTTGAGAATTTTCAAGTAAGTTGCTTTTCCCCCATTTTGATGCTAAAATGTTCATATTATGTTTATATAATGCTTGATGTGTTATATTTGAAGTTTGGTTGAGTATATAATTTATTTTGAATTTATTTGAGTTTTTGGGTAAAAATGGTGAAATCTTGAATGTGGGGTTTTGGTGTTGGTTTGGGTGATTAAAGGGTGTTATTTAGGTTCCCTTTAGGTTGGGTGTTGTTTAGGAGCTTTAGAATTGTATGGGGAAGCTTTGATTTTGATACTTATGGAAGGATTATGGTTTTGGGTCGAAATGTGAGAACCCAGCTCTGTTTCCCGGCTGGAATCCAGACCAGGCGCCCGCCTGTGTGGTGCCAGGCGCCCGCCTGCACCCCCTTTTCCAGCGGCCTGACCTTCTGGCCAAACAAGCGCGCGCCTGCCCCTGCCCGAGCGCCCGCCCGCCCGCCTGCTTGGGATTTTTTGCCCTTTTTGCTTGGTCTAAGGCTTAGGACTTAACTAGTTTAGATATATTCCTTCTAATTAACTTAAGATAACATCGTGGAATACTTTATTAATTGGATTTGATTGTTTTGTGAATAAATATGATATGGAATTTGATTAAGTATCATTTTGGGAATGTGGTTCATCTTTGATGTGCGGTTTGTATTGGTTTACCTTTGTGGTGATTTATTTGGATTGGTTCCCTACTTTGGAACCTTAAGTTGTTTATTCATGCTAAAATATTATTACTTAGCATTTATTTGGAAGCCCAGCTGGCATATTTGTTGCATCGGGCGATGGGAAAGATTATAATGGCAAAGCCAAGTCCATTATAATGTTGACCATTGTTTTGCCCCCTTCTATACCCCTTTTCCAGTTTGGCCTTGGAAAAGACAAGTTAGCTTCCTTTGTGAATGTATCTAGCTACCGAGCATGACTTTGTGGCATGGCTCTTGTCCTTTGTGACACTCTTATGGTTATTGGTTCCGGTACCGGGGATTTCTCTTCAGCTTTCATGCTATGTGTTTATTTCTGCTGCTATCTGTTATGTGATAAATGCTACGTGCTATCTATTATTTATTATTGTATATTGCATCATTGCATGCCATGTAGTTGCATTAGTAACTTATTGAGATTTATCTCACCCCCTTTCTTTTATCTTTGTTTTTCCTTAACCCCCCCCAGGTGCTAAGGATTAGTCTCGCTGATCACGAGAAAGAGAACGTCGAGTGTGGATACATTCTTTTGGGGAAAGTTGTTATAGGTTGGTTGACATTATATAAATGTGTAACCTTTTTGGGATAGTAGTACCAAACAATGACGTCTTTAAGAATTTTATATTTATATTTTGTTGGGCATAAACTTGTGGAAGTTTATGATCGTTATATTTGGTTATTATCAAACTTGGATTTGTAAAACTTTGGATCATCACCTTTTAGTATCAAATGAAATTTTTAACTTCAGTATTTCATAGTTTTGGTTTTAAGTCGACGTCCAGATCGCGGTCTCGGGCCCGCGGGGTCCGGGGTCGCGACACCCACCTTTGGAGATACTTTCATGAACACAAAATCACCGGTCTGAAAACTAAGATCTCGCCTTCGGTTATCTGCATAACTCTTATGTCGACTCTGGGCTGTTTTCAATCGATCGCGGATAACTCTAACCTTTTCGACCGAATCCCGAAGAAAATCAATACCCAAAACTTTCGCTTCACCGACCTCGTTCCAACAAATAGGCGATCTACATTTTCTTCCATACAAGGCCTCATACGGTGCCATCTCGATACTAGCCTGATAACTGTTGTTGTAAGAAAATTCCACTAACGGTAGGTGCGAATCCCAAGAATCAGAGAAGTCTAACGAACAAGCTCGCAACATATCCTCCAAAATCTGAATAGTCCTCTCGGATTGACCGTCGGTCTGAGGGTGAAAAGCTGTGCTGAATCGCAAATATGAACCCAAAGCTTCCTAAAACGCCTTCCAAAATCTAGAAGTAAACCTCGGGTCTCGATCTGACACAATGCTAACCGGAACCCCATGAAATCTGACAACCTCATCAATATAAAGGGTCGCAAGCTTCTCCATCGAATATCTGATGTCAATAGGCAAGAAATGGGCACTCTTGGTCAATCTATCCACTATTACCCAAACACGGTCATACTTCTTACGGGTACGAGGTAGTCCCGTAACGAAATCCATAGTCACATGCTCCCATTTCCACTCGGGAATCTCTAACGGCTGATGTAGTCCCGCTGGTCTCTGATGCTCGGCTTTGACCTGCTGACAAGTTAAACATTTCGAAACATACTCAGCTATTTCCCTTTTCATATTATTCCACCAAAAATGTTACTTCAGATTCTGGTACATCTTCGTGCTACCCGGATGAATAGTATATCTCGATATCTAAAACTTGCCTCTTTATTCCACCAACGTCGGGTAAGCACAAACGATCACGGAAAGTCAAACTCCACTCGAACTCAAAGAAAAATCCTCGAAGTTCTTTTCCTTCAATTTACCTATTATCTTCACCAACTCGGGATCTTCTTTCTGAGCTTCCTTTATCCTCTGAATTAGGGTCGGAGATACCCTAATATTCGTAAAAATAGCCCCATGTCTCGATTCACGAGGAGACCAATCTCGAACATCCTCAAGCATTTTCCACTCACGGACCATCATCGAAGCCACATAAGACTTCCTACTAATCGCATCGGCGACCACATTCGCCTTCCCCGGGTGATAGGAAATCGTACAATCATAATCCTTCAACAATTCCATCCATCGACGCTGTCTATTATTCAACTCTTTCTGGGAGAAAAGATACTTTAAACTCTTGTGATCGGTAAAAATTTCAAACTTCGCCCCATAAAGGTAGTGCTTCCATTTGTGCAACGCAAAGACTATCGCAGCCAGCTCCATATCATGAGTAGGATAATTCTGTTCACTCGGTCTCAACTTCCTCGAAGCATACGCAATCACCTTCCTGTTCTGCATCAAAACACAACCCAAACCCTCTTTCGAAGCATCACTATAAATTACTAAATTGTCATTCCCATTACGCAAGGTCAAGATCGGTGCGGTAGTAAACCTCTTCTTCAATTCCTCGAAACTCTTGTCACATTTCTCGGTCCACTCAAACGGGACATTCTTCCGGGTCAACTGAGTCATCGGAGTAGCAATCCTCGAAAACCCTTCTATAAACCTTCTGTAATACCCGGCTAACCCCAGAAAACTTCTGATCTCGGTCACTGACTCGGGTCTCTTCCAATCCACTATGGCTTATATCTTAGAAGGATCCACCGAAATCCCATCTTTCGAAATAACATGACCCAGAAATGACACCTTCTCGAGCCAAAATTCGCATTTACTAAAATTCGCAAACAACTGCTCCCTCACAAGAACGGATAAAACTGTCCTCAAGTGTTGCTCGTGCTCCTCTCTAGATTTAGAGTAGACGAGAATGTCGTCGATGAAAACCACCACGAACGAATCAAGATACGGATGGAAAACCCGGTTCATCAAATCCATAAACACTGCAGGTGCGTTGGTCAACCCAAACGGCATAACCAAGAACTCATAATGACCATACCGAGTGCGAAAGGCAGTCTTCGGAATATCCTCCGATCGAATCTTTAACTGATGATACCCACTCCTCAAATCAAGCTTAGAAAACACAACGGAGCCTTGAAGCTGATCAAACAAATCATCAATGTGAGGTAGAGGATACTTGTTCTTCACCGTAACCTGATTCAACTTTCGGTAATCGATACACAATCTCAAAGAACCATCTTTCTTCCGCACAAACAAAACCGGTGCTCCCCACGGGGAAACACTAGGGCGGATAAACCCTCGATCAAGCAACTCTTGCAACTGAACCTTTAATTCCTTCAATTCTGCGGGAGCCAACCTATACGGTGCTTTCGAAATCGGATCCGTACCCGGCAAAAGATCTATACAAAATTCTATCTCACGATCGGGAGGCATATCATACTTAGAAGAGAAAACATCGAGAAATTCCCTAACTACCCGAACACTCTCCAAACTAGGGGATTCTTTCCTAGTATCAAGAACACTAGCCAAATACCCTTCACAACCACGGTGCAATAATTTTCTCGCTTTCACATAAGAAATGATACGAAAATTTCTACCAATAGGCATAGCCTCAAAAGTAAATTTAGGCACATCGGGAATAGAAAAAGTAACAACTTTCCTACGACAATCAACAGAAGCATGAAACTTGCTCAACCAATCCATACCCAAAATAACATCAAAGTCCTGAATAGGAAGGACTACCAAGTCCGCACACAAGACATGACCACATATAAGCACGTCACAAGCACGGAAGACTCTATCGGTCACCAAACATTCTCCTATAGGGGTCGACACCTCTAGCACATAGGGTAAAGACTCAAATGCAGCATTTAGCATAGAAGCAAATTGCATAGATATGTATGAATGAGATGATCCTGGATCTACTAACGCTCGTGCGCTCACACTAGATATAGAAATAATACCTCCAATAACTGTGGGATCATCTGTGGCTTGTTGTTGATTCATTGCAAACATTTTCCCTTGGACCTTGGGCTTTCCCGTAGCGTCTCTCTTCTGTCCCTGTGGAGCACCAGCTCCTACCCCAGACAGTTGACCTCTATTCCTCAGACAATCCCTCACATAATGCCCCATTTGGCCACAATTGGTGCACCTTCCCTGTTTCTTCCAACACCGGTCCTCTGAATGGCCTTCCTTTTGAAAATACGAACAAAGTCTCTTGTTTTGGTTCCCTTGGTTCCCGGAAGTAGTACCCGGGTTCCTTGGGTTTTGTTGCCCTCGGGACTGAGATTGTCCCCCAAAGTTACCTCGGTTATCAACCCTTGGTTGTGACTTGCCTTGCCCTCCCGGCTTGCTCGGGTTAGCTACCTCGGTCTTCCTCTTATGTTCTCCAATATCTTGCTCTATAAGATAGGCACGGTCTACCGTATCCTAGAATGTCACAATCCTCTGGACTATAAGCTGTGTACGAATGGAAGTCTTCAAACCCCGAATGAATCTCATAGCTTTCTGTTCTTCGGTCCTCACAAGATAGTCACAATACCGGGCTAATTCTGTGAACTTAGCCGAGTACTGAGCTATAGACAACGAACCTTGCTCCAAGTTGAGTAGCTCGATCTCCTTTCGGTTCTGGTCCACTACCGGGATGAAATGCTCTTTGAACTTCCGCACAAACAATTCCCATGCATAGACGGTGTGAGAGTCATCCCAATTCGCCTTAACTCCTTTCCACCAATGCTCGGCGGCACCCACAAGTTTATAAGCCGCAAACCGGACCCTATCCTAGTCCGTGCACCCAAACACATCATAGATTTTCTCCATAGACTCAATCCACATCTCAGCCTTCTTTACATCCGGATCACCGTCAAACTCTTTTGGCTTCAATTTCAGAAATTGCTCTAGCCCATATCTCGGTGGTGCCACATGCTCTTCTCGTGGCCCTTGATCATGAATGGCCTTCATAGCGGCCTCGAACATTCCCTGAAACATTGCCCGGTTCTCTTCCCTTAAGTCATTCTGATTCTGTGCTCCACTAGAGCCTTCGCCTGCTCTCCTTCTAGCCATTTCCAACAATTACCTGCATAAGACATCAACCGTTACTCACTCCGAACACAAATACCCACCTAGGTCATACTAGTCCACCTAGACTTACACTTAGAGCCAAACCATAGCTCTGATACCAATTGTCGCGACCCCGAACCCCGCGGGCCCGAGATCGCGAGCTGGACGTCGACTTAAACAATAAACTCTAAAATAAGGGAGATAAAATTTTCCTTTTATACCAAAAGAGGATAACACAAAGTTTTGGAAAATAATTTAACAACGACAATGAACTAGTGTAAGACCCATAAGCTCACACTACAAAATAATAAAATATACAAATCTTAGTGACGTCAAAGTGTGGTACAACTATCCCCAAAAGAGTTACACATTTATATAATGTAAACCCACCAATATACACTTGCCCCAAAAGCTCAACCCTCGCGACGTCCTGTCTCGTGATCAGCGAGTCTAATCCTTTCCACCTGGGGGGGGGGGTTAAGAAAAAACAAAGACAAAGGAAAAGGGGGTGAGATAAATCTCAATAAGTTACTAATGCAACTACATGACATGCTATGATGCAATAATCAATAATAAATCACATAACACATAGCAATTATCATATGTCAGATAGCAGCGGAAATAAACACATAACAAAGGATATAGCCAAGGTTTTCCAACTGATAGAACAAAATAAAGGTCGCTGTGCAGCTTCAATAATCAACAAGTCATCATCTTCATAATAGCATGAAAGCCGAAGAGAAATCCCCGGTACCGGAACCAATAACCAAATAATGTGCCACAAAGGGCGGGAGCCATGCCACAAAGTCATGCTCCAAATGTCTCAACCAAGGCCGATCTGGAAGAGGAAAATAAGGGAAAAACAATGGTCGACACCATAATGGACTTGGCCGGTGCCATCACAATATCTCACATCGCCCGACACAACCACAAATACCAGCTGGACTTTCAAGTAAGGGCTAAGTAATAAAATACTAGCTCAAATAAACAACCAAGGATTCCAAAGTAGGGATCCAAACAAAGTGATCACCAATAAGATGAAATGAACCAACAACACACCAGTAAGGTGTTCCAATAAACTCAACCATGATAACACAATTCCCATATCACGTTCAATCACAAAGGATCCAGTTAACTCAAGAACACAACCAAAACTACTCACTCATCTCGAAGAGCTCAAGGAGAGCTTTAAAACGATAATTTATACGCCTAAAACGGAGTCCGGATGAACAAGATATGCTCCTCGAAAGATTGGACAAAAAGGGAAATAAATTTCACAACAGGGGAGAGGGTGCGCGCGCCTCCTAGGGGAGGGTGCGCGCGCCTCCTAGGGAAGGGTGCGCGCGCCTCCTAGATCAGAAGGAAAATCAAGTTTGGAGGAGGAGAGGGTGCGCGCGCCTCCTATGGGAGGGTGCGCGCGCCTCCAAGAAACAGAAGGTCTTTTGTTCAAGAGGGGCATAAGGGTGCGCGCGCCTCCTATGGAAGGGTGCGCGCGCCTCCTTGCCCGGAAAGGCAAATTCCGGCAAAAAATCTGGGTTTCTACCATTTTCAATCCAAAACTCAAACCAAACCCAAATCTTCACCATTTCACAAATACTTGGAACCAAGACTTACAATATACACAACTATAAACTAAAACAACTTATAGACTTGCAATGGGGCTAACTAACAACATCTAGAACCCAACACAAGATTCAAATACCAAATTTCACAAAAATGAATAAAAATGTAAATCATCTCAAAATCAACCAAAGAAGCAATAAATGGTAATCATAGTATCATCTAAGCATAGGATGAACATTTTTAGCATAAATGGGGGAAAAGCAACTTACTTGAGATTTCTCAAAGATGATGGATTTCAAATATTTTTGGCTTCCTACGATCCTATCGACGATCTAAACAAGTTTCAAGTTATGAGAAATGATAGATAATGAGAGGAGGAGGAAGAAAATGAAGAGAGAAGGAAGAGAGAAAAATTACCCACAAATGGAGAGAGAGAGAGTTGTGCTGGGAGAGATGAGTGAAAGTGAGGGTGAAAGAGTATGGAGGTGAGGGAGAAGAGAGGGAGTAGGGAGGGAGTAGGAGAATTATTTTTAAAATGTTACACTTAGGCCCCTCCCCCCAATACTACCCTTTTCAAATAAACTCCCCACTAACAAATAAGACTCAACACTTCTACACTAACACAAATGACCCAAATAAAATGCTAGGCATAAATTAATATTACGCATAAAATGCACACATAAATTATTAAATAAATAATAATTTAAATAATAAATAAGCAAATAAATAAATAATAATTATTTATTACTAATAAAATAGAGCCTAGTTTTCGGGTCGTGACAGAGTTTATGAAGGAAGTCGTAGAGAAAAAGGAAAAAGATTCAAGGAAATGCTAATACGTTAACTCGATAAACAGAGATATGGCCAATCCCAATGTTTCTGTAATTCAGCACCCCCTTCTCCAAGATCAAAAGCAAAAAGTATGGCTCAGACAAAGTTGCGCCCAAGCACTAGTTGCATCCGAAGATCCATCATTTGTTCAACTCAAGAAGACTCAAGCAAACATATCCATTCTAGACCTCATCACATCCTCAAAGGACCACTGAGATATTGTCATCCGTAAACTCAACGACGCCATGATCTCTCCCAAGACATTTTCTGAAGACCTTGCTGCATTCTCAATATGGACCTTCCGCCATTTGGGCATCGACCACAATAAGTCATTCATCTCCCCAATAAGAGTAAGAAGGAGATCACTTTCAAGATTTCTACCCAATAGTGCATCCGTTCTCAATACAATAGCAAGCCAATTTCGAGATATTTTTAGGGCTTTACATCGAAAGGTCTTCACATTCTTGAAGCTCACAAACAACAAGTACATGACATTTGGGGCTTAGCAATCTCTCGAAGCTTGGTATCAATAATCTTCTCTTGAGGCTTGCTCACATCAACAACAAAAGGCGATTTATTTGAATGGGCCAAGAGCTGATTTATCTTGGGGCATCACGAGTCACTCAAAGTTTAGCATCAAAGGCGTTCTAGGGGCTTTACAATCAGAAACCCCTTATCTCGGCATCGAAAGTCTTTGAAGCCCCATAATCAACAAATCTCTTAGGGCTAGACATCCATCTTCATTGGGCACAACAGCGATAACAGAATTCAAGCGAGGCAATTCGGACTTCGACCGTACATGACTTGATCTTGGGTTGGCTTTACAAACACACAATTGTTAAAATGGTTCACCCACGAACTATAAAAAAAAATTCTCACATGTGTACACATTCTTTTCCATCTAATCTTAAAAAAAAGACAAAAAGATTTTTATTTTTCTTTTATAAATAAACTTTCTTTGTCTCCTTACTTGTGTAAAAAGTTTGTGTTTTATCTTGCTTTGCTCTAAGCTTCTTCCCCAGCATTTTCCATCACAATTGAACTACGCTGGTCTGATTCCTTTCAAGGGATAAGTAGGCAGCCCTTGGGCACGACCAACCCATCATCAAGAATGTCATCTCACCGATACTCCATCAAAGCCAAAAGCAACTCATCATCATCAAGAGCTCAATATTCTCCATCAAAGTCGCAAACATTATAAATCAATCTCGAATCAAGCGGCAATGGTAAGTGAAGGTATGAACATCATTCACGCTTTCTGCAAATCACATCACACCACAATCACAATTTTCTCTCGCAATTTCTATTTCACATCTCACAAAAGCACATATATCTACAAAGCATACACATAACAAGTACAAGCACACAGCAAATGCGGCTCCAAACAACAATTTGGTCTATGGTGAACCACTAAAATCACCACCTTGTCATCAATCTAGTCCACTCAACGATCTTTAAACCGGCAAACGGATCCCCTAAATGGATTCAGCTAGTCCTCTCAACAGACTTTAAACTGGCAAACGGATTCTCTAAACGGATTCAGCCAGTCCTCTCAACGGAATTTAAACTGGCAAACGGATCCCCTAAATGGATCAGCCAGTCCTCTCAATGGACTTTAAACCGGCAAACGGATCCAGCCAGTTCTCTCAACGGACTTTAAACTGCTAAACGGATTCTCTAAACGGATTCAGCCAGTCCGCTCAACGGACTCTAAACCTTGGCCACGGTGGGCCGTCTCACACCATCGTACCTCTTCTATCAGCAAAAGCCACTCATACAGGGAGCGCACCTCTATCCCCCGCAATTTCAAATTCATGCTCTGATCGAGTCTTTGCTTTCTTTTCTTTCTTTTTCTTTTATCAATGTCCTCGGCAGTTGTCTTTATTTCGTCGACGAGTTTTGCTTCGCAATCCACGTCGCTGAGGGGCTCTGTTGACACCCCTCCTTAGAACTCTCACCCCGATTGCATACATAGTATTTTTATTTAACTTGTTTTTGTTAATTTATGTTAGTTCGGTTAAGTTCCTAACTGATTCTGTTAGTTTTGGACTAAACTGAATAACAAAGTTAACTTTAGAGTCATTTCTGTCATTCTATCCTTTTCACCCGCGGGGGCCTCTGGCATTGCCTACGGGATGCGCGCGCCTCTCGCGGCCGAAGCAGGAAGCGCGCGCCTCCTGGTATGGCAGTTACGGATTGCAGTCTTTTCTCTCGCTTTTCTTGATCACAAAAACTCCTTTTTAGCTCCAAGTTCATCCCCCCTAGGTTTGTAACCCAATCCCATATTCTTATTCTTTTTCCTAAAACCAAATATTCTATCTTTATTTTATTTGATTTTTCTCTTTATTATTTATTGTTACTTATTTTTTTATTGGTTGAAAGACCATATTTTCCTCTCTTTTCTACCTATAAAAACCCTCTCATTTTACCTTAGAAAAGGACCTTCATCCTCAATTTAGGACCTTCACTCAACTTTGGACCAAAAAACTTTCTCTACACCCACACTATACACATTTTTCTCAAGAATTCTCTAACAAGGATTCTCCTAACAAGCAACTCAAGCATCAAAACTCTACACAAATCTCTTTTCAAGTCAAAGTTTGAAGTCTTCTTCTTAAGGTACAACTTCACTTCTCCTTTCTTATTTTATTCTTCTTAATGTATGCAATCCCCCATCAAATGGGACATGGCCAAATGATCTCTTTATTATATTAAAGTTGGTTAAAGGTTATCTCCCTACATTTCAAATACTATTTTAATTTCCCTATTTCATTTGAATGTAATTGCTACATGTAATCTTTAGCATAAATTAATACATAAAAACAATTCTCTTTTATTACCCTTTGCAATTCTCCTTTTCTTTACTATGTAATTGTTAGCACATTTTTAATATCAATAAAAAAGAGACTTTTTTGCATTAGAACACCTTTAGTAGCAAGACTCGCGTAAGCAGGCGGAGTGGGTGTTTAAGTACTTCCCACTCCGTCATCTAACCCCCGAACCCTTCTCTTCCCGAATCTCCGATTTTGTATATAAATTTGAGCTATTCTTAGGGTTTTCTTATGTTCCTTTATAAACATAGGTAGCGACTCTAAACACTTAAAACAAAAATAGACATCCTAGAATAATTCACTGCTCTAGCCAAGTTGTGGTTTTTCCGGGGAATCTACAGTGGGCTCTGCCAAATCGAGGTGCATTAATTCTATGTTGGATATTATGCCCTAGGCCCTTGAGAAAGGCCTATGCGTTATATCATAGCTTCATAGTTATAGAGATAACAAACACGATTATTATATCTTTTTCATGTTTATTATAATAATCATTGTCTCTAGCACTTATGAAGAGCTAGCATGAGTTTAATGGATAATCATATGATGATTATGGTGCATAGGATGCAGATTAAACTTGTGGGTACTTGTTGGAGAACAAAGGTACTGGATAGACCCGTCATGAGATTTATGTCATGGTCAAATGTCATAATTAAATCTCATAATAGTCATACCATTTGAATCCTTAGACCTGAGATTATCATGATCTTCCACATGATGAACATTATGTTTGACGTACTCAAACGCTACCCTTAACCGGGTGGTGATAAAGGCTACGATTGGCATAATCGGATTACTGTAGGGAAGAATGATAAGTCAAGATGAGATTTGTCCCTCTCTCAAGAGAGATATCTTCTTAGCCTCTCGATGAGTGATATTGATAATAGTGTACGGCCGTACCCAAATGAATTGATGTGTTCAATGTCATTTGCTCATATCAATCTACTCAGGATCGAGAAAGCATTGGACAACATAAGTTAACTTGAACAATGACTTATGTCCAATATGATATCGTGTGACAAAGAGATTATGATATGTTCTATAAGGTTACTTTGGGCTTTCAAAGTTATACTAATTGGATAGTCATAATGGCTTGCTAGAGTCCGCTTATGACTTACGGGTTCTGACTCGTTCGGACTCATAGCCAACTTAGTATAATCCTATTGGGTCACACACAATAGAACGGATTGTAAAAGGCTAAAATTCTGGGAAAATAAACTGGCCACCGTACGGCTCTTGGAGTGGCGTACGGCTCCTGGAGAGCCGTACGGCCGCCCCGCCCGTACCAGTCAAGTTTATTCAGTTTTCTTGAAAGAAAAGGAATCCCGACCCCAAAAGGAATTAGGTCAAACCCTCATATAAGATATGCAGCCGGGTTTGACAGCCTCTAATGGTGATTTTAGAAATCACAAACAATTGTTTTAAAAACAATAAATTATAGAGAGGTAGGATTATTTATTTGATGATCCATGATCATCAACATACAATAATCAAAGAGAAAAAATAATTCCGATGAAGAAATCATTTCTTCATCAAGCGTTGGGTCTAACAATCCAGATCAAGAATGTCACGACCCGAAATCTAGGCTCTATATTATTGGTAATAAATAATTATTATTTATTTATTTGCTTATTTATTTATTTAATTATAATTTATTTAAATATTTATGTGTGCATTTTATGTTTCATAATAATTATGCCTAGCATTTTATTTGGGTCATTTGTGCTAGTGTAGAAGTGGTGAGTCTTATTTGTTAGTGGGGAGTTTATTTGAAAGGGTAGTATTAGGGGGAGGGGCCTAAGTGTAAATGTTTGAAATAATTCTCCTACTCCCTATCTTCTCCCTCACCTCCCTCACTCTTTCACCCCTCTCTCCCAGCAAAACTCTCTCTCTCTCCTTGTTTATGATCGTCGATAGGATCGTAGGAGGCCAAAAATATTTGAAATCCATCATCTTTGAGAAAATTCAAGTAAGTTGCTTTTCCCCCATTTTTATGCTAGAAATGTCATTCCATGTTGATATGATGATATGTTTACTATATATTGCTTCTTGGATGATTTATGAACTTGTTTCCATTTTTGGTTGATTTTGTGATATTTTGAATGTTGGGAATCGAATCTTGTTTTGGGTAGCTAGATGTTGTTATTTAGGTCCATTTCAAGTTCACAAGTTGTTTTGGTGCATTATTATGCTTATTGGAAGTCTTGATTTTTAGTATTAGAGAAATGGTGAAATTTTGGGTAAGAATTGGTTTGATTTGGTTACCTGGGTTCTTCTGCGTTTTTCTGAATTTAGGAGGTGCTCGGCCGAGCACGTCCCTTGACTCGGCCGAGCAGATCAGACCAGAAAGTCATAATTTTGGAGCCGAGGTTGCTCGGCCGAGTCATATAGAACTGCTCGGCCGAGCACCCCTGTTTTAGGCATAAATGTTTATAACTTAAAAGTAAGCACCCGGAACAATAAGAAGTCAACCGTAAGCCTATGTAAACCGTGTAAGGAGTGTGTTAGAGTTATAAAAGTGGTAAATGAGTATTAGGTGGTTGTCATTACCCCCCCCCCCTTGTGACGTTTTATGATATTTCCTACTTTGATCAAATTGTCTGTTTTTCGTTCAATCTCCCGGAGGCCATAACTTTCTCATCCGAACTCCGTTTTGGACGAGTAAACTATCATTTTAAATATCTTCTAGAGTAATTAGAGATGAGATGGTTTATTTAGGTAAGTTTCAGGTTTATATTATGTTGATATTTCATTTAGTGTCTTATGACAATGTGTTTAGAATCGGTCAGTTGTAATCAAGTTGGGAATATCGGTTTGCGTGGTTTCGCTTTGGTTCCTTTGTGAATAAATGGGTTATGGAATTTAGTATGGATTATTGGAAAATGTGGGAACACTTTCATAATGAGTGGAAGTTTGGGATAGTTTTAATGATAGTCATTGTGCTATTTGGGGAATGACCATTTGGGTAGTACTCTCTATGATTAACTCGCGTGTATCATTTTAGGATGCGTTTGATATGGATCCTTGTCCTAGAGTCATTTCGTTTTAATGATTTGTATTGTTGGGCTTTTATGAGCAATTCCATTTCTGTTATTGAACTCTTTTATGAGGAACTCCTTGCTATCAATGTTGTTAAACTCTTAATGAGTAATCGTTGTATTTTTATGGTGATTTGTGTTGCGATTCCCTACTTTGGAACCCTTTTGATGTTTATAAAGCTAGTATTCATTACTTAGCATTATTGAAAGTCCAGCTGGTTAAATTGTGTATCGAGTCAGGCAATGTATAATGCTATAATGGCACGAGCCAAGTCCAGTATAGCATCGCCCATTGGTCCTTCTGTCCTCATCCAGATTGGCCTTGGTTAGGATGAGCTAGCTCCGTTGTGGGTATTCTAGCTAATTGTTTTGGAGCATGACTTTGTGGCATGACTCCCGCCCCTTGTGGCACTATACATTGTTATTGGTTCCGGTACCGGGTTTCTCTTCAGCTTTTATGCTACTATGGAGAGGGTCTGAGTGGTTGATTGGTTGGTTCTGACCGGGGTTATCGTCTTCAGCTTTTATGCTACTATGAAGATGGTTTGTTTGATTGATGGGTAGATTGGTCGCTTCTGACCGGGGTTTTCTCTTCGGCTTTTATGCTACTGTGAAGATATGGATTGGTTGATTGTTGAAGCTGCGCAGCGATCCTGTAATTGGTTCTATCAGTTGGGAAACCTTGGCTAATATCCTTTGTTATGTGTTTACTTTCCGCTGCTATCTGTTGACTGTTATTTGTTACATGCTATGTGATATTTATCATTGTTGATTGGTTATTGCATTATAGCATGTCATGTAGTTGCATTTGTAACTTACTGAGATTTTATCTCACCCCGTTTATTTCCATCTTTGTTTTTCCTTAACCCCCCCCCCCAGGAGGAAAAGGATTAGGATTCGTGGATCGAGGAGGACGTCGAGAGGATTGAGATTTTGGGGCAGGTTGTTATGGATCGGTTTACATTATTTAAATGTATAACCTTTTGGGGATAGTTTTACCATTATTGACGTCATTAAGAATTGTATATTTTATTCTTTTGGGTATAAGCTGTGGAGCTTATGTTAGATGTACTTTGTTGATTTAAACTTGGATTTGTAAAACCTTGTGTTATCATCTTTTGGTTCAAAATGGAATTTTTAACTTCTATATTTTAGAGTTTTGGTTTTAAGTCGACGTCCAGCTCACGTATTCCGGACCCGCGGGTTCGGGGTCGCGACAAAGAAGGTGTTCTTGATATACGTTCGACGTGTGGATACCGATTGAGGGTATTTTCTTTACCGCCTTAAAATCCATGTTCATGGATTCGATCTTCAAGGGTATGTTTTCTTTCATCTTGTATTTAATTTAATCAACATGCATGGATCTGGGCTTATGGGTGTTTGATTTATATGTTTAATTCCGCTTCGCATGATACATCAAAACCCAACAGTGGTATCAGAGCCCCATTCGTTGTTGATTATTTTAGTATATCATGTTAAAATTATTTAATTCGATTATATGAATTTTGCATGATGATAAAGATGAATGTGTGATTTGAATTTATATGCGATATGAAATTTATGAGCATGAATATGGGTATTATGCAATTATTGTATTGATTTGATCCATATGAATAATTGCATGTTTGGAATTATCAATGAATAATTAGATTATGTGTATTGATAATTTAGATCTAATTTATGTATGTAATAAATTGTTTATTCTTGATATTGATTAGATCTGGTTAAATTCGCAATCTGTAAATTCGTGTTGTTATAATCTAATTATGTATGAACACGATAATGGGATTGATCGAATTTAAGAAATTCTGGAAATCTGGGAATCTGATCATTGGAACCGTATGGAGATCTCCTAGGCGTACGCCGCCATAGGAGACGTACGGCTAGTTAAGATTTTCTTGGCAGTTTTGTTTGTTTTCTGATTTTTCTGATTGTTCTGTAAATCGTTTACAGAATTCGAATCAGAAATCGAATCTGGTTTCAGATGGCTGGTTTTCGAAACCGTGTTTCCTGAAACAGATTTAATTCGGAAAGTTGTAGAAATCAGAATTCTAAAGTGTTTAGGATTGCTGTAATCTATGAGATTAAGAGACAATGAAAAGGTCTTGGAATAAGTGATCGATCTATACGGGAATGTGGATGCCTTTTGGCTTAGTTTTGACCGTATAGAGAAGTTACTTGGTTTCTTGATCTTAGTACGGGAATGTGGATGCCTTTTGGCTTAGTTTCGACCGTACGTTTTGTGCTCTCAATATATAAATGTTCTGCGGAAAAAAGGTTTCAAAATTTATCAAAGTGCAAATTGTTTGCAAGAGAAGGAAACTAAATTTGGATTAATTCATTGCATGGACCAATGGCAGGCTTACGCTTTGTTTCTGGGAATGCGAATGAAATATACAATCTGTAAATTGTTTACAGATTATTTAGATTCCGTCCCCATTATGTTGCTTCATAATTGAATCACATGATTTTGCTTCTGTTAATTAATTGGATTGGTTAACATCAATTATGCAAAGACCATATTATATTATGTTCGACATAATTAAATATATGATGCATATCTCTATGCAAAGAACCTTCTTGAAAATTTAAGTCATGTGCCAATCCATTATTAAAACACTTGTGAGTACACCGGGTAGTTTTATGTGGGCTCTGCCAAAGCGAGGTGCATTAATTCTATCAGTGTATGAGCAAGATGAGTGAATGAGAGTTTCCTATACGTTTAACGTGGTTTGACTTAATTAGGCTATCAAAAGACAAAGTTTTGGGCCTAGGGCACAAGATGAGATTAAAACATGTTTGACATAAGATGTCTAACAAATCTCATAAAGGTTCTAAGAGTCATATATGATATGATTGACAAAGAGTTGTCTACCTAATTAATTTAATTTTGAGAAGTATCGCCAAAGCGGACTTGAAATTAAATTAAAGTTGGATCTTAGCCCACTTAAATTATATTATACAATTGTTGTATTTGAAGGTGTATAATTTAGTGGGAGTATTTATGAAATACATTATATGTCTCTAAAATGATAATGGTATGAAATATATGTGTATATTTATTTGCATATTTTGTAGAATGTCTTAAACTATAATCATGTATAATTACGGCAATTGACCCCACTTAAAGAGAATGAGATTAACTTCCTTGACCGAGTCATGAGCTTAAGAATTGTTCTAAAGCAAGAAACAGAAGTAATGAATTCTTAATAAATCCTATTCCTAAGAAACTTAATGTTTTATAGTCGGACAAAGACATTAATTAGAATTATGTGGATGAATCTATGGATGTCAATTGTCCTACGATTTGCTACCATGTGTTTGGAACTTTAGAAGTATCTAAAACATATGGATACTTATGAGATAAGCAATAATGTAGGAAGCGTTCCTACAAAGCAAGAAAGGCATGTAAAGTTTGAGATTGATTAGAGCCTAACATTCATGTGATGAATGAAAGGTATGTTAATAAGTTCTCATGTTTTGAACATGGAGAGACATATTAATTACCTTGGATGGCTTGATAATCAAGTTAGTTTGGAACTAACAACGGATTTGGTATTAATTCATAAACAACATTCGATGTTTAAAAATGCTATGTCTTAATATTAGATGGAAACCTTCTCAAACTTTAAGGTTAATAAGGACAAGGATTTAATATAAAGGCAAGACAAGAGTTGTCAAGCCTAAAGAAAATATTTGTGGCAAAACCTAAAATCCAAAGAATGTAATCTCTACCTTGGCAATAGGATTGACCGTTGGAGAAATTACAATTTGAATTAGAAGATCAAAAGAAGGGAAAGTTGGACTACCACTTCAAGAATTTATGTTAAAATTCAACTTAAAAGGGTAAAGGTTAAACTATGTATTGATAATGATGCAATGGTTGCAACATTGATCATAAGAACTTGCGAAGTATCTTTACCTAGTGGGTTCATAATTGTTTTGAACAATGTTATGATGTTCCTACTTTAAGTAGAAATATTATTTTGGTTTCTTCATTAGAAGATTATGGATATTTCTTATTTCGAATAAGAAGATGTTTCATTAAATATGATGTGCTTTATTGTGCTGCTAATCATATAATTGAGACTTTATGTCCTTATCTTGAAAGAACAAAATAATAAGTATAACATAAAGGAAATCTGAATCTAAGGATGTAAATGTTACATTCTTAAAGCATTGATGTCTATATTAATAACAAGAAACACATATCTGAAATTCCATGGGACGGAGTTTTAAATTCACTTGATTTTGAATCATGTGATATATGTGAATCTTGGATATTGATCAAGACACCTTTTACTAATAGTAGTGAAAGGAAGTACTCTTTTGAATTAATACATGTTGATGCATGTAGTTCACTAAAGTAACAGTGCTTGGAAAAGGATTTCAGTATCTCATGGAAAAAGTATTTGTGTACTCTGATCTGATCAAAGTAATGAATATTTGAACCATAGACTTAACGAGAGTTCTGCAGAAAGTCTGTAGAATAAGAAAAACTGGAACTGGAAACAAGATCCGTACGGCTGAATATCAGGTGTACGCCTAATCTGAAGCCGTACGGACCCTATTCTAGAAGTTTACAAAGTGTCTGTAAAATACAGTTTTTCGCCTCATGATAAGTCAAACTGATCTTTAATTAACCCTTTTGGATTATATGCTGGAAACAGCTGCGATTACACTAAATTGAGTTTCATCTAAGGAGGTTCTAAATATACCATATGAGATATGGAATGAAAGAAAACTTGGTTTGTCTTTCATAAAGATTATTGATGTGACACTTTTATGAAAAGTATTGTCTTGGACAAAATCACACATAAATCTAATAAATATATTTTCATGGGATATCTTAAAGATACTAATTTTACCCCTTTAGAGTATAAATCGTTTGTTTCTCTAACTAGCACTTTCTTGATAAATCGTATTTCTCTAAAAAACTAGTGGGAGTAAAATGTATCTCAAAGAGTTCGAGACCCAGAAAATGACATGGAACCTAAGATGAAAGTTGAATAAAGTTTCACGAGGAGTTGTGGAAATTCGTTCAAGCATACACAAGAAATTTGCATAACTGATAGGATACTATCTATAACAAGAAATATTGATTTCTCGTAATAGAAAGTAATTGGGAAGATATCATTGCGAATGATTGACCTATTACCTATCAAGAGGCAAAGTCCGCTCCGGATTTAGATCAATGACTTGGAGTCATAAAGTCTAAAAGTGCAATCCATGTATCATAATTAAGTTTTGAACTTGATTATTCTACCCTAAGGCTTAAAAACCATAGGATAGAAAATGAGTTTTCTTGGAGAAAACGGACATGGATCGCAAGGTGCATATTGATAAAGCACGACTAATTGAGTAAAGTTAATTCATAATGTTGATTATGATGAAACTTTATCACCTGTAGTCATGCTTAATGTTATTAGAATTCTAATTGTCATGACTTCATATTTCGAATATGAAATATGACCGATGGATGTCAAAGCTATATTCCTTAATAGGAACTTACATTAGGATGTGTTTGATACAACCTAAAAGTTTTGATTGATCCATAAAATTCTAATAAAATATGCAAGTTGCAGAAATTCATGAGAAGGATTAAAGCAAACTACTTGGAGTGAAATTTCATTTTGATATAGTATTCAAAGAGGTTGAATTCATCAAAGATGAGACTTGTGATTACAATAAATTTAGTGGGAGCATATTATTCCTAGTCATATATATATGGTTCACATATAATTAATTTTGAAAGAGTTTCTAAATGAAAAACTTGGATAAAGCCACCTATATCATTGGAATTTAGATTTATGGAGATAAATCTAAAACGTTGTTTGGTTAAAGTCAAATTACTGATAAAGATAAGATAGTGAAAAGTTCACTATGCAAGACTCTTGGAGAGGTTACTTGCGAAAGTCTAATGGCATTAATCTTTGCAAGATTTAGTCTTACTGGAAGACTAATGAGCAATAGTACATGATTAGGATTCCATATGCTTCGGCAATTGGATCTATCATGTAAACCATGTACTAAGACCGAATGTCTCATATACTTGGAGTATGATGAGATAATACCAATCGGATCCTAGTGAAAGTCACTAGTTAAGAAAAACTCTTATGTTTTCTAAAAGGAACTAAAGGATGCGTTCTTGATCTTTGATGGAATGAAAAATGATCTTGTAATAGTTACATAGATGCATTCTTACAAACCAACAAAGAAAAATATTGTAGTATAAATACTTGATTACGTTTAATAATGGTGTTAGAATAGTTCTAAGTGGACCATTACCATTCTACAAAAGGTTGAGTATCTAGTGGCATGAAATGCAACTAGAAGAATGTTAAGATTAAAATTCTAATTAGTAAACAAGAAATCGTTTTTAGTGTCACTAATTTAATGTACCTTCATTGTGTCAATAATCGTTATTACACAAGTCAAGGGACTAATATCTTATCTAAACATATACTCAAACGTTTCTATCTTACTCGAGAAATCGTAAAAAAACTGGGTGGTGATAAAGGCTACGATTGGCATAATCGGTTTCCTGTATGGAAGAATGATAAGTCAATATGGGATTTGTCCCTCTCTCAAGAGAGATATCTTCTTGGCCTCTCGATGAGTGAGATTTATAATAGTGTATGACCGTACCCAAATGAATTGATGTGTTCAATGTCATTTGCTCATATCAATCTACTGGGGATCGAGAAAGCATTGGACAACATAAGTTGAGATGTTAAAATATGCAAAATAGCTTATGATAATAACAAGGATAATCATCTTACATAAGCTCGCTTGCAATTATGATGAAGATCATAACTAAGCTCAATGGGTATTGGATACACGTTAAGTGGGCCTAGTGCAAGTGGGAGATTGTTGGATATTATGCCCAAGGCCCTTGAGAAAGGCCTATACGTTATATCATAGCTTCATAGTTATAGAGATAACAAACCCGATTATTAAATATTTTTCAAGTTTATTATAATAATCATTGTCTCTAGCACTTATGAAGAGCTAGCATGAGTTTAATGGATAATCATATGATGATTATGGTGCATAGGATGCAGATTAAACTTGTGGGTACTTGTTGGAGAACAAAGGTACTGGATAGACCCGTCATGAGATTTATGTCATGGTCAAATGTCATAATTAAATCTCATAATAGTCATACCATTTAAATCCTTAGACCAGAGATTATCATGGTCTTCCACATAATGAACACTTGGACCATGACTTATGTACAATATGATATAGCGTGATAAAGGGATTATGATATGTTCTATAAGGTTACTTTGGGCTTTCAAAGTTATACTAATTGGGTGTTCATAATGGCTTGCTAGAGTCCGCTTATGACTTACGGGTTTTGACTCGTTCGGACTCGTTGCCAACTTAGTATAATTCTATTAGGTCACACACAATAGAACGGATTGTAAAAGGCTAAAATTCTGGGAAAATAAACTGGCCACCGTACGGCTCTTGGAGTGGCGTACGGCTCCTGGAGAGCCGTACGGCCGCCCAGCCCGTACCAGTCAAGTTTATTCAGTTTTCTTTAAAGAAAAGGAATCCCGACCCCAAAAGGAATTAGGTCAAACCCTCATATAAGATATGCAGCCGGGTTTGACAGCCTCTAATGGTGATTTTAGAAATCACAAACAATTGTTTTAAAAACAATAAATTATAGAGAGGTAGGATTATTTATTTGATGATCCATGATCATCAACATACAATAATCAAATAGCAAAAATAATTCCGACGAAAAAATCGTTTCTTCATCAAGCCTTGGGTCTAGCAATCCAGATCAAGAAGGTGTTTTTGATATCCGTTCGACTTATGGATACCGATGGAGGGTATTTTCTTTAGCACCTTAAAGTCCGTGTTCATGGATTCGATCTTCAAGGGTATGTTTTCTTTCATTTTGTATTTAATTTAATCAACATGCACGGATCCGGGCTCATGGGTGTTTGATTTATATGTTTAATTCTGATGCGCATGATGCATCAAAACCCAACAGTGGTATCAGAGCCCCGTTCGTTGTTGATTATTTTAGTATATCATGTTAAAATTATTTAATTCGATTATATGAATTTTGCATGATGATAAAGATGAATGTGTGATTTGAATTTATATGCGATATGAAATTTATGAGAAAGAATATGGGTATTATGCAATTATTGTATTGATTTGATCCATATGAATAATTGCATGTTTGTAATTATCAATGAATAATTGGATTATGTGTATTGATAATTTAGATCTAATTTGTGTATGTAATAAATTGTTTATTCTTGATATTGATTAGATCTAGTTAAATTCGTAATCTATAAATTCGTATTGTTATAATCTGATTATGTACGAACACGATAATGGGATTGATCGAATTTAAGAAATTCTGGAAATCTGGGAATCTGATCATTGGAACCGTACGGAGATCACCTTGGCGTACGCCGCCATAGGAGCCGTACGGCTGGTTAAGATTTTCTTGGTAGTTTTGTTTGTTTTCTGATTTTTCTGATTGTTCTGTAAATCGTTTACAGAATTCGAATCAGAAATTGAATCTGGTTTCAGATGGCTGGTTTTCGAAGCCGTGTTTCCTGAAACAGATTTAATTCGGAAAGTTGTAGAAATCAGAATTCTAAAGTGTTTAGGATTGCTGTAATCTATGAGATTATGAGACAATGAAAAGGTCTTAGAACAAGTGATCGATCTATATAGGAATGTAGATGCCTTTTGGCTTAGTTTCGACCGTATAAAGAAGTTGCTTGGTTTCTTGATCTTTGTACGAGAATGTGGATTCATTTTGGCTTAGTTTTGACCGTACGTTTTGTGCTCTCAATATATATATGTTCTGCGGAAACAAAGTTTTAGAATTTATCAAAGTACAAATTGTTTGCAAGAGAAGGAAACTAAATTTGGATTAATTCATTGCATAGACCAATGGCAGTCTTATGCCTTGTTTCTGGGAATGCGAATGAAATATCCAATCTGTAAATTGTTTACAGATTATTTAGATTCCTGTGAGAGCCCGCGCTCGAAAGCCGCAGACGCCAAACATATTCGAAATGATATGTGATCGCTCAATGAAAGCGGTTCGGGTGAGTGCCTCGTGTAAATGTGCTTTTGGAAATGCGCTCGGTTCCCACACAATGGTTTCCTCTTGAAGCTTTAATTTAATTGCAAGAGTCGCCACCTCACTTTATTTTAGGAAAAATGAAGACAAAACCTTTTGTTTAGAGAAAGTGGGTTCGGGGGCTAAGTTACGAGAAGAGAAGGGATTAAGCACTCTCCTCGCTCGTGATGGTCTCTATTATGCATGCCACTTAGATTCATTTTATGCCTTTCTTTTATGCCTTAACAAAATGGTGATTTAATATATGGGAGTCTTCCTATTCTAGGAATGTTTGCTTTTATTTCACAAATGAGAGTCGGTTTGGATGGACTCCCACTCGGTTTTGAAAATGGTTTTATCATATATATACAGCAAATCAAACACATAAAGGGGTGGGGGATTAATATTTACATTTGGTGAACAAAAGGGAAACAATTCCCATAACAAATAAATGTCCAAAAGTCCGTCCCCAAACATTTTAGGGACTGCTGCGTCATTCTTCTTTGTGTACCTGTTCTTGTACTCACTCAATCTGAAAAGTAAAGGTCAATAAAACTTCCTAACACATTAAAAATTTACCATGATTTATCCTATGATTTTAGGAGTAATTTATGGTGTCCAAATAAGGCATGCAAGATGATACTTTCCACAGCCCAGTCTGACAGATTTTCATACATCCATAAAAGATCCATTTTTTGCATCATGAAAACAAGGGAATCATGGAAAAAATATAACATGAAAGTTGTTCCTAACATCTAAAAGTTTAGATATGGAGAGTTTCAAGGACAAGAAACAAGTTTAAGTCTCTCAAAACACCTCTGACATTTTTAGGTCAAAACAGGAAGCATGCTAATCTGAGAACAGAGAGTTGAAACAAAAGATGGAAAGAACCTCTTACACTCAGGGTAAAAATATTATATTTACATTATCATTTTCCTTGTTCTATTTAGAACAAAATATATTTTGTGGTCTAAGACCAAAAGCCAAGTTTTCTATGCATAAAGGTACACCTTGGACAGTCTGCTGGAAATCCACACATGGCATGAAAACACTTATCAAAACTTACACAAATGAAAAGATATGAACATGAAACTTTGGGTGAACATAGATATACATGTTATTACATGAAATAACAACCCTTTAAGCATTTAGACCTTATTTCATGAGGTTCTATACTAAGATGAGACAAAAGGTGGTAGATTCAAGGTTTATGAGGGAAAACAAGTTTATTCCTTGGAACACCTCTTGAATCCACCACAAACTTAGAATTGATACTCATATATGAATGATATATACACACAAGATCAATAGCATAGCATGCTCAATAGCTCAAAATACCATTATATATCATCATTTAAAGAAAAGAACAACAAGAGAACCAATATTGCTTGATTTCAAACATCAAATGGAGATCTAGCCTAACAAGGTGGCTAGATCTCTCAAGAAATTACATGAACCACTACATCTTACACTTATGAGGATTACAAGATGAGAATATTACCTAGGTTGTGCTCCCTTTGCTTCCAAGGGAAGGCTTTTTTGGTGTTTTTCTTAAGGCTTTTGCTTAGTGTTTGAAAGAGTTTGGTTTTGGTTTTGTTTAGTGTTTGTGTTGTGGTGGTGCTATGGTGGTGTGGTGGTGGTCTTATGAGGGAGATTGAGGGTGTTTAGGATTGCTAGAGAGAGCAATAAGAGAAGGAGGGCTGAATATATGGATAGTGTGTGTGTGTTGTGTATGAGTTCTCTTTTTGGATAATGGATGAGGGGGGTGGTAATATGGAGGAGGGAGGTGGGTTTTTTTTTTTTTTTTGATCATTAACTATCCTTGAGTCACTAAGGCTTCAAGTCATCTTTCTTATCCCCGTTCCGGCATTAGATCCGCAACTGCTCCGTCGTGCGCGCCTCGGTGTCCCGGTTGTCCGCGGGTCCAACATGAAAGTTGCTCGGAATATTTTTCTGGTCAGGCCGGTATATCTGAAATATTTTCATAAGCTAGGAACGACAACAATTTATTTTTTTTTCCCTTCTTGACCACTTTCTGAGATTTTTTGAGATATTTGGAGATATTATGCAATGTGGATAACCATCTTTCCCGTTCCGGCATTCGCTCCGCAACTGCTCCGTCGTGCGCGCTTCGGTGTCCCGGTTGTCCTCGGGTCCAACATGAAAGTTGTTTGACATAATTTTGTGGTCACGCCCGTCTATCTCAAATATTTTTATGAGCAAGTGATGACAAATATATAAATTTTAAATGCATAGAATGGACGATAACGAGCAGTTCTAAGGGTGCGGGCCCCGTCTCGGGTCCCGCACCTCAAAAATTTGAAGTACATGCATGTTCACTCGTTTTTTCGCTCTGATCATTAATTTAAAGTCCGTTCATCCATTCGATACACCGATAAGGCTCACGGCACTCCCGCATAGCCAAATCAAGGGCTTAGGTCAATTTTAGGGTTTCGACCGATAAAAAGGGTTTGATGAGAGGTGCGAGATCGGGGTATCTACAGAGCCCCTCTTTGAATCTCCTTGTAAAGTAAAGGGGATTCTACGATTCACTAAGAGACAAACGATCTCATCTAGGATGTAACGACTGGGTCCAAAGTAGGACTTCCTACGTATCTCTTTCAAGAATCAAGCCTCCGCAGTTCTATCTCAAACAAGCAATCAAACACAGACAAACAATGGTCGGTACCGGATTTCCAGTTTACCTACATATCTCTTTCGAGAATCAGACCAATCGTAGTTCAGGTGTATTGAAATTTAAAATGCAGGGGGTCGCATTGAGATGCGTTGTCTCTTTGCTGGGGAGGAAATTGACATGGAAATGACTGGGCTCTCTTGAGCAGCCTAGTATCCCTTTAGGGGGAATCAAGTCAAAACGTAGTTCGGGGGAGGTTAACATGAGGAAAATTTTATGAGAATGGGCGACTGAGCTCAATGGTATCAATGGTGAACTGCCTACGTATCCCTCCATGGGAATCAAGTCATAGCGTAGTTCTGGGGAGGTACAACTCAGACGCTCGAGATGACCAAGGTGGAGCAACATAGTTTTGGCAGCGAGATCTAAATTTCCTCGAGCCGAAATTGATTTTTGATGGCGAGATCTAAATTTTCTCGAGCCGAAATTGATTTTTGATGGCGAGATCTAAATTTTCTCGAGCCGAAATTGATTTTTGATGGCGAGATCTAAATTTTCTCAAGCCGAAATTGATTTTTGATGGCGAGATCTAAATTTTCTCAAGCCGAAATTGATTTGGGGTGAGTGCATTAGGACGGTATAATTGCCTAATAACAAAGGTCACACATTATAATGGGTCCCCAAGAGATATCATTTCTCAAGGCAAGCGGTATAGTTGCGAGTAAAAAAAAAAAGCAAAGACAGGTAACACGTGTATATTTCAATGATACGCTGCATTCTGAGCCATGACCAAATTCTTCGGATTTTGAGTTGATGTGTGATGAGATTTTTGTGATTTCTCAAGCAATGAACAATCGCTTCGCGTGATCCGTCGGTACTGTTTTTGAGTGCTGCAACCTCATTTTGGATTCTCGTTCACCCTAAAAAGGGTTTTTGATTTTTTTCACAATCAAGCTTCTCCGCTTCTGGAGTCGCTGCGACTCTTGGAAATTGATACCGGGTTGGAATCCTTCAGTTTTGACCACAGTCTCACGTATATCAGGAGAAATGACACGATCAACATTGTCTGTTGTGACCTGCAAGTTAGCTTTTTGGTTTTTCCATTATTATGGGATTTTGATCGCTTGCAATGAGCAACCTCTTTGTGAAGCCAAGATGTGATTCGTTGTGTGGTTCCAACTTTGTACCTGCATAAGATTTTTTGCAAGTATGTGGTCGTGCCTGAAAATTCAAGCTGCCTACGTATCTCTTTCGAGAATCAGGCCAACGTAGTTCTAATTTATCAACTCGAACTGATTATTTTTCAAAAAGGCATTGGGAATTCTCATTTCCTGAGCATCGCTGTTGACGAGGAACTTTTTGTGAAGACCATGATGTGGTTTGTTGTGATGTCAACTTCGTACCTGCATAAGATTTTTTGCAAGTATGTGGTCGTGCCTGAAAATTCAAGCTGCCTACATATCTCTTTCGAGAATCAGACCAACGTAGTTCAACTTTATCAACTCGAACTGATTATTTTTCAAAAAGCCATTGGGAATTCTCATTTCCTGAGCATCGCTGTTGACGAGGAACTCTTTGTGAAGACCATGATGTGGTTCGTTGTGATGTCAACTTCGTACCCGGATAAGATTTTTTGCAAGTATGTGGTCGTGCCTGAAAATTCAAGCTGCCTACGTATCTCTTTCGAGAATCAGACCAACGTAGTTCGACTTTATCAACTCGAACAGATTTTGCAGAAAGGGCACTAGGAAATTTCATTCCCTACGCAGAAACATGAGCGTCGACTTTGTCGAGGATCCTTCTTGTGAGGATCATGATGTGGTAGAATGGATGATTTGTCCCTGCAAGAGATTTTCAAGAGCAAGCAAAATATATATCTTGACATTGATGTGCTCGAATGTGTCATTCATGTGCAACAAAAGTTTTAGAACGCATACATGGATTGAAATCTTTACGATCGAGAGATTTGAGAGAAAGATTAAGAGAAGAATACACTCTCTTTTCATTTTGCAACAATTTTTCTTTTGAAGGGTGAAAGTCAAATTTCTCCTTTTATGCATGATGATTTTTTTGCATTTGATTTTTCTTTTATTTGACACATGTGCATTGCTCGCATCTCAAACTTTGCTTATTATGAATGAATGAGTGAAAGTTTATGAATGAATAGAGGGAGAATCATGAATGAAATGGGTTGCACTTTATTGTGAATTTTGCATTTTTGTGAAAATGAGGAATATGGATATGTGTATGGTGAAGCAGAGCCGAAAGCCTAGCGCGAGCACTCAAAAGGTCAATTCCGAACACCCATTTGATCAAGACTACTCAACGGTATATCTCTGGATGCTATGGTTGGGTCAGCCCCAGTCGTCGGCTGAAGAAACCCCATTTGTTCTTTCTGACATCGACCCCCCAACATTTTCGCTGGTGAAGCCCCAGTGTCTCCCAAGGATCAACCTCAGATGTTGGCTATGGAAGCCCCAGTCAATATAGGACAAGCCTCTGAATTTGGCATGTGCAGTTCTTGTCGCACTTGAAGAGTGAATCTCATGTTGATCCAATTTGTTGCTTCGAGACAACTTCTGTAACGACCCGAAAACCCGTCTCTATTTCTCAGTAGTAAATATTTATTTATTTGTTTATTGGCTCATTTATTATTTATTTAAATATTTATGTGTGCATTTTTATATTTCATAATATTTCTATGACTAGCATTTTAATTTATCATTTGTGCTAGTGTAGAGTTATTGGGTCTTAGTTGTTAGTAGGGAATATGGGTTTGTGTGTTAGTAGGGCTAGAGGGGGCCTAGGTGTAAGATTTTGAAAATAATAATCATCAACTCCCTCCCTACTCCCCCTTCTCCCTCACTTTCTCCTGCACACACACACTCTTCTCTCTCTCTCCTCCATTGAAGGTAAGAAAAGCTCCATTTCATTTTCTTTCTTTTGGTCATCTTCTATTCATTATTTCTTAATGCTCATTTTATGAAAAATGTTTAGATCGTCGATAGGATCGTGTAGAGCTAAGAAAATGCGAATTCCGCCATCTTTGATAAATTCCATGTAAGTTGCTTTTCCCCTTTTTATGCTAAAAATGTTCATACTAAGCTTAGATAATGCTTTAATTGCTATATATTGCTTCTTGGCTGGATTTGAGTGGATTGGCATTTTATCCATTTTTGTGATAATATGAGATTTGGATCATCTTTTGATTTGGGTTGTTTGGATGTTGTTATATAGGTCTTTTATGAGTTTATAAGTTGTTTTTGGTACATTAGTATACTAACTAGAAGGTGTGATTTTTGGTTGAATTGTGTTTTAGTAAGAAAAATAGCAAACCCAGAAAAAATGGCAAGTTTTGGTTCTTTCGAGCAAGGAGGCGCGCGCACCCTATTTTGGGAGGCGTGCGCACCCTCTTATGCTTCAAAAACGCAACCTTCTGATCAAAGGAGGCGCGCGCACCCCTTTTAAGGGAGGCGTGCGCACCCCTCTTTTTCCAGTTTGTCCGTTTTACGCTCAATCTTTCGGAGGCCATAACTTCTTCGTCCGGACTCCGTTTTGGATGTGTAAACTATCGTTGGAAAGCTATTTTCGAGTACTATGAAATGGTTCTATCGTACGCTTGGTTCCAGATCAGAATGGTTGTCTTTTCGTTGAGGTTTAAGATCAAGGTGTAGTCTCGGTCTAGGTTCCATAATACTATTCTAGTTGACTTAGTTGGGCACCGTGGAACACTTTAGTAATTGAAATGGCTTCCTTTGTGAACAATGGTGTTATGTAATTTGATCAAGTATTTTTTGGGAATGTTTGGGCATCTTATGATGTGTTCGTGATTGTTCCAATCGAATTGATTTTGGATAAGACTTGGTCTAGGTTTTAGGCAATATCCTATAGTACCTAGAGGGTTGTTATTGAACACTAAAATGTAGGGTTTGGTCCGGTTGTGATCATGTACTAAAAGGTGTAACCTTTTGGATTCGTTTGGGGTGTTTAGAATTGGTTCGTTATGAACGGATGTAAAGCGTGAATTGGCAATTAGGTACTTACGGTTTGATTAACCCTAAGGTGTTTTCATTCGGATTTCCTATTTGGAATTCCAGGTGTGATGAGATGGTTGAGTTCATAGTCCTAGTATATCTTTATAAGTAAATGTTTGGGGTCATTTTGGTAATAGTCATCGTGCTATTTGTGAGCGACCGTTTGGGTTGTGCTCTTTATGAGTAACTTATGGGTATTATATTTAGGATGTGTTTGGTACGTCCCTTATCTTGGAATCATCATGTTTTAATGGACAATGTTGTTGGGCTTTCTATGAGCAATCTCGTTTATCGTTGTTGGACTCTTTTATGAGAAACTTCTTGTGTTCATTGTGGTTGAACTCTTCATGAGTAATCGTTTGCATCTTTATAATGAGTAATTGGTATGGTTCCCTACTTTGGAATCTTTGGTTGTTTATCGAGCTAGTATTTATTACTTAGCATTTATTTGAAAGCCCAGCTGGCATTTGTGGTTGTGTCGGGCGATGGGGAAGATTATAATGGCAATGAGCCGAGTCCATTATAATGTGATCCATTGTTTTGCCCTTATTTTCCTCTTCCAGATTGGCCTTGGTTGGGATGAGCTAGCTTCCTTCAGAAGTAGTCTAGCTAACTTTTTGGGTTTTGACTTTGTGTCATCTCCCCTATCTTTTGTGACATGTTTCATTGTTATGGTTCTGGTACCGGGGTTGTGATCTTCAGCTGTTTATGCTGCTACGAAGATTGGTTGACTGATTGATTGGTCGGTTCTGACCGGGGTTTTCTCTTCAGCTATTATGCTACTATGAAGACGGTTTGATTGGTTGAAGCGGCGCAGCGATTGTTCTATTGGTTTGGTGAAACCTTGGCTCAGTATCCTTTGTAACGTGTTTATTTCAGTCTTATGTGCTGCTTGATGAGTTAGTCGTTATTTCCAACTGGTATGGGACAGTTGGCGATAGGGAGCTTTCTCATTTGTTGTTATGTGATTTACTTGTTCAGTTATATCGTTGATTGCATGATATTATGCTATGTAGCTGCATTAGTAACTTACTGAGATTTTATCTCACCCCGTTTCTTTTATCTCTGTTTTTCCTTAACCCCCCCAGGAAAGCAAGTGGTAGCGTTGTGAGGTCCGTTGTAGCGGGAACCTTCTGAGCAGGTTGATCGCCTTTGGGATAGTTGCTCTTCAGAGCCTTTATGTATTTTTTTATTGTGGGTTCGTAGTCGTTCAGTGTTTTGTATATACGGTTGTACCTTGGGTATTTGTTAATAGTTGTTCTTGCTTCCGTGTTTGTTTCTAGTCTCCGAGTTATAATCTCGTTGAGGTGTTGTTTGATGGTATTGGTTTCATAGTTGAATTCACGTGCCCGGTTTGGTATTTAGCATTTTGGAGATGTTAATTATGTAAATTTTATATTTATGGATTTTTTTGAATTTCCGGGGCGTGACAGTTGGTATCAGAGCAATGGTTTTAGATATTGAAGGAGAATAAGAACTCTGATATTGAATAGGTTTCAATACTTGGGTGTTATAGCCTTGAGCGGTTTAGGAAACTAAGTTTTCTTGAAGGATGAGGTTAAGGTAGAAGTTGGTTGAGTTATGAGTCGTGATATTGACGTCGAGTGTTTCTTTCTTTGTGGTATATCAAGTATAGGATTGGTGTCAATAGTGTTGGTTCCATTGGGGTTAGTTGGTTTGGGAATCGAGAGTGCGAGTTTTGAAGGATTGGGCATACCTAATTCGTAAAGTAGAAATGTCTTGTGCTATATTCGTATGTTTAATCTCATTAAGTGATTTATGTTGAGGTGTATTCTCGAGTACGAAATTTCGTGATTGCTACTGGTATGTATAGGGTGATTTAGTTATGTCACCTATGCGGGATATTGATGAGTTAAGTGGTATGGTTTAGCTTTCTATATGCTACAAATTTCTTGTGTGCCATCGATAGGTGGAGAATATTTCTATATTGGTATGTTTGACTTAGTTTACGAGCATACTAAGTATATATATAATGTTTAGGTTCTATATTGAAAATCAGAAAATCCCTATTATAAGGTTGTGCTGGGAATTTAGCTTATTCAGTTGGCAATACTAATGTTGTAGTCTTGAGTATAATTTATACTGGGTTCGATATGTCGCTTGACAGATAGGGAACTTGGGTTATTTGATAAGTTAAGATAAGCTACAATACTGATAGGTGAATCAGTAAACCTATAGTATCGATTGGGTTAATAGAGCTAAAGATTCAATTTGAGAATTTCTCGATAGGAGATCTTTCTTTACTTTTAGTACATCCACGTGAGTGCATCGGAATTGTTTAGTATGAAGAAATACATAGTTTATTATGAGTGATATTAAGAAGTTGAGTTATGATACTTTTGGAATCATTTTAGTACATGACTGGAGTTGAGTTAAAGCAATATGAGTTATGAGTATATTATGGAAGTTATGATCATTAATGATGGTAAGCGCGTTAAGTTTAAAGGACTAAACATAATTTGAGAAGGTCAGAAATTCTCGGGCAATATTAAAGGCATTTTTGGTTTTAGTTAAACAGTTGTCACATGGTTCTGGATCTTTTCTTTGTGGCGTTTCTCGTTCGGATTAAGGATGTGTAAAGGGAGTTGGGTATAGATACTTGGGCATATTAAGGGATGCTATGATTTTGCATTTGGTCAGTTAAAATGTTATTCGCTAATTGGATTATTATCTTGGTAATACTGTTGAGCATAAGTAATATTGGGTTAATAAATCTATACGTGAAAGACTAAATTGGGTTAGCCATTGAAGATTTAGAATTTGTTAAAATTCATTTGGGTATATAAGCACGGATTATTAACTTAAATGGGAGTTAGCGGAAATCTTTTGAAGATAAAATTTGGATTGTTTTGCGGACTACTGAGTACTTGGAACTGTTATAAACTTTCAAGGATTGGAGTAATGTAATGATAATAATTTCGGTATTAATGTAGTTTCGTGGTTTGGGCTGGTATCACTGTTATCTTAAAAGGTGTGATCAGTGTTATGTTTTCTTGGAGATATGTTAAGTTTTCCATTATAGTGAAAATTGATAAATCCATTACCTCTAGTGATGCTTCCAAATAGAGATGGAGGTACGCAACGATTTTGGGCAATAAAGTAGTTGTACATGCTTAGAGGATTGTACATTTTATTTCATTTTTAGGACCAAGTTAAAACGTTGATGACAGACTATCAAAAGTTGATGGATATATTTCCTTAGAAAGCTATGTATGAGGTAATGCAAGTAGTTTGAGGAATTCAAAGATTATGACTGTATTATGCTTTATCTCATGAGGAAGTGAGTGTGGTAGTGGAATATCATTTGATCGGATAGTTGATGACGGTAAATTTTTGAGTATATCATTGAGTCATTGGGTGACAATAATCGTTAGCCCTATTCCTTCTCTTATTTGTTCGGGTAGTAGTATGATTACTTGGGATGATGTCTAGATCGTCAATGCGTACGGATGAACCGGAAAATTAAAACTTATGGATGTTGATGATTTAAGGGTTGATGGTGAGCGTAATGCTAATTAGGATCAAATCAGCTATGTCTCAGAATTGGTGAACAAGTGATAGTCTTGAGAATGTGAAATTCGGGATGAAAGAGGAAGTTAACTTTAGGATGTTTGATATGAATATGCTTGAGATATGTATGTGTTCATTATGTGTGAGTTTATTTGAGTCATGAAATCGATGTCTGAAATCTTTAATAGGTACTTGATTTGGGGTTATGAGTGCTATATGAGAATCGATATTTTGTAGCCTAGTTGTGATTGCGTGTGATGATTTTGGATAAGTGAATTCGCGGGCGAATTCTTTTTAAGGAGGGTAGATTGTAAGGACCCGAAAACCCGTCTCTATTTCTCAGTAGTAAATATTTATTTATTTGTTTATTGGCTCATTTATTATTTATTTAAATATTTATGTGTGCATTTTTATATTTCATAATATTTTTATGACTAGCATTTTAATTGATCATTTGTGCTAGTGTAGAGTTATTGGGTCTTAGTTGTTAGTAGGGAATATGGGTTTGTGTGTTAGTAGGGCTAGAGGGGGCCTAGGTGTAAGATTTTGAAAATAATAATCATCAACTCCCTCCCTACTCCCCCTTCTCCCTCACTTTCTCCTGCACACACACACTCTTCTCTCTCTCTCCTCCATTGAAGGTAAGAAAAGCTCCATTTCATTTTCTTTCTTTTGGTCATCTTCTATTCATTATTTCTTAATGCTCATTTTATGAAAAATGTTTAGATCGTCGATAGGATCGTGTAGAGCTAAGAAAATGCGAATTCCGCCATCTTTGATAAATTCCATGTAAGTTGCTTTTCCCCTTTTTATGCTAAAAATGTTCATACTAAGCTTAGATAATGCTTTAATTGCTATATATTGCTTCTTGGTTGGATTTGAGTGGATTGGCATTTTATCCATTTTTGTGATAATATGAGATTTGGATCATCTTTTGATTTGGGTTGTTTGGATGTTGTTATATAGGTCTTTTATGAGTTTATAAGTTGTTTTGGGTACATTAGTATATTAACTAGAAGGTGTGATTTTTGGTTGAATTGTATTTTGGTAAGAAAAATAGCAAACCCAGAAAAAATGGCAAGTTTTGGTTCTTACGGGCAAGGAGACGCGCGCACCCTATTTTGGGAGGCGTGCGCACCCTCTTATGCTTCAAAAACGCAACCTTCTGATCAAAGGAGGCGCGCGCACCCCTTTTAAGGGAGGCGTGCGCACCCCTCTTTTTCCAGTTTGTCCGTTTTACACTCAATCTTCCGGAGGCCATAACTTCTTCGTTTGGACTCCGTTTTGGACGTGTAAACTATCGTTGCAAAGATCTTTTTGAGTACTATGAAATGGTTCTATCGTCCGCTTGGTTACAGATCAGAATGGCTGTCTTTTCGTTGAGGATTAAGATCAAGGTGTAGTCTCGGTCTAGGTTCCGTAGTACTATTCTAGTTGACTTAGTTGGGCACCGTGGAACACTTTAGTAATTTAAATGGGTTCCTTTGTGAATAATGGTGTTATGTAATTTGATCACGTATTGTTTGGGAATGTTTGGGCATCTTATGATGTGTTCGTGATTGTTCCTATCGAATTGATTTTGGATAAGACTTGGTCTAGGTTTTAGGCAATATCCTATAGTACCTAGAGGGTTGTTATTGAACACTAAAGTGTAGGGTTTGGTCCGGTTGTGATCATGTACTAAAAGGTGTAACCTTTTGGATTCGTTTGCGGTGTTTAGAATTGGTTCGTTATGAACGGATGTAAAGCGTGAATTGGCAATTGGGTACTTACAGTTTGATTAACCCTAAGGTGTTTTCATTCGGATTTCCTATTTGGAATTCCAGGTGTGATGAGATGTTTGAGTTCATAGTCCTAGTATATCTTTATAAGTAAATGTTTGGGGTCATTTTGGTAATAGTCATCGTGCTATTTGTGAGCGACCGTTTGGGTTGTGCTCTTTATGAGTAACTTGTGGGTATTATATTTAGGATGTGTTTGGTACGTCCCTTATCTTGGAATCATCATGTTTTAATGGACAATTTTGTTGGGCTTTCTATGAGCAATCTCGTTTATCGTTGTTGGACTCTTTTATGAGAAACTTCTTGTGTTCATTGTGGTTGAACTCTTCATGATTAATCATTTGCATCTTTATGGTGATTAATTGGTATGGTTCCCTACTTTGGAATCTTTGGTTGTTTATCGAGCTAGTATTTATTACTTAGCATTTATTTGAAAGCCCAGCTGGCATTTGTGGTTGTGTCGGGCGATGGGGAAGATTATAATGGCAATGAGCCGAGTCCATTATAATGTGATACATTGTTTTGCCCTTATTTTCCTCTTCCAGATTGGCCTTGGTTGGGATGAGCTAGCTTCCTTCGAAAGTAGTCTAGCTAACTTTTTGGGTTTTGACTTTGTGTCATGTCCCCTGTCCTTTGTGACTTGTTACATTGTTATGGTTCCGGTACTGGGGTTGTGATCTTCAGCTGTTTATGCTGCTACGAAGATTGGTTGACTGATTGATTGGTCGGTTCTGACCGGGGTTTTCTCTTCAGCTATTATACTACTATGAAGACGGTTTGATTGGTTGATTGGTTGAAGCTGCGCAGCGATTGTTCTATTGGTTTGGTGAAACCTTGGCTCAGTATCCTTTGTAACGTGTTTATTTCAGTCTTATGTGCTGCTTGATGAGTTAGTCGTTATTTCCAACTGGTACGGGACAGTTGGCGATAGGGAGCTTTCTCATTTATTGTTAAGTGATTTACTTGTTCAGTTATATCGTTGATTGCATGATATTATGCTATGTAGCTGCATTAGTAACTTCCTGAGATTTTATCTCACCCCGTTTCTTTTATCTCTGTTTTTCCTTAACCCCCCCCCCCCCAGGAAAGCAAGTGGTAGCGTTGTGAGGTCTGTTGTAGCGGGAACCTTCTGAGCAGGTTGATCGCCTTTGGGATAGTTGCTCTTCGGAGCCTTTATGTATTTTTTTATTGTGGGTTCGTAGTTGTTCAGTGTTTTGTATATACGGTTGTACCGTGGGTACTTGTTAATAGTTGTTCTTGCTTTCGTGTTTGTTTCTAGTCTCCGAGTTATAAACTCGTTGAGGTGTTGTTTGATGGTATTGGTTTCATAGTTGAATTCACGTGCCCGGTTTGGTATTTAGCATTTTGGAGATGTTAATTATGTAAATTTTATGTTTATGGATTTTTTTGAATTTCCGGGGCGTGACAACTTCACGTTTTGGCATTTCAACCTCTGGGGTCTTAACTGTCATTGAGAGTTATTCAAATGTTCGATGTCTCGCTGTTGGAGGCAATTCACAATTGTTGACATGCGATACCCAATCGGTAGGGAGTCAACTGTCTTTGAGAGTTGTTCGGTGGGACACAATCTCGATGTTGCTGAAGAAAGAGCTTTGAGCTTCGCCGGCCCTACTGACAATCCGAGATGGCACTTTGTTTCTATTAATTCCCACATTAAGGGACCGACTGTCTATGAGAGTCATCCCACATTTGATGTTTTGCTGCTGATCATAATTCACGTTTTCTGACATTCAATACTCCTTCTTTGAGGAATCAACTGTCTTTGAGAGTTGTTCGGTGGGACACAATCCTGATGTTGCCGAAGAAACGAGCTTTGAGCTTTGCGGGCCATACTATCAATCCGAGATGGCGCTGTGTTCTGATGATCCACCCATAAGGGACCTAACTGTCTATGAGAGTTGTCCCACATCCTTGATATCCTCGATCTCGAGAGTTACTGAAACTGATGATGATTCTCAAAAGTTAATCTTTGCCTTTCTGAGTCCTTTCAAAGGATCAACTATCAATGAGAGTTACTTTGTACTCTAGAATTTTTCCATCTGAATTTCCATGTTACCCGGAGCAACCATTCTCAACAAATCATATTGTCATGCAGCCACATCATTGCTCTTGAAACAAAACCCAAAACTCTGACATGCAGCCCCAGTTTGGTGTTCATTCCTTCGACATCTCTTGCCGGCATTTGAGATTCTGAGATATAAAGAATAGCATTCATTTGTCTCTTTTACTGTGATAACTTGCAGGATTTGGCAGGGGAAGGCACGAGGCCAGTGTTTTGTGGAAGCAAAGGGAAATCCCAGTGGGATCTCCGACATCGTGTTTACGCAGAAATGAGATGACAGAAGGACGAGAGTACGGGGAAGCCCCTAGACTCGAGAAAAGTATGCTCACATATTGAAATCAAAGACTCAAGAATTAAACAAGCGTTAATGGTCAAGTGCCTCAAAATCAAATGGACCCTTCTAAAATTGGATTAGCATTTTAATTCTGATTAAATAAGCTTGACAAATCATTTGAACACAAGTTAGACCGTGACAAATCGACATGAGAACATCGTTGGGCAAGTGATATGATTCGCGCCACAGGTTGACCTCATTTGATGAGAGGCCTTCGTCGTTGTCTCGCTTTCCAAGATTGGATACGTCGTTAGAGGCCGTCTGGACTTGGGTTCTTGGGCTCCCTCAGTGTAAGGGGTTCGTAGAGCACGTTGGTCTCCAACAAAAGCCACCAGTTATCGTCGTTGATGGTGCTTTTCCCAAAGTTGAAAGATCGAGATCTTCTTTAGTGCAGATTGGCCTCGCATGCGCGGTGCTCCATGAAACTGTGTCACATGAGATTGTCTGACCCTCAGTCTACGTCTCGCCTTTGTGATACGAGCGATGAAGTCTTCGGTATTAATTGCCAACTGCCGTCGTTGAAGGCACACACATAAACTTGAAGTGTCGGGATATCCTTTTCGAAACAATTGAATTAAACAATAAAGCAAATAGAATATGTACCAAAATAAATGAATAATGCTTCTTCTTTTTTTTTTTTTTGACCCCCCCTTTTTTGCTCTCTTTCGATTTTTTTTTTTTTTTTTTTTTTTTTGCACTCATGAAGAAACATCATAGTGTGCGGAATACAATAAATTTACAAAAACATAAACATACAATATGCGAGAATTTACGATGCATCATACATTAAAGGAAAATCGCCGATACTTGCACTTGCATCACTGATAGTCTTCAGTCTTTGCTATTTGATTGGCCTCTCTGATCATGCCCTTGATTGCACCCTGAAACCTTCGTTCGTCGGATGACTTTGTCGATCGCCTTCGTGAACTTCGTTGATTGCCTTCGGCCCTAGTTCCCATCTCAATTAATCACAGTCTAAAATTTGTTCAGATTTCATTGATTGCTTTTAATTAAGTGAGATTAATTGTTTGCGGGTCCAGATTAAGAAAGCACTTGGTTATAAGACAAGTTCATTGACTGAAAACATATATTACATGACATGCAAGAAAATAAAAGCACGAAAACAAAGACACACTCTAGACTTAGAAGACAAAGAAGATGTGTGAGCACATTACTAAGTGATACGCAAAAAGGAACAGGAATAGGAGTTGGGGCGGGTGAGCCCAGTCACAAGCAAAAAGAGATTTATGCACTAGAGGCACGACCTTACGGGTCAACACACTTCTGTCGTTTGGCAAAAGAGGAACAACCTTCCTCGGGGTTGACGAGATCCAATCATTATTCATATGGAAAAAACCTTCCTCAGGGGTCGATGAGCCCCTGGGACAATTACTCGAACATGAGGCCCTTGGAAGATACCCATCATGTACACTGTCTGGGCTTTCAATTGCTTCCCTAACCATTGCTACATTGCATACCCTAGCTCGAAGTCCGGCAAACCCTTAGTCGAGTTTGATGATATCTGTCCTTTATTGGCCATGATTGATGATGAAGACCGGAGTAGAGCTTTGATCAAAGAAGTGCTTGAAACTGACCTCGAATGTCGCGCTAGAGAACAAGAAGAAATTCTCCCTCTAGAAGATGGATGAAAAAGGAAACCTATTTTAGATTTCCGGGGAGTGAAGGTTTATGTACAAAAGAAGCTAATTTGTTTCTGTTTTTTGGATTTCTTTTTTTTCAAAATTTGAAGCACAAGCAACGCACAAACTTATGAAAGCCGGACAAGCACCTTGCTTTGTTTTGACACATTTTTTCATCCAATCCTGGAATAGTGGATACCGTCTCCAAAGTATAGGACCAGCGTTTTGCACCTGTACTATTGGCTGTCCAAGCCCCTAGCGAAGGGCCTATACTCTTTCGGGGATCCACCATTCGGTTACGGTCTAAGGGAGGGTCTTGACAATTTCAAGTCAATCCAATAATTCCACGTGATATCCACAATTGAGGTCGTTTATAACCCTTTTGGGAACTCATAGGATTGAGGTGAAATTGCTAGACAAAAACCGGCATGAAGTCTGGGACGTGTCATTTTTTGAAAACAATGACATCGTGTCTTGGTAACGGGTGAGATTGGCTTACACCCATCGCAACGACTAATAGACGTTCTTTGGGGTGAGAATGTACACCGCGGGCCCTATAGGGAAGTCAAGTGAGCTCCCTTATACCCTCGGGTTACCTTCTCAGGTTTGTACGGTTCTACGAGATGTTATTTTCAAAAACGTGCATGTGTGTGAGGTATCTATAAGTTTGAAAAATGATTTTGAAAGCAAGTAAAGAAAACGAGAAAATCCTTTTCTTTTTCTTTTATTTATTTTATCCATTTTCGTTTTTGCTTTTTAAGGGAACCACCCACCACGCATGCATATATATACAAATAAGAGGGTGAAGGAAAAAGAATGCTCCTACAAAACAAAGATTAGGGCATACAAACCAAGCAAGTCAAGTAAAGCATGGAACACATAAATATTAGAGTTTAGCCCACTTTTAAAATATTCCCCAGCAGAGTCGCCACTGTGAGAGCCCGCGCTCGAAATCCGCACACGCCGAACATATGCGAAATGATATGTGATCTCTCAATGAAAGCGGTTCGGGTGAGTGCCTCGTGCAAATGCGCTTTTGGAAATGCGCTCGGTTCCCACACAATGGTTTCCTCTTGAAGCTTTAATTTAATTGCAAGAGTCGCCACCTCACTTTGTTTTAGGAAAAATGAAGACAAAACCTTTTGTTTAGAGAAAGTGGGTTCGGGGGCTAAGTTACGAGAAGAGAAGGGATTAAGCACTCTCCTCACCCGTGATAGTCTCTATTATGCATGCCACTTAGATTCATTTTATGCCTTTTATGCCTTGCTTTTATGCCCTAACAAAATGGTGATTTAATGTATGGGAGTCTTCCTATTCTAGGAATGTTTGCTTTTATTTCACAAATGAGAGTCGGTTTGGATGGACTCCCACTCAGTTTTGAAAATGGTTTTATCATTTATATACAGAAAATCAAACACATAAAAGGGGTGGGGGATTAAAATTTACATTTGGTGAACAAAAGGGAAACAATTCCCATAACAAATAAATGTCTAAAAGTCCGTCCCCAAACATTTTAGGGACTTCTGCATCATTCTTCTTTGTGTACCTGTTCTTGTACTCATTCAATCTGGAAATTAAAGGTCAATAAAACTTCCTAACACATTACAGATCTACCATGATTTTTCCTATGATTTTATGAGTAATTTATGGTGTCCAAATAAGGCATGCAAGATGATACTTTCCACAGCCCAGTCTGACAGATTTTCATACATCCATAAAAGATCCATTTTTTGCATCATGAAAAAAAGGGAATCATGGAAAAAAGTTAACATAAAAGTTGTTCCTAACATCGTAATGTTTAGATCTGGAGAGTTTCACGGCCATGAAATAAGTTTAAGTCTCTCAAAACACCTCTGACATTTTTAGGTCAAAACAGGAAGCATGCTAATCTGAGAACAGAGAGTTGGAAAAAAAAATGGAAATAACCTCTTCCACTCAGGGTAAAAATATTATATTTACATGATCATCTTCCTGGTTTTGTTTAGAACAAAATCTATTTTGTGGTCTAAGACCAAAAGCCAAGTTTTCTATGCATAAACAAAGCAACAAGGTAGAAAGGTACACCTTGGACAGTCTACTGGAAATCCACACATGACATGAAAACACTTATCAAAACTTACTCAAATGAAATGATATGAACATGAAACTTAGGGTGAACATAGATATACATGTTATTTACATGAAATAACAACCCTTTAAGTATGTAGACCTTATTTCATGAGGTTCTATACTAAGATGAGACAAAAGGTGGCAGATTCAAGGTTTATGAGGGAAAACAAGTTTATTCTTTGGAAAACCTCTTGAATCCACCACAAACTTAGACTTGATACTCATATATGAATGATATATACACACAAGATCAATAGCATAGCATGATCAAGAGCTCAAAATACCATTATATATCATCATTTAAAGAGAAGAACAACAAGAGTACCAATATTGCTTGATTTCAAACATCAAATGGAGATCTAGCCTAACAAGTTGGCTAGATCTCTCAAGAAATTACATGAACCACTACATCTTACACTTATGAGGATTACAAGATGAGAATATTACCTATGTTTTGCTCCCTTTGCTTCCAAGGGAAGGCTTTTTTGGTGTTTTTCTTAAGGCTTTTGCTTAGTGTTTGAAAGAGTTTGGTTTTGGTTTTGGTTTTGTTTAGTGTTTGTGTTTGTGTTGTTGATGTGATTTCTACAAGGAATAGGATCAGAATTACCTTATAGCCGAGGATCGTTCTAAGGAAAGTCGTTCGTAGGTGTAAAACCGCACCCCCTACCTAAGAAGATAGGATATTTGGTTTAGAAGCGCCACAACCAATACACCCAAGTTGGTTGATAAGTTAGGAAGACGCCACAAGTATAAAAAATTACACTTGATAAGTCTAAGTTTTTCAAAGAACCAAAGAGTAGAATAAATCTCTCAAATTGATTAAAATCTGAATTGTGCGTCCAAATGGACTACAAAAATGGCCTATTTATAGGATGGAATGGTGATGATTCCTAGATAAATGAGGTCATCAATGATGTAAGCTACAAGCTTTAATTACATGATAAAGACTACAATTATTATAATGAGTTATCCAATGACTTTCCAACTTTCCAAAAGCATGTGTTGAATTTATCTACCTTATCTTCCCTCTAGAATCTTCATGAGACTTGTAAAATTCGGATCTCTCTTTGGGCTGACTTGAAAACACATGGACTCAATTTGGGCTCCAAAATGTGTTTATTTATTGGGCCAACATATTCCTCCATGAAACTTCATGTTACACTCCCTTGGGCTCCATGCTCTATGCTTTTGGGCTGGAACAAACATCACTTTCAGCTTGGATTAAATTCACTTGAATAGGTGAATTCCTTTGAGTTGGATCTTGAGCTTGGATCCAAAATGTTTGAACTAATCCATTGATGGCCTTCATGAATTTTTTAGACTTTGACCTAGTAATAGGTCCAACGTTCCATTGCAACGGGTCTTGTTTAGCTTGACTTGAGCTCTCCAATGTATTTACATCATTCCCCCCTTCTTGAGAGTGATTTGTCCTCAAATCTCTACCTGCATCAAAGTGAGACAAATCAGCAACATTGCAAACATCATGCACATTATACTCACTAGGCAAGTCAAGTCGATAAGCATTATTGTTGATTCGCTCAAGCACTTGAAATGGTCCGTCTCTTCTTGGTTTTAACTTTGATTTCCATTGGTCTGGAAATCGCTCTTTTCTGAAATGAAACCAAACCCAATCACCAGGTTCAAAGATAACCTCATGTCTTCCTTTGTTCGCCTTCTCTTCATACTTTCTGGTCCTTTCATCAATATTCAGCCTTGCCTTTTCATGGATATGCTTCACGAATTCAGCCTTTCTTTTCCCATCAAGATTAGCCCTTTCACTCACAAGTAAAGGAGTTAAATCCATAGGAGTTAAAGGATTAAAACCATAAACTATCTCAAATGGAGAAAACTTTGTAGCAGAATGCCTTGCACGATTATAAGCAAACTCAACATGGGGTAGGCAATCTTCCCACGTCTTGGTATTTCTGCCAATGAGTGTTCTAAGCAAAGCAGAAAGAGTCCTATTAACAACTTGAGTTTGACCATCCGTTTGTGGGTGACAAGTTGTAGAAAACAATAATTTTGTTCCCAACTTCCCCCACAATGTTTTCCAAAAGTAACTTAAAAATTTTGTGTCACAATCTGACACGATTGTCCTTGGCATCCCATGCAACCTGACAATTTCTTTGAAAAACAAGTTAGCAATATGAGAAGCATCATTGGTCTTGTTGCATGCTATAAAATGTGCCATTTTGGAAAACCTATCAACAACAACAAAGATTGAGTCTTTGTTGTTTTTGGTTCTCGGCAAACCCAAAACAAAGTCCATTGAAAGATCAACCCATGGTTCATTAGGAATGGGAAGAGGTGTGTACAAACCATGTGGTTGAACCTTAGATTTAGCCTTCTTGCACACAATGCATTTATCACAAATCATTACCACATCACTCTTCATTTTTGGCCAAAAGAAATGCTCTTGCAAAATGGCTAAAGTTTTATCAATTCCAAAATGTCCCATAAGTCCCCCACCATGTGCTTCACGCACCAAAAGTTCCCTAATTGAAGAATTGGGAATGCAAAGCTTTGTTTCTTTGAAAAGAAATCCATCATGTTTGAAAAATTTCTCAAAACAACCCTTTTCACAAGCTTAAAAAATCTGACCAAAATCTTGATCTTTTTCATAAAAATCTTTGATTTGTTCAAAACCAAGAAATTTAGCATCAAGAGTAGAGAGTAAGGCATACCTCCTTGATAAAGCATCAGCAACAATATTCTCCTTACCTTTCTTGTATTTGATGACGTACGGAAATGACTCAATGAATTCCAACCATTTTGCATGTCTTTTGTTGAGCTTTTGCTGTCCTTTTAAGAACTTTAAAGACTCATGGTCGGTGTGAATCACAAATTCTTTTGCCCATAGATAATGTTGCCAAGTTTCTAAAGCTCCTACCAAAGCGTACAACTCTTTGTCATAGGTAGGGTAGTTGAGACTCGCCCCACCTAGTTTTTCGCTGAAATATGCTACAGGCCTTCCTTCTTGCATCAAGACGGCACCAATACCTATACCAGAAGCATCACATTCAATTTCAAATGTTTTATCAAAATTAGGTAAAGTTAAAAGAGGAGCATTGGTCAATTCAAACTTTAAATTTTGAAATGCTTTCTCTTGTTCCTTTCCCCACTTGAATCCAACATTCTTTTTAATCACTTCGGTTAAAGGTGATGCCAGAGTGCTAAAGTTCTTCACAAACCTGCGATAGAAACTTGCTAACCCATGGAAACTTCTTACCTCACTCACATTTCTTGGACTAGGCTAATCTTGAATTGCTTTTACCTTTTCCATGTCAACCGAAATGCCCTCGCTGCTTACAATATAGCCAAGAAAACTTACTTCCTTTGTGCAAAATTCACACTTCTTCAAATTGACATAGAGCTTTTCTTCCCTAAGAACACTCAAAACAAGAGTTAAATGTTCATGATGTTCCTCCAAACTTTTGGAATAAATCAAAATATCGTCAAAATACACAACCACAAATTTTCCAATGAAATTTCTCAAAATGTGATTCATTAGTCGCATGAAAGTGCTAGGTGCTTTACTAAGGCCGAAAGGCATAACTAACCATTCATACAACCCATGCTTTGTTTTGAATGCGGTTTTCCACTCATCACCTTCTTTCATGCGAATCTGATGGTATCCACTTTTTAAATCAATTTTTGAGAAAATTGTGGAACCATGCAATTCATCTAACATATCATCAAGCCTAGGAATAGGATGACGATATTTGATGGTTATGTTGTTTATTGCACGACAATCAACACATAACCTCCATGTTCCATCTTTTTTAGGTACTAAAAGAACGGGTACCACACAAGGACTAAGACTTTCTCTTACCAATCCCTTACCCAACAATTCTTCAACTTGACGTTGAATCTCCTTAGTCTCCTCGGGACTAGGTCTGTATGCCGGTTTGTTGGGAATTGATGCTCCAGGAACAAAGTCTATTTGATGCTCGATTCCTCGAATTGGTGGTAATCCCTTTGGAACATCTTCGGAGAAAAGGTCTTCGAATTCTTGCAATAGTGAATGTATGCTACTCGGTATTTCACCGGCTATCTTATTAGTCTCCAATTTTCCTTCTTTAAAAACAAGAAGTACTAATGGTATACCACAATTGATAGCTTCTTTGATGTCACTTTTTGTTGCTAACATACACATCTTTTCTTTCGATTCAGGGGATTGACTTTTTTTCTTCTCTTCTTTTTCTTTTTTTCTCTTACTCTCATTTTTCTTTTCTCCCCCTCTCTCTTTTTCTTTTTCTCTCTGGTTTTCTTTTTCTCTCTCTTTTTCTTTTTCTCTCTCTTTTTCATATTTTTGGATCCTCACTTGACACAGCATACACTTGTGTTGGTGTCATGGGCACAAGGGTAACATTTCGATCATTGTGAACAAATGAATACTTGTTTGTGTATCCATCATGCTTAACTCGCTTATCAAACTGCCACGGCCTTCCCAAAAGCATATGACATGCTTGCATAGGCACAACATCACATAGTACCTCATCTTCATACTTGCCAATCTGAAATGGTACCATTACTTGTTTTGTAACTCGAACTTCGCCATAGTCGCTAAGCCACTGCAGTTTGTATGTCTTGGGATGCTTTAGAACAGGCAAGCCTAACTTTTCAACCATAGAAGTACTAGCAACATTAGTACAACTACCTCCATCAACAATAACATTACATACCTTGCCATTCACAAAACATCGAGTGTGGAACAAGTTCTCTCTTTGAGCATCATCCTCGTCCTTCATTTGTAAATTCAAAACTCGCCTTGTAACCAAAAGCTCTCCTTGGGCAGGTAATTCTTCCTCGTCTGATTTAATGGAATCATGGTCTTCAACATCTGTCTCATACTCCCCATCATCACGAATTATCATGGCAAGCTTGTTTGGACATTGGCTTGCTATGTGACCCCTGCCTTGACATTTAAAACATTTTATGTCACGATTTTGAGAAGTAGAGGATTCATTATTACCTTTAGGAGCCCCATCACTTTTTATTGCTGGTTTAGAGAAAGAGGATGAAGAAGCGGAAGTTTTATCCTCCTTCTTTTGAGAGCTTGCTTTCCAAGTGTTGGTGCGAGTACTTCCCCCCTTCTTGAGCTGTTTCTCCACCTTTATGGCTTGATGCACCAGCTCTTCCATCTCCACATAATGATACATTTCCACCCTATATTGAATTTCTCGATTCAATCCATTTAGAAAGCGAGCCATCGTAACTTCACGATCTTCCTCCACATTTTCCCTTATCATGAGAATCTCCATCTCTTTATAAAAGTCTTCCACACTTTTTGTTCCTTGCCTACAACTTTGCAGCTTGTTAAGAAGCTCGCGATAGTAATAGCTTGGAACAAATCTCCTTCTCATGATTGTCTTCATTTCCCTCCATGATTGAATAGGTGGTTCCATGTTTCTTCTCCTATTCAAAACCAATTGATCCCACCAAGTTAGTGCATAATCTGAAAATTCAGTGACGGCCAATTTTACCTTCTTGATTTCGGAATATTGGTGGCAATCAAAAATGAACTCCATCTTTTTCTCCCACTCCAAGTATGCTTCCGGATCAGATTACCATGAAAGGCGGGAATTTTCATCTTAATTGAGCTCAAGTTGTTGTCTTCACGTTGCCTTCTTCCATTTGGCCTCCTTTCTCGTTCAACCTCTCTATCTAAATGAATACTCCCGATCTCATCATCTTCACCTCTTCGAGTTGGAGGTCTTTGTGACTCCTCCTCCAATCTGTCCAACCTTTCGTGCAAAGGTTCTATCTCCTCACGTAATAACCTCCTCATTTCGCCCATCAAAGCTTGCATTTGGAGGGTGTTCAGATTTTGTTGCTGAATCTCACCATCATTTTGAGACATGATGTACCTGTTATGACAAGAAAGAAAAAGAAACCTCACAAGAGAATTTCACTCCCTCACGTGTTTCTCTCAATTTTTTGTGATCACTCAACACTCAAATTCCCTCAAATATAGTCTCACTTTTATTCTCTCTAAGGGTTCTTATCAAACTAAAACTAATAATCAAGTGTATAGTGTCTTCTTCCTATCTTGATCAATCAACTAGGAAATGTAAGGATCGATGAAAACAAGAAGAATTTAGATGACTAGAGATGAGAATTGAACAATACAAGTGACTTGAAGAAAGAAGATAAGAACTTGAGTTATGAACGATATCAAATGAAACTTGAAATATAAGCAACTAAAAGTAATGGCTATAATAACAAAAGAAAATTGTTTTTTTTTTTTTTTTTTTTGCTGCTCTCCTTTTATTTAAGCTCTTCTAATTTTTATTTATTTATTTATTTTTTTTTTTTGGAGCTTTGTTTTTTTTTTTTTTTGCTGCTCTCCTTTTTTTTAAGCTGTTCTACGTTTTTTTTTTGGAGCTTTTTTTTTTTTTTTTTGCAGATAATTATCAAAAGAAGAAAATAAAATTAAAGAAATAACTTTGATTCCTCAACCCCCCAAGATTCAATGATAAAATTCCTTGCCAACTTGTGACAAAGCCCAATATCAATTATGAATAATGGAATACCAAGAAAATCAAAAGATGCGAAGACAATAGAAGAGAATAGTAGAGAAGGATAGTATATGACTTCTTAGAAACCGGGCTCTAGATACCAAATGATGTAAAAACAGATTGAGAGTCAAGAAGGATTTGAGGTACAAGAAGAGAGTAATGATGTAAATACATTGGAGAGCTCAAGTCAAGCTAAACAAGACCCGTTGCAATGGAACGTTGGACCTATTACTAGGTCAAAGTCTAAAGAATTCATGAAGGCCATCAATGGATTAGTTCAAACATTTTGGATCCAAGCTCAAGATCCAACTCAAAGGAATTCGCCTATTCAAGTGAATTTAATCGAAGCTGAAAGTGATGTTTGTTCCAGCCCAAAAGCATAGAGCATGGAGCCCAAGGGAGTGCAACATGAAGTTTCATGGAGGAATATGTTGGCCCAATAAATAAACACATTTTTGAGCCCAAATTGAGTCCAAAATAAGTGTTTTCAAGTCAGCCCAAAGAGAGATCCGAATTTTACAAGTCTCATGAAGATTCTAGAGGGAAGATAAGGTAGATAAATTCAACACATGCTTTTGGAAAGTTGGAAAGTCATTGGATAACTCATTATAATAATTGTAGTCTTTTTCATGTAATTAAAGCTTGTAGCTTACATCATTGATGACCTCATTTATCTAGGAATCATCACCATTCCATCCTATAAATAGGCCATTTTTGTAGTCCATTTGGACACACAATTCAGATTTTAATCAATTTGAGAGATTTATTCTACTCTTTGGTTATTTGAAAAACTTAGACTTATCAAGTGTAATTTTCTATACTTGTGGCGTCTTCCTAGCTTATCAACCAACTTGGGTGTATTGGTTGTGGCGCTTCTAAACCAAATATCCTATCTTCTTAGGTAGGGGTGCGGTTTTACACCTACGAACGACTTTCCTTAGAACGATCTTCGGCTACAAGGTAATTCTGATCCTATTCCTTGTAGAAATCACATCAGTTGTGGTGGTGCTATGGTGGTGTGGTGGTGGTCTTATGAGGGAGATTGAGGGCGTTTAGGGTTGCTAGAGAGACCAAGAAGAGAAGGAGGGCTGAATATATGGATAGTGTGTGTGTGTGTTGTGTATGAGTTCTCTTTTGGGATAATGGATGAGGGGGGTGGTCATATGGAGGAGGGAGGTGGGTTTTTTTTTTATCATTAACTATCCTTGAGTCACTAAGGCTTCAAGTCATCTTCCTTATCCCCGTTCCGGCATTAGCTCCGCAACTGCTCCGTCGTGCGCGCCTCGGTGTCCCGGTTGTCCGCGGGTCCAACATGAAAGTTGCTCGGAATATTTTTTTGGTCAAGCCGGTATATCTGAAATATTTTCATAAGCTTGGAACGACAATAATATATTTTTTTGCCCTTCTTGACCACTTTCTGAGATATTTTGCAATGTGGATAACCATCTTTCCCGTTCCGGCATTAGCTTCGCAACTACTCCGTCGTGCGCGCTTCGGTATCCCGGTTGTCCTCGGGTCCAACATGAAAGTTGTTTGACATAATTTTGTGGTCGCGCCCGTCTATCTGGAATATTTTTATGAGCAAGGGATGATAAATATATATTTTTAAATGCATAGAATGGACGATAACGAGCAGTTCTAAGGGTGCGGGCCCAGTCTCGGGTTTCGCACCTCAAAAATTTGAAGTACATGCTTGTTCACTCGTTTTTTCGCTCTGATCATAAATTTAAAGTCCGTTCATCCATTCGATACACCGAGAAGACTCACGGCACTCCCGCATAGCCAAATCGAGGGCTTAGGTCAATTTTAGGGTTTAGACCGATAAAAAGGGTTTGATGAGAGGTGCGAGATCGGGGTATCTACAATTCCGTCCCCATTATGTTGCTTCATAATTGAATCACAAGATTTTGCTTCTGTTAATTAATTGAATTAGTTAACATCAATTATGCAAAGACCATATTATATTATGTTCGACATAATTAAATATATGATGCATATCTCTATGCAATGAACTGTAGACACCCCGCCTTGGACCTCTCACCCCGATTGCATACATAGTATTTTTACTTTACTTGTTTTTGTTAATTTCTGTTACTTCGGTTAAGTTCCTAACTGATTTCGTCAGTTTTGGACTAAACTGCATAACAGAGTTAACTTTCTAGTCCATTCTGTCAAATCGCCATTTCAAAGTCGCGCGCCTCCGCCCTTTGGGGCCAAAAGCGCGCGCCTCCCGCCGACTATACGGATGCGCGCGCGTTTGGGTGTGTCAGTTACTGATTTCTATCCAAGAATCTCTCCCTTGCTCATTTTATATGATTTTGCCCAGGAAACTGATCTTTGTGACTCCGTTTTGGCACCAAAAACATCCCCTTTCAACTATAAAAACCCCTCCAATCCACCATAAGAGGGGCCTCATTTTCATCTCTTTTTGGTCTCTTTTCATCTCTCTTTTTTACCTCTCTTGGACCTTCTTCTTAGACTTGAAACTTTTCTTACACACACACACTATACACAATTCTATACACAAATTCTCCCTACAATAGTTCTTCGTGACAAGACTCTACACAAATTGTTTTACAACAGTTTCTCCACAACAAAACTCTTTTCAAGTCCAAGATCAAAGTCCCTTTTCTAAAGGTACCACTTTTCTATTCTCTTATTTTATTTGTGTCCTACTAGTATGCAATCTCCATAGAAAGGGATACAACCAAAAGGCCACTTCACTATTGAAGTTTGGCCAAGGTTACATCCCAACATTCCAACATTAATTTAATTCCATTTCATCTATTATTGTAATTGTTTAGCAAATATTCAACATGTAACCATTAGACACTCAATCAATAAAATCATTTAGCTTTCATTTTCCCCTTATCTTTACTTTGTAGTTGTAGCATATTTTATCAATTGAAGGACATGTAAATATAAGAACACCAAAAGTAGCAAGACCCGCGTAAGCGGGGTGGAGTGGGTGTTTAAGTACTTCCCACTCCGTCACCTAACCCCCGAACCCCTAATCTCAAGAATCTTTGGTTTCGTAATCAATAAAAAAGGCTACTTTCTTAGGTTTTCTCGCGTTCCTCTGTTGGGTTTCGATCAAACATGCGCAGCGGAATTTAGCATTTAAAATTTTTAAGAAACCCAAAACCATGGATCCGTTCATATGATTAAATCAAATACAACAAGATGAATATAGGAATAACTAACCCTTGATGGCTATGAATTTTTCTCTTTGGTCTTGGTGGAGATCTTGAAGCTTTATCACGACCAAATCACGAACTTTGTAAGATGATAAAATTCACCCTCTAGCGGTATCCACACTTCGAACGAATATCAAAGGAGCTTCTTTGATCTTGGTTGCTAGACCAATATTATGAAACACACTTTCACAATATAATAAAGAACTATATGGAATTTATTTTGTGAATTATTTTGTTCCTCAATCAATGATGTCTTAGAACAAAATAAAATCTCTCTCAAACTCTTTGAGACTCACAAAAGCACTTATGATTATGGTCTGGCCGAATTGGGGTTTTTATACACAATTAAGACCTATTCCAAATAGGAATCTTGTGCCAAAAACCATTCCTAATCAAATTAGGGAATTTCCAATCGGCAGCACCAGGCGCCCGCCTGGTACCACCCAGGCGCCCGCTTGTTTGGGCAGAAAGTCCAGTTTGTTTCTGGCTTGAACAGGCGCCCGCCTGGTGCAAACCAAGCGCCCGCTTGGCTGACCAGGAGGCCCAAATCTTTCCAGAAATTCCTTGGAAGTCCTCCGACCCTAAATGCCAATATAGTCCTTTTATTTAAGATTCGTTCTATTGTGTGTGACCCTCTAGGATTATACTAAGTTAGCAATGGGCTCAAACATGATCCCATTAGATATGATTAGGTTCTAGCAAACCGTCATACCTACCCAAATAGTATAACTAGATACAAGTTCGCATTCCTTTAGAATATGTCACAATCCCTTTGTCCACGATGTCATTGAAAACAAGTCATGGTCAAACAGTCAACTTGTTTTGTTCAATACTTTCTCGATTCCGAATATGTTGATAATCCAAATGACATTGATCCAATCAATTCATTTGAGTCCGGCCGAACATTTCATCAACATCATTCCTACGAGAGGCCCAAGCTTGACATCTCTCCGTGGAGGGACAAATCCATTTAGCTTATTATTCTTCCCAACGGGATTCCGATTATGCCAATCATACCCTTTATAACTACCGTGTTAAGGTAGCGTTGGAATATGTCAAACACAATGTTCATCAAGTGGAAGACTATAATAACTTCATGTCTAAGGATTCAAATGACATAACTAATATGAGATATATGTACGACATAGACCATGACATAAATCTCATACAGCGGGTCATGTCCAGTACCTTGTTCCAAACAAGTACCCATAAATCTAACATGATCATCCCATGACCATTTAGCCTTTATACTAGTGCTTAACAAGTACTAGGGACGGGGATTATTATAAGTAAACATGAACAACAATAATAATCAAAACATCTCTTTATTGATATGAAATAAATGATAACAATTACAACGTTTATTAAATGTGCCTAGGGCACCACAACTAACAATCTCCCACTTGCCCTAGGCCCAATCTCCCATGTATCTAATACCCATGGACCTAACATGACCATCATGTTTAGCTTGTGGAAGTTCCTTTGTTAGCAGGTCCGCAACATTGTCATCAGTAGGTACTCTGCATATATTAACGTCTCCCCTATCAACGATCTCTCGAATGATATGAAAACGCCTAAGTATGTGTTTGGATTTTTGATGTGCTCTTGGTTCCTTTGCTTGAGAAATAGCACCATTATTATCGCAATAAAGGACTATTGGATTAGCAATACTAGGAACCACTTCAAGTTCAGTTATGAACTTCTTAATCCAAACAGCTTCCTTTGCAGCATCCGATGCAGCAATATACTCAGCTTCTGTTGTAGAATCAGCGGTTGTACTTTGCTTGGAACTCTTCCAGCTTACAGCTCCACCATTTAACATAAACACAAAACCCGATTGCGATCGGCTATCATCTTTGTCGGTTTGGAAGCTTGCATCCGTGTAAGCATTTACAACGAGATCATCTTCCATTCCTCCATAGACCAAAAACGAGTCTTTAGTTCTTCTCAAGTACTTAAGAATCGCTTTTACAGCTATCCAGTGATTTTCGCCAGGGTCGGATTGGTATCTACTTGTCATGCTCAAAGCATAAGATACATCCGGCCTAGTACAAATCATGGCATACATGATGGACCCAATTGCCGAAGCATATGGAACATCATTCATTTTCTCACGCTCATCATTTGTCTTAGGACATTGAGTCTTGCTTAGAGAAACTCCATGTAACACGGGCAAGGTGCCTCTCTTAGAATTTTCCATACGGAATCTTCTAATGACCTTGTCAATGTATGTACTTTGTCTTAAAGCAAGTAGCCTTCTTGATCTATCTCTATAGATCTTAATGCCAAGAATATATGCGGCTTCACCCATATCTTTCATTGCGAAGCACTTTCCTAACCAACTCTTTACAGACTGAAGTGTAGGAATGTCGTTTCCAATGAGCAATATGTCATCCACATATAAAATAAGGAATAGCACTATGCTCCCACTAATCTTCTTGTATACACAAGGCTCATCTTCGTTCTTGATGAAACCAAACTCTTTGACCGATTCATCAAAACGGAGATTCCAACTCCTAGAAGCTTGCTTCAATCCATAGATGGATCTCTGCAATTTGCATACCTTAGAATCTTGTTCAAAACCTTCTGGTTGTGTCATATACACATCCTCTTGGAGTTTTCCATTCAGGAAAGCGGTTTTGACGTCCATCTGCCATATTTCATAGTCATGATATGCGGCAATGGCAAGCAAAATTCTTATAGACTTGATCATTGCTACGGGTGAAAAGGTCTCATCATAGTCAATACCATGAACTTGCCTATAACCCTTCGCTACAAGCCTTGCTTTGTAAGTATGCACCTTCTCATCCATGTCAGTCTTCTTCTTGAAGACCCATTTGCATCCTATGGTTTTTACACCTTCGGGCGCATCAATCAAATTCCAAACTTGATTGTCTTGCATGGATTGTAATTCGGATTCCATGGCTCCAAGCCACTTGTCCGAATCAGGAGAAGACATCGCCTCTTGGTAGGTTGACGGTTCATCATTCTCAATGATTTCTACCTCATTACTATCCGTTACGAGAAATCCATATCTCTCGGGCTCGGATCGTAACCTACTAGATCTGCGAGTTGCTTGTGTATTTTGAACAGGTTCCACAACTCCTTGTGGTTCTTGTTCTTGTTCCACTATTGGTTCAATGTTATTTTCTGGGTCTCGAATTTCTTCAAGATTTAGTTTACTCCCACTGATTTCTTTAGAGAGAAACTCTTTCTCTAGAAAGATACCAGTTCGGGCAACAAACACTTTGTTGTCCTCTCGGTTGTAAAAGTAATATCCTTTAGTTTCCTTAGGATATCCCACGAAAATACATTTATCAGATTTGTGTGCAAGTTTGTCTGAGACAAGTCTTTTGACAAAATCTTCACAACCCCAAATCTTCATGAAAGATAGACAAGGCTTCTTTCCGCTCCACATCTCATATGGAGTCTTTTGAACCGATTTAGTTGGAACACGATTTAGTGTGAAAGCAGCGGTTTCTAGAGCGTAACCCCAAAAGGATATTGGAAGATCAATTTGACTCATCATTGATCGAACCATGTCTAACAAAGTCTGATTCCTCCTCTCGGACACACCATTCCATTGTGGTGTTCCGGGTGGAGTCAATTGTGAAACTATTCCACAATTCTTTAGATGATCATCAAATTCTTGACTCAAGTATTCACCACCACGATCTGATCGAAGTGCCTTAATACTTTTGCCAAGTTGTTTTTCTACTTCATTTTGAAATATTCTAAATATCTCAAACGCTTCACTTTTATGTTTCATTAGGTAAACATACCCAAATCTACTATAATCATCAGTGAAGGTTATGAAGTATTGAAATCCTCCCTTAGCATTGCTACTTAATGGTCCGCATACATCGGAATGTATCAACCCCAATAAGTCGCTTGCCCTTTCACCCAACTTGGTAAAAGGTGTCTTAGTCATTTTTCCAAGAAGACACGACTCACAAGTATCATATGACTCTAAGTCACATGAACCCAAAAGTCCGTCCCCATGAAGTTTTGAGATACGCTTCTCATTAATATGACCAAGACGGCAATGCTACAAATAAGTATGATTTACATCATTAGGTTTAGATTTCTTATTTACATGATAGACATTATTTTCATTCTTGACATCCAAGATATAAAGGCCATTAAATGAATTAGCAATACCATAAAGCACATCATTTAAATAAATAGAAAATTTCTTATTCTCAATAAGAAACTTAAAACCTTCATTATCCAAACAAGAAATTGAAATAATATTTCTGCTTAAATCCGGAACATAATAACAATTGTTCAAAACAAGAATTAATCCGGAAGGTAAAGTGACTTCATAAGTCCCTACGGCTAATGCAGCAACTCTTGCTCCATTTCCCACGCGTAGATCTACTTCACCTTCTTTAAGCAGTCTCCTATTCTTTAGTCCCTGCACATTTAGACAAATGTGAGAACCACATCCGGTATCCAATACCCAAGAATCAGTGGTAGAAAGGAGAATATCTATCATATAGATACCTGAAGTCGACGCAGCTTTGCTGCTCTTCTTCTTCTTTTGCTCTTCCAAGAAAGCCTTGCAATTACGTTTCCAATGACCAATTTCTTGACAATGGAAACAGATTGCATCCTTTTGTGAATCGGGTTTTGCCTCAGAAGCCTTGGCAACCTTTGCCTTGCTTATCTTGGGTTTGACAACTTTTGCCTTACCCTTTCCTTTGGCACAAGCCTTCTTCCCATCATGAACCAAAAGCACGGGAGAACCTTTCTCCACAATTTTCATCTCTGCAGTTTTGAGCATCCCATGCAACTCAGAGAGATTCTTATCCATTCCATGCATGTTATAATTCATTACAAACTGATTATAACTTTTAGGCAATGAATTAAGAATGAGATCCGTGGCTAGCTCCAATGGGATTGGATAGCCAAGTTTCTCAAGGTGCTCTACATAACCTTTCATTTTAAGAAAGTGAGGACTCACTTGTTGCCCTTCATTCATTTTACTAGTAGTGAATGCAACAATGGTCTTGTACCTCTCTTGCCTAGCTTGCTCTTGAAACATGGTTCTCAACTCCATGCCTATCTCATAGGCTTCCAAATGTTCCAAACTTTGTTGGAGTTTTGAACACATAGCGGCAAGCATGAGACAACTTACATCTCTAGAATCATTACGATGTTTCTTGTAATTGTCTCTTTCTACCCTAGGGGCAGTAGGCGGTGGTTCAGCAGGGAGAGGCCCATCGAGAATGTACAACTTATCTTCTTGCCTAAGAACAATTCTTATGCTTCGGATCCAATCCATAAAGTTTGTACCATTCTCCTCGAGCTTATCCTTCTCAAGGATCGATCGCAATGACATTGATTGAGTGTTATTAGTCATTATCTACAAATATGCAAAAATTTCCAAAATTTAATAAGTACCGATTTTCATTAAAGAGATAAATAATGTATTTTAAACAAAATACTCCCACTAAATTATACAACCTTCTTTATACATCCAATGTATAGTATAATTTAAATGGGTTGAGATCCCGCTTTAATCTAATTTTGAGTACACTTTGGCGCACTGCTCAAAATTAAATCAATTAGGTAGACAACTCTTGTCAATCATATCTCATATGACTCTCAATTCCTTTCATGAGATTCTTTAAGAAATCCAATTTCAAAAAACATGTTAAATCTCATCTTTGCCTTAAGCCCAGAACTGTTTTGACGCTTAATTAAGTCCAACCATCTTAAACGCATAGGAAACTCTTATTCACTCATCTTGCTCAAACATGAATAAAATCAATGCACCTCACTTTGGCGAGCCCACATAAAGTTACTCATGTATAAACAAGTGTTTTAATCATGGCATGGCAAAAGGACTTAAAACTTTCTTTGAAGGTTCATAACATATAGCATATAACACATTTATGAGCACATAATACAAACATGTTACACATCAAGTTTAGCCACTAAATTAATCCCATTAATTTAAGCATAATATTTATGTGTCATTAGTTTCTCTATAATTATGAGGATGAGACTATTTCAACTTTGGTTATTATCTCCAAATCAAGACAACAAGAAGTGCGGTCGACCTAAGCCATTTGGCAACCACAATCCCGCACTAATTCAAGAAACCAAGAAAGTAGTCCATGTGGCCGAAACTAAGCAATAGATGGTCTCGATGAACGTAGGCCAATTGCATTCACAATTCCACATGGATCTCCAATCATTGAATCAAGAACTTTGTTTCTCAATTTTAGCAATTATGAACTCTTCATAATTCTAACTTCGTTTTATCTTTGAAACTTTGATTGCGATCAATTTTGGGAAACACAATCTCGATGAACGCAGATTAGCCATCCAAAACTTGAACCAATCTAGGAATCACAAGACTAAAACAAATAGGAAACTCAAACCCCAAAATCCACACACAAACCAACTACCCAAAACCCATTCCAGATCAGCAAGTCTGAAGTGGTCTTGTTACTGGTTTTGTTGAATTTATCGAAAAATTCCAGAATCAGATTTTGAACAAAATCAGAATATTCCATATTGGCCTAGCGAGCGCGCGCCTGGTCCATCCCGGGCGAGCGCTTGTATGGTCAGAATGGTATAGAATTTTCAAGTTCGAAAATTTTGTCTCAAAATTATTTTTCCCTGATTATTAAAACTTTGATCCAATCAAAATTCAATAATCGAAATAATTCAGAATCCACCATAATTTTTATTGCGATTGAATCGTGTGATTAAAGTTGGAAAAACAATAAACCACATAAAATCACAAAACACATAAACATCATATAATCCAATATTCATATCATGCTTGGCACATAAACAATTTATATACACACAACATGATCCAAGTATTGAATTAATCAACATGAACGGGGCTCTGATACCACTGTTGGGTTTCCAAGTAACATGCGCAGCGGAATTTAGCATTTAAAATTTTTAAGAAACCCAAAACCATGGATCCGTTCATATGATTAAATCAAATACAACAAGATGAATATAGGAATAACTAACCCTTGATGGCTATGAATTTTTCTCTTTGGTCTTGGTGGAGATCTTGAAGCTTTATCACGAACAAATCACGAACTTTGTAAGATGATAAAATTCACCCTCTAGCGGTATCCACACTTCGAACGAATATCAAAGGAGCTTCTTTGATCTTGGTTGCTAGACCAATATTATGAAACACACTTTCACAATATAATAAAGAACTATATGGAATTTATTTTGTGAATTATTTTGTTCCTCAATCAATGATGTCTTAGAACAAAATAAAATCTCTCTCAAACTCTTTGAGACTCACAAAAGCACTTATGATTATGGTCTGGCCGAATTGGGGTTTTTATACACAATTAAGACCTATTCCAAATAGGAATCTTGTGCCAAAAACCATTCCTAATCAAATTAGGGAATTTCCAATCGGCAGCACCAGGCGCCCGCCTGTACCACCCAGGCGCCCGCTTGTTTGGGCAGAAAGTCCAGTTTGTTTCTGGCTTGAACAGGCGCCCGCCTGGTGCAAACCAAGCGCCCGCTTGGCTGACCAGGAGGCCCAGATCTTTCTAGAAATTCCTTGGAAGTCCTCCGACCCTAAATGCCAATATAGTCCTTTTATTTAAGATTCGTTCTATTGTGTGTGACCCTCTAGGATTATACTAAGTTGGCAATGGGCTCAAACATGATCCCATAAGATATGATTAGGTTCTAGCAAACCGTCATACCTACCCAAATAGTATAACTAGATACAAGTTCGCATTCCTTTAGAATATGTCACAATCCCTTTGTCCACGATGTCATTGAACACAAGTCATGGTCAAACAGTCAACTTGTTTTGTTCAATACTTTCTCGATTCCGAATATGTTGATAATCCAAATGACATTGATCCAATCAATTCATTTGAGTCCGGCCGAACATTTCATCCACATCATTCCTACGAGAGGCCCAAGCTTGACATCTCTCCGTGGAGGGACAAATCCATTTAGCTTATTATTCTTCCCAACGGGATTCCGATTATGCCAATCATACCCTTTATAACTACCGTGTTAAGGTAGCGTTTGAATATGTCAAACACAATGTTCATCAAGTGGAAGACTATAATAACTTCATGTCTAAGGATTCAAATGACATAACTAATATGAGATATATGTACGCATAGACCATGACATAAATCTCATACAGCGGGTCATGTCCAGTACCTTGTTCCAAACAAGTACCCATAAATCTAACATGATCATCCCATGACCATTTAGCCTTTATACTAGTGCTTAACAAGTACTAGGGACGGGGATTATTATAAGTAAACATGAACAACAATAATAATCAAAACATCTCTTTATTGATATGAAATAAATGATAACAATTACAACGTTTATTAAACGTGCCTAGGGCACCACAACTAACATCCTCTAAAACGTGGGTGGCGACTCTTAAAATCAATTAGACATCCTAGGTAATTCACGCGCTCTAGCCAAGCCATGGTTCCCCGGGGTATCTACAGTGGCGACTCCTCTGGGGACATAGAGGGTTAAACTTGCATTTTCTGCTTTTGGTGTTCTTATATCTGTGTTCTGGGCATTCTGGTAAAAAGGGTAGGAAGCGCGTGCCTCCGACTTTCTTGGCCTAAAGCGCGCGCGTCCGACCCTTATTACCAGAATCGCCCACCTTCCATCTTGTCCTTCAAATTTCATATTTCTATGCTAACAAGTTTCTACAGGGGAAAGTTACATAATTTGGGACCAGGGCAATCCCCTGAGTCCGCGGTTTCTTCTGACATTCTGACAGGTACCCCAGATGCGCGCGCCTCCCACATTCATGGCGAAATGCGCGTGCTTCCCACGTAACTGCCCTGAGTTGCGTGCTTCTGGGCCATTTTCCAGAACAGAACAGTGAACAGAATAGGCAGTTTTGACAGTGTGTGGGCACCGGGCCTGCATACACCCCCTTTTACTTTTGTTTATTCATTTTATCGGTCACACGGGTGATTCAAAAGTTGTAAATTAGGTGCTTATTTGTTTTTTTTATTTCCTTTGAAAAAAATAAATAATATTTTGTCACTTGTTAGACCTCACACTACGCGCACAATTCTTATCAAATGCTCACTATCGAGTCGCACAAGTCCAACCCCAAACCCGTCGAGGCCCGTTCTAGAGAGTTTCAAGCTCCACCCAACCTTGACTCTCTCGAAGCGGTAAACCTCAGCCCGTGGCGTAGTTCACGACTACATGCCGGGGGTGACCTTTAAGCCTCATATTTAAGCCGAGCACAAACCACACAATTCTAGTTAGGGTCTAACACTCTGTGACTCAAGTCGGTTTCCATGTGCCGAGATTTCCCTAAACTAATGTCTTTAAATCATACATGCCACTCGTTGTTATGGACGAAATAAAAATCCGTCCCCAAGTGGTCATAATGGACGCTAATGAAAAAATCCATCCCCGCATGTATGCTTTACTACATTAATTTAATTTAATCCCGACACATGTAGGTATCACAAGCGTGGTGGAATCCGATGAGTATATGGGACCGCGAGAAGGTCTATATACTAGTCTGACGATTCCACTATTTTTCTAGAAACCCCAAAAAGGACCACGTCCTTCCGACTGTTGTAAATAAAAAAAAGGAGTCTTTTCTTTATGTAGTTTAAGTCTTTACTTTTGTTTGTGGGTGAAATAATTTTATCCAAAAGGTGTTTGTGGGGCCATCCTAAGATCAACCGTGTTCTCTCTATAGGTCCAATGGCTTCAAACGGAAACGACAACGGCATTCCCATGTCCAACGAAGGGTTATTCCGCATGGTGGAAGCATTGAAAGGGCAAGTTGATACACTAGCCGAGAATGTCCGCCGCAAGGATGATTTATGGCGAGCCCGTTACGAGCATGTGAAAACGTCCCACAAGAAAGAAGTTGCTCAACTCAAGAACTAATTGAAAGGGCTCACGAGTGAAAGAAAGGTCCAAAGCATTGATACCTGTTTAGTCAACACTCTCATGTCCTACATTGACCAAAGGCTTAGTGGGCTAAATTTGCACAAGGGCCCAACCACCGATCTTCATCAAGCTTCTCTCCTCATGAACACAATGGAGGGTCTTCCCGAAAAGTTCAAGATGCCCGATATTGGCAAGTTCAACGGCAACTCTTGCCCCGACGCTCATGTTGACTCCTACATTTGGGCCATGCTACAAAAGAAAGTGTCTCCTCAAATAATGGCACAATGCTTCCCGCTTACTCTCGAGGGGGTCGCAAAAGATTGGTATATGGGTCTTCCAGTTTCCACCCGCCTCAATTGGGATGTCGCTATGCTTGCCTTCAAGTCACAATATCAAGGCAACTCCATATTCCGCCCCACCAAGAAGGAATTGGAGAGCACCGTGCAAATGTGTGATGAATCATTTGGGGACTTCTATCGCCGTTGGAATGACAAGCTAGCCGAGATGGTTGATAGGCCTTCCAAGAAGGAACAAATGGACATCTTCTTGAAGTGTTTGAAAATGGACTACCGCACTCATCTTAGTGGGGCTTTTCACTCCGATTTTTCAAGCATGTATGATGCGGGGGTTAGAATTGACAATTTGCTCCGAGAAGTGGCCGAGTCCTCCTATGACACAAGCTTCAACGACAAAGGGTTCCCAAGAAATGACATGGAATAATGTAGTGACATGGAAGACTACAACGGCAATGAGGACTACAACGACATGGGGGATGACGAAAACAATCTCTGTTTCTCTTTCTCTACCTAGAAATAAGATTAAAAAAAAAGAGTCAAAAGTCCTCTAATGTGTGCATTAATGTTTTCTCTCGTCCAATGTTAAATTTTGAGTCAATCATTAAATAAAAGTCTTTCTTGTCCTCATACACTCTTCCAAGTTGTTCAATCTAATTCTTGGCAACATGATGAAAAGGTGTCTAAACAAGTTTTGGAATGAAGGCCATCGCTTGAACGCCTAGGGGCTAAACATCGACGACGGCATCAACAACGAAGACATCAACAACGACGAAATCAAGACAAAGAAATGTGGAGCAATGATCATGAAGCAAAGTTTTCAAAAGGGGATAAAAAAAAAAAAAAAAAAAAAAAAGCTCACTGGGTTGAAATCCTCAAATCAACCTAGGCAAAAGTTAGAGCACAAAAAAAAAAAAAAAAAATCCCCCTTCATTCAAAGAAGTTCACATCAAGATCAACATCATCATCCACCAACAAAGGACGAAGCAACATCGATAACCATCACGACGAAGCAACAATTCCATCACGAAGAATGACGCATCCACAAGAACTACGGTGACCTGAGCCTCTTCACTAGAGGAACGTAGGCAACCTTCGGGTCCGGTCTCACGCAAGAAAGAAGATATGTTTAGCCCTAGCGCGTTATGGTGATCGGCCTTCATCTCGAACTTGTCAAGACATCTTTGTACGATTCATTTGCCAATGAATTAATCACCTCAAGATTGAACTTTCCGTTCCTTGTCGAGTCTAGGGCTTCTATTCTTTCTGCATACTCCCAATTTCTTGCAATCAAATTGGGGCTTTCCTTCTCTTCTCTCTTAATGACTTACTTGCCTTCGTGAGTCATTCAACAAATATATACAAAGTCAATACTAGGGACACTTCCCTAGTCGAGTCAATGTCACTCAGCTTTAGTGACAAGAGGTCTTCACCGCAAAATCACATGTCTTATCTCCTCAGCCAGAGTCAATGTACACTTCCTCATTAATCGAGTCAAAAAAAAAAAGACGCAAAAGAGATACCCGCTAGATTGCAAACCCGAAAGGGCGGTCTAGGCAAAAAACAGGGTGCGTCATAAAAAAAATGAGAGAGTGAGAGAGAGAAGGGAAAGAGAAATTGAGATCTCCGTCCTTTAAGGAAGACAACTGCACAAGCTCTACATTGGATCTCCTCAACAAATCAATTCCCCACCGAGTCAACTTTAGGGATTGCAAAAGGCTCGACAAGATATGGCACAATCAAAGGTTATCTAGGGTTATCGGCATCATTCTCCAGCAGTGTGCAATTTTTTGGTTCATGAAAAGAAGGCCCGTGGTAACCAAGACCCATCTGAGAACGAGTCCATCATAAAAGGGCACGAGGTTGCACAAATAATCCCTAGCTAGTTAATTGGCTTGGGAAGCAAATAGCAACAACATGTGTCTCAGTTTTCAAAGCATCTTCAAGTATGTGCTTCTAAAGTACGCCAAAATTCTCCCGAGAAATGGAGTAGCTCTTGCCATGTTCTCTTATGTTTGTTCCCCCACACGAGGATGACGCCCTAGGGGCTATGTGACTCAAGAACAAGGGCTTCTTTTGCTTCATTTGACAATCAATAAGCCCTAGGGGCTATGCTCGAGAAAGATGTGTGAGCAAGATGAGTGAGTGAGAGTTTCCTATACGTTTAACGTGGTTTGACTTAATTAGGCTATCAAAAGACAAAGTTTTGGGCCTAGGGCACAAGATGAGATTAAAACATGTTTGACATAAGATGTCTAACAAATCTCATAAAGGTTCTAAGAGTCATATATGATATGATTGACAGAGTTGTCTACCTATTTAATTTAATTTTGAGCAGTAGCGCCAAAGCGGGCTTGAAATTAAATTAAAGTTGGATCTTAGCCCACTTAAATTATATTATACAATTGTTGTATTTAAAGGTGTATAATTTTGTGGGAGTATTTATGAAATACAATATATGTCTCTAAAATGATAATGGTATGAAATATATGTGTATATTTATTTGCATATTTTGTAGAATGTCTTAAACTATAATCATGTATAATTACTGCAATTGACCCCACTTAAAGAGAATGAGATTAACTTCCTTGACCCAGTCATGAGCTTAAGAATTGTTCTAAAGCAAGAAACAGAAGTTATGAATTCTTAATAAATCCTATTCCTAAGAAACTTAATGTCTTATAGTCGGACAAAGACATTAATTAGAATCATGTGGATGAATCTATGGATGTCAATTGTCCTACGATTTGCTACCATGTGTTTGGAACTTTAGAAGTATCTAAAACATATGGATACTTATGAGATAAGCAATAATGTAGGGAGCGTTCCTACAAAGCAAGAAAGGCATGTAAAGTTTGAGATTGATTAGAGCCTAACATTCATGTGATGAATGAAAGGTATGTTAATAATTTCTCATGTTTTGAACTTGGAGAGACATATTAATTACCTTGGATGGCTTGATAATCAAGTTAGTTTGGAACTAACAATGGATTTGGTATTAATTCATAAACAACATTCGATGTTTAAAAATGCCATGTCTTAATATCAGATGGAAAATTTCTCAAACTTTAAGGTTAATAAGGACAAGGATTTAATATAAAGGTGTAGATACCCCGATCTCGCACCTCTCATCAAACCCTTTTAATCGGTCTAAACCCTAAAATTGACCTAAGCCCTCGATTTGGCTATGCGGGAGTGCCGTGAGCCTTATCGGTGCATCGAATGGATTAACGAACTTCAAATTCATGATCAGAGCGAAAAAACGAGTAAACAGGCATGTACTTCAATTTTTGAGTGGCGGGACCCGAAAATGGGGCCCGCACCCTTAGAACTGCTCGTTACCGTCCATTCCGTGCATTAAAAATATATTATTGTCATCCCTTGCTTATTAACATATTTTAGATAGACGTACGTGACCACAAGACTATTTCAAGCAACTTTCATGTTGGGACCGCGGACAACCGGGGTACCGTTGTGCGCACACTCGGACAAAACTTGGACTGTTGCGGAACCAATACCGGAGCAAAAATTGTGATCATTCACGCCTAAAAGAGCCAGACAATTGGCCCAAGTTGGCTGGCCAAATTAATAAAGAAGGAGCCAATTAGAATGCGACAAGTGGCACTTTGGGAAGAAGGGACGGAGACATGAGCCGTACGGCTGGTTTGGGAGGTTCAGACAGCAGTTTGTTCTTCAGCAACTTGGCCACAAAAGTCTTGATTTTGATCATTCCCAGCTGCAAATAGACGGGGTAGCCACCCCCTAAACTGATCCCTAAACCCCCCTAGAGGGCCTAAATGAAAGATTTCCACCTCCCTCATCCATATACTCACCTCCCTCATCCATTATTCAAAGAGGAACACACACACTTCATACACAACTCTCCAACTCACTCCACTCCATACTCAGTCCTTTTTGCTCTCTCTCAAGAAACAAAAATACTCCCAAAATCTCAGTCACTAAACCACCACCACACCACCACACCACCACCATAAACATTCACCAAAAACAAACCAAAACAACTCACTCAAACACTCTCTCAATCTTAGGCAAACACCTTAAGAAAAGCAACAAAAAAGTCTTCCCTTGGAAGCAAAGGAAGCACACCTAGGTAATATTTGTTCTTGTAAAGTTCATCCATGTAAAATGTATATCCTTATGTGATCACGCACAAAAAGTGATCAAGGCCGGAACGGCGGCTTGGATACCCAGAATGCTAGTTAAGACCTGCAAAATGAACACCGTGAGCTTAGCCGGGGTTGCACCGGCGAAGACCCTCCGGCGTGAGAGTAAATTAATCTGCTCAAGAATGAAATATGGAGAGTAAAAACGAATGAGAGAATGAACCCCCGAAATAGATGATGGATTCTCTTCTTATAGGAGGCTGGCCTTCTCTCCAAGTTATGGATAGGATGAGGTAAGCTTTGTCCTTGTGTGAGGTCACACAAGTCATCCTTATCCATAGTAGGGTTTCGAGTTGGGGACTGAAGCCCAACTAGCCTTAGTGGGCCGGGCCCAAGCAGAAGGGAGCGGTCACTGGGATCTTCTAGAAACCTCGACTGGTTGGTCGTCACGAGCTGGACCAACGACTTAATGGACTGGGTAACTTCCTTGTCTGTAGGTCGGCGCTACTAGCTCGGCGCATTACACGAGCTGGAACGTCTTGACAGGCGAGCTGGTCTTTGAATACTTTTACCAGATTCTACTTGACCTCCATCCCAGATCGGTGGACGAGTTGGTCTCAAGCGTTAGGCCCATCCGTGGGCCAGCCATGACTATTCCTGGTCAATCTCAAAGGCGGCCTATAAGGGTGATTCCTTTCAGTGGCCCCCTGCTTCTTGCTCGAACGAGTTGAGAGCTGGAAGCATCTCCCAATTTTCTATGGACGTTCCTCGCCCATTAATTCCTTCAAGTCGTTCGTGGGAAGCTAAACATATTAATATATTTTCACTGGCTCGCTGTTTTTTGTTGAGGCGAGGTAAGTGCTTGAGCGCGCGTTTTAAGCGATCTGATAGAGTATGTTTCTAATGCGAGTGATCTGTAGCCGCATGGACACGTGTTTCCTTATGAATGGATGATCAGACTGGCGGTTGCAGGCTTTTAGGTGTGACAAGGACGATGGGACGTTTGGGGTGTCTTCTGAGGGACGGCGCCGTTTGGGCAATCGAGGTACGAAAAATGGGGCTGGCGTGCGTTTTGGAAAGGACGTTTGATTGATTACTTTAACGGGTCGTCGGTCGGTTTGGGTCGGTCCATGGGTTTGACCCGTTTTGAGAACTATAAAACCCTTGCTTCCCCCCTCCATCCATCACTTTGCGCCCCTTTAGAGAAGAGAGACGACCATTTGAAGCTTCGCCGGCGACAACTATTTTCAACATCTTTCACTATTCATCACCGTTCAATCCTTTTCTAAACAGGTAAATTGCTTTGGGCCTTAATTTCGCCGTTTATTTTTGGATTTTTTGTTGTTTTTCTTCTTTTTCTGGATTGCGTCGCCGGAAAATTTGAATTTTCCGATGCCGACGAAGCGTTCCCGGCAAGTAATAGGCTATTTCTTCAGATATGCCGCCAGAGTTTTGCTATCATGAGCAGACCAAGTTGGTGTATGTTAGTGCGCCAGGTGGTTGGAAAAGGTTGAGCTTAGGGTCCGTTCGGAAGTTTCTGGGGTCTCACCAAGTTACAGACGATCTGAAACTGCCCGCTTTTAATGGCGAGGACTTTCTAGGTCGTGATCATCCTAGCATGGTGCATCTCACGAGTTTTAATATCCTCCTTGGGCACTTAGCTATGTATTATACATTTGGGGGGAAATTCTCTTCCCTGTTTGTTTTAGCGCACGCCGGTTCAGGAGGGGGGTCTGGGCCCCAAACGAGCTTCAGCTCGGCTTTTAATACGGGGTCTGGCCCCCATGTTACTCTTGCAGGTATGTCTCAGAAGGATTCGTCGACAAAGGTTGGGTCCGTTTCCCCGCACCAACTTATGCTCGTTGATGACCCTGACAATGAGTTTGAGCTTGCCTAGGACGAGGTGGTGTTCGACGTAGACCCCATTTCCTCGTTTCGCCATGTGGAGGAAACGAGCACGAGGCCTTTTCCCTTAGAGGGCGAAGAAGATACTGTCTCAAGGAGCGAGGATGGAGGATGTGATGTGGAGAGTCAAATGCGTGTTGAGGTCGATGAGGAGGACGAGGCAGACAGTAGAATTATTCAGAGTATGGGTTTTGACTATATAGAGAAGGAACTTGCTCGATCGGCAACACCTATGTCTTCTCGCCAATTGGGCGTTGAACCTTCGCCGGCGATTTACAGCGCGTTTTCTCCCCACCAACGACCAACGGCGTATCAAATAAAACTTGTCAATAAAGTATACTCGGAGTACAGAATAAGCCGAGCTGACTATAAAATAACTTATGTTCCCAAAGGGAGCGTGCCCATTGATTCACTAATAAGAGATAAAGAGCGAGTGGCCTTCTATGTCGGTCAGTTCGATCAGGGCCTTAGGTTTCCTATGGACCCTTTCCTTAATCAGTTTTTGACGGGGACCGCGTCGGTACCCATACAGCTCGTGGCTAATGCCATCAGGTCGATAAATAGTTTTTTGGTGGTTTGTCGCCATCTTGGTTTCGAACCATGTATGAGTGTGCTCAGGAAGTTCTTTAGGATATCCCGAGTGAAGAGCAAGGGAGCTGATCCCCCCTATAAAATGGTCTGCTTGGGTGCTGTCCCTATCGCTCCTCGTTTGCTGCATGCCTTTCCGGGGAAGCTCAACTCCTTTGCTAACCATACCATATTGGTGGAGAGCAGGAATGGATGGGAGTTTGACTGTTCTCAGGGGAAACTTGGTCGGGGTTCGGAAGTATGGGAGCCTGACTGGAGCGATGACTTAGAGAGGGAATTAACTCAACTGGTTGGTCCCTACGAGGGAGATGATTGGGCGGTGAACTGGGAAGAGCTTGAGACACGGGCGTGTTATTTTGCGCGAGCTGGGTTGGCTGGCTGTTATGATGAGGGAATCGAACCCCTTGTTTCCATAGCTCGAGATCGTCGTTATCCTGGATGGGTAATGCATGAAGGTTGTGTGTTCGAGGTGGATTGTCCTTTGTGTTTGAGCTCGTCTGCACCGTGTTGGAAGTTCGAGCATTTCGGGGGTGAAAATTTAAACTTATACTTCTTAGTTCTGTCTCATCGGAGTCTAATTGTTGTCTTATTTCTCGTGCAGATATGAGTGGTCATGGAGAGCAACTCGTGGCTGATGCGCAGATATACGTACAATGTTTCTCCCAGAACGGGGCTGCTAAGTATTGGTGGTCTGCTCAAGTATTCTTTTAGCTCTTGGAAAGCTTCTGAGCACTCCTTTGTCCATTCAAACTCTTTGCCGCCTTTGAGAGTTTTAAAGAAGGGAAGAGATCGTTCAGCCGACTTGGCAATGAACCGACCCAATGCTGCCACTCGACCGTTCAACCTCTGAACTTCCTTGATTGACGCCGGCTCTCTCATGTTTAGGAGAGCAGAGATTTTTTCGGGGTTTGCTTCAATTCCCCTCTGGGATACCATAAAACCCAGGAACTTTCCCGCGGTGACCCCGAACACACACTTGCTCGGGTCTAATTTCATCTCATTAGCTCGGAGTGTCGCGAACGTTTCAAGCAGGTCGGGCAGTGATCACCCTCCTTTGTTTTGATTACCATGTCATCCACATATGCCTCCATGCTTCTACCGAGTTGATCTTTGAATACCTTGCTCACCATACGCTGGTACGTGGCCCCCGCGTTCTTCAGGCCAAAAGGCATCTTCTGGTAGCAGTAGGTTCCTTCGCTTGTCTGGAAGGCTGTTTTCTCGATATCCTGCTTGGTCATTTTTATCTGGTGATAGCCCGAGTAGGCGTCCAGGAAGCTTAAGACCGTGTGACCGGCTATTGAATTGACGAGCTTATCTATCCTTGGTAAGGGAAAACAATCCTTGGGGCAGGCTTTGTTGAGGTCGGTAAAGTCGACGTACATCCTCCATTTGCCGTTAGCCTTCTTTACCATGACCACGTTGGCCAGCCACGACGGGTAGTAGGCCTCGTTGATTATTCTAGCCCGTAACAACTTGTTTACCTCTTCCATGATGGCTTGCTGCTTATCTGACGAAAACGCTCTTCGTTTTTGTTTAACTGGTTGGAATCCTGGATCCACGTTCAGCTCGTGCATGGCTATTTTTTCCCTAATTCCCCTCATATCCTCTACTTGCCATGCGAATATGTCGGTGCTAGCGCGTAGAAGATTAAGCAGGTTGGCCCGTTCCCCTGGGTCAGTTGTCTTCCTTTCTTAACTTTCTGCTCGGGAAGGAAGGATTGATAACGACCTCTTCTAGATCGTCGATGGGTTTCAGTTCGGGGCTTTCCCTAAATTGCAAGGTGTCCACGATAATGTCCGTTATTTTCTCCACCTCCTCTCCTTTGATGCCCGGGGCTTCCTCTTTGATTCTGCCACTTACTTCTTTCTTGAGGTTGATGATTTCTCCGGTAATTTCCTCGTCGGACTTCACCTCGTTGATAACCCCGATATTCATTGCTTCTCGGGTTCTGATCGTTTTCGAGATGGTCACTTTCTCCTCGGGGGTATCGAGCTCATATTTCCTTTTTGCCTTTCTTGTTTCTACGGCATACTCCAAAAATTCCCTGGCTCATCCACAGAGATACCCTATTCCAGCTGGTGTGGGGAATTTGACTCGTTGATGGGGTAGAGAGACGACTATACCCAATCTCACTTGGCTAGGAATTCCCAAGATGGCGTGGTAATCGCTGCAGACATCGATGACCATGAATGTCACGAGCTCTTGAACTTTGAATGGGACGGTGCCGAGTTCGACCAAAAATTCTACTGTACCCTTCACCTCCACTTTGTGGTTGGTAAATCCCTCTAAGCGGCCTGCGTATTGGATGAGCATACTATCGGACAGCTCCATATCTCTAAAGCTTTTATAGAAGAGTACGTCTCGGGCTGCTCCTGTATCAACGAGGAGTCTGTCGACTATGCAATTATCAATTCGCCCCTCCAATACGATTGGTTGTTCACGGGACGTTCGACTGGCTGCAAGCTCGTTGGGTGAGAAGGAAATGGTTTCCTCGTTGTTGTTCCAAGCTGGCACAAAAGGCACTTTCTTCAGACTGTAAATCTGGCTCTTCAAGGCCGTGATTGATAAGGCTTCATCGCTGATCACCCCGATCTTTTTACGAGGAGCCCGCTCTTCGTGGTGCTCGTCGGCCTTCCCTCTGTTCTCTCTTTCCCTTTTAGCCTCCTTTTTAACGAATCGCTCGAGCTCGCCCAAATCAACCCGTTGCTGAATAGCTTTTTTCAACGCTAAGCAACTCTCCGTTTCGTGGCCGTAATCCTTGTGGAAGGAACACCATCTTCCTGTGGCGCGCCTGGACTCCTCGTGCCCCTTCATAGGACGAGGTGGATCTAGCTCAACTACATTCATAATCTCTTTCCTCGTTCTGGTTAAAGGGGTAAAATTATCCACCTTATCCTCCTTAAGCACGCTTCCGTGGTTGTAGCGCTCTGTCCCACGACTTCGATTTTTTCCTCGCCGAGAGTGATAATCTTTCTCATCATAGTTCTTGCCCTCTGCCATATCAGATTCAGCTCATCCCTTGCCCTTTTCTTTGTTGGGCTCTGGCTTAAGGGCTAGCTCAGCTAGAGCAACTCGGTATGCGCGCTCGTACATATCACCTTTGGTCTCCGGAGGTCTCACATCAAATTCAAATCTGAGTTTCGGGTCACTCATGCCAGCTGTAAAGCAAACCATCACCATGTCGTCGGTGATGCCCTCGATCTGTTCAGCAAGGGTTCTGAACCTCTGATAGAAACTCATGCTCGTTTCATTCTCTCTCTGCTTCACATTGGCTAAGTCGGTTGGTCGTTTCTTGTGGTCACCCGATGTAGAAAAGTTTTTCGACAAACTTTTTTCCTCAGCTCGTCCCAGCTATCAATGCTGCCCGGAGGTAGAGCTCGGAACCAAGCCAGCGCGGGCCCATTTAAAGTGCTGACCATTGCATTGCAAAGCACATCGTCTTCGTGAGACACTAGGGCCATGATGGCTTCAAAGTGTGGATGTGGTCACGGGCGTCCTCAGACCCCGTATACTTGCTTAATGATGGGAGTTTCAAAGTAGGCTGAGGAGGGCTCTCTAGAATCCACTGGGCAAACGGAACCATGGTATTCACCAACTTGGTCATCGTTTTCTTCGCTTTTTCCATCTCATGTACTCGCCTCTGTAAGTCCAAGATCATGGCATCTCAGGCGTTCGGATTCCCAGATCGTGCTGACTCTTGATCATCCTCACTCCCGTGCTGAGAACGACGCGCAGAGGGATTACGGCGCGGCGGCTGATTTAGATTGTCATTGCGAGGTGGGGGTGGAACTATTCCTTGACCAAGGATATTTCCCGCTCCGACGTCTCCAGCCCGATCCTCACGCCGATGCTCCCGATGAGATGAGACTTCTTGCTCTAGATCTAGAACCCTGTCGGCATCCCTGATGGCATTCACGTTAGCCAGCGGGGCGTTGCCACAAGGCTGAAAAGGAACACGTGGCATAGAGGGAAAGGGTGGTAAATTCACCATGTTCTCTGGTCCTAGGGCTTCCAAAGCTCCGTACAGCTCTTGAATTTGCAACAGCAAACCCAAACGGTAATTCACCGCCGCCGCCTGCGCAGCCGTTCCCCCGGCCAGGTTTATAACACTTGGTCCGGCTTCGTCATGAGGAATGGTGGTGGTACGCTGAGCATAGATTAACGGAGGGTTTCTGGGCATGTTCAGCCGTTCACTGGTGGAGTGAGCCGTCGGCGGCGGCGCGCCGTCTCTCATTTCATTCACCTGGGATGGCGCATTTCCAGCTTGCGAGCCTAGGCGGGCGGCCTGAGCTCTAGTCAGCACTCCGGTAGGCGGCTGAAGAGAAGGTTGGAAAGGTTGGGAATCTCTGGGAGGGATAAAGACTCCGGGAATGTGAAGGTACCCAGAATGGGTGTTCTCAGCATTTTCAGCCATTGGCTCGTCGGAACCACCAGAAATAAAGAGCAGGGAGGAGTCTCCTTGATACCTGGGATGGCGCATTTCCAGCTTGCGAGCCTAGGCGGGCGGCCTGAGCTCTAGTCAGCACTCCGGTAGGCGGCTTAAGAGAAGGTTGGAAAGGTTGGGAATCTCCGGGAGGGATGAAGACTCCGGGAATGTGAAGGTACCCAGAATGGGTGTTCTCAGTATTTTCAGCCATTGGCTCGTCGGAACCACCAGAAATAAAGAGCAGGGAGGAGTCTCCTTGATATTTCTTAGGCCTTAACAAGATATCTCAAATTTCCCGGCAATGGAACCAATTGATCACGCACAAAAAGTGATCAAGGCCGGAACGGCGGCTTGGATACCCAGAATGCTAGTTAAGACTGCAAAATGAACACCGTGAGCTTAGCCGGGGTTACACCGGCGAACCGGCGAAGACCCTCCGGCGTGAGAGTAAATTAGTCTGCTCAAGAATGAAATATGGAGAGTAAAAACGAATGAGAGAATGAACCCCCAAAATAGATGATGGATTCTCTTCTTATAGGAGGCTGGCCTTCTCTCCAAGTTATGGATAGGATGAGGTAAGCTTTGTCCTTGTGTGAGGTCACACAAGTCATCCTTATCCATAGTAGGTTTCGAGTTGGGGACTGAAGCCCAACTAGCCTTAGTGGGCCGGGTAATTGATCACGCACAAAAAGTGATCAAGGCCGGAACGGTGGCATGGATACCCAGAATGCTAGTTAAGACCTGCAAAATGAACACCGTGAGCTTAGCCGGGGTTGCACCGGCGAAGACCCTCCAGCGTGAGAGTAAATTAGTCTGCTCAAGAATGAAATATGGAGAGTAAAAACGAATGAGAGAATGAACCCCCGAAATAGATGATGGATTCTCTTCTTATAGGAGGCTGGCATTCTCTCCAAGTTATAGATAGGATGAGGTAAGCTTTGTCCTTGTGTGAGGTCACACAAGTCATCCTTATCCATAGTAGGGTTTCGAGTTGGGGACTGAAGCCCAACTAGCCTTAGTGGGCCGGGTAATTATCACGCACAAAAAGTGATCAAGGCCGAACGGCGGCTTGGATACCCAGAATGCTAGTTAAGACCTGCAAAATGAACACCGTGAGCTTAGCCGGGGTTGCACCGGCGAAGACCCTCCGGCGTGAGAGTAAATTAATCTGCTCAAGAATGAAATATGGAGAGTAAAAACGAATGAGAGAATGAACCCCCGAAATAGATGATGGATTCTCTTCTTATCGGAGGCTGGCCTTCTCTCCAAGTTATGGATAGGATGAGGTAAGCTTTGTCCTTGTGTTAGGTCACACAAGTCATCCTTATCCATAGTAGGGTTTCGAGTTGGGGACTGAAGCCCAACTAGCCTTAGTGGGCCGGGCCCAAGCAGAAGGGAGCGGTCACTGGGATCTTCTAGAAACCTCGACTGGTTGGTCGTCACGAGCTGGAACAACGACTTAATGGACTGGGTAACTTCCTTGTCTGTAGGTCGGCGCTACTAGCTCGGCGCATTACACGAGCTGGAACGGCTTGACAGGCGAGCTGGTCTTTGAATACTTTTAACAGATTCTACTTGACCTCCATCCCAGATCGGTGGACGAGTTGGGCTCAAGCGTTAGGCCCATCCGTGGGCTAGCCATGACTATTCCCGGTCAATCTCAAAGGGGGCCTATAAGGGTGATTCCTTTCATTATGTGATTTCGAAAAGGGTCTAGCCACTTGTTAGGCTAGACCTCCATTTGATGTCCAAAAGATGTAATGTTGATACTCTTGTTGTTCTTCTCTCTAAGTGATGACATACTATGATTAAATGCTCAAATAGCTGTTGTTTGTGTTGTTCATATATAGATCTATGTGTATCCAAAGTTTCATGTTCATAGCATCTCATTTGAGTGAGTTTTCATGGGTGTTTTCACCCTTTTGTAAATGTTCAGCAAACTGTCCATCTGCACCTTTCTGTCTTGTTGCTCTCTTTGTGCATAGCAAACTTGGGTTTTGGTCTTAGACCATAAAAAGGATTTTGTTATAAACAAAAATAGGAATACTAGCATATAAATATATTATTTTTAGCCTGAGTGGAAGAGGTTCTTTCCATTTTTTGTTTCAACTCTCTGTTCTCAGATTAGCATACTTTCTGTTCTGACACGAAAATGTCAGAGGTGTTTTATGTGACATAAACTTTCTCAATGGCCTTGAAACTTTCCAGATATAAACTTTGATATGTTATGAATAACTTTCATGTTTAGTGTTTCCCATGATCCCCCCGTTTTCATGATGCAAAAAGTGGATCTTTTGTGGAAGTATGAATATCTGTCAGATTAGGCTGTTGAAAGTATGATCTTGCATGCCTTATTTGGACACCATAACATGCTCCTAAAATCAGAGGAAAATTCATGTTGATACTTGATGTGTTAGGGACTTTTCCTAACTTTAACTTTCCAGATTGTGCAAGTATAAGAGCAGGTACACAAAGAAGAAGAGCGCAGCAGTCCCTAAAATGCTTGGGGACGGAGTTTTGGACATTCTTTTTTATGGGATTTGTTTCCCTTTTTGTTCACCATTGTAATATTAATCCCCCACCCCCTATTTGTGATCTCCTTTACTGGATATGAATGTTAAACCATTTTCAAAACCAAGTGTGAGTCCACCCAAATCGACTCTCATTTGTGAATTAAAGCAAACATTCCTAGAATAGGAAGACCTCCTCTTATATTATTCACCATTTTTGTTTGGGCATAAAAGGCATACAATGAATCTAAGTGGCATGCATACTAGAGACCATCACGGCGAGGAGAGTGCCTAACCCCTTCTCTTTCTCGTAACTTAGCCCCCGAACCCACTTTCTCTAAAAAAAGGTTTTATCTTCGTTTTTCCTAAAATAAAATGAGGTGTCGACTCTTGACTGTTTTGATTCCATCGAGAGGGAACCATTGTATGAGAACCGAGCGCATTTCCAAAAGCGCATCAGCACGAAACGGACCCGAATCGCCCTCACGGGCCGATCATTTCACGGTTTGGCTTTCGAGCGCGGGCTCTCACAGTGGCGACTCTGCTGGGGACGAGATTAAAAGTGGGCTAGACTCTAATCTTTATGTGTGCCATGCTTTACTTGCCTTTTTTGGGTTGTATATATATTTATGCCCTAACCTTTGTTTTGTAGGGACATTCTTTTTCCTTCACCCTCTTATTTGTATATATATATGCATACGTGGTGGGTGATTCCCTTAAAAAAAAAAAAAAAAAGGAGAGAAAAAGGTTTTTCTTGTTTTCTTTGCTTGCTTTCAAAATCATTTTCGAAAGTATAGATACCTCACACACATGCACATTTTTGAAAATAACGTCTCGTAGAACCGTACAAACCCGAAAAGGTAACCCGAGGGTATAAGGGAGCTCATTGGACATCCCTATAGGGCCCGCGGTGTACATTCTCACCCCAAAGCACGCCTATTAGTCGTTGCGATGAGTGTAAGCCAATCTTCCCCGTTACCAAGCCACGATGTCCATGTTTTCAAAAAATGACACGTCCTAGACTTCATGCCGGTTTTTGTCTAGCAATTTCACCTCAATCCTATGCATTTCCCAAAAGGTTATAACAACCTACATTGTGGAAATTCATTGAAATGATCGGATTGACTTTAAATTGCCGAGACCCTCCCTTAGACGTAACCGAATGGTGGATCCCCGAAAGAGTATAGGCCCTTCGCTAGGGCTTGGACGGCCAATAGTACAGGTGCAAAATGTCGGTCCTATACTTTGGAGACTGTTGGTAGTGGTGCCCTAGGCACGTTTAATAAACGTTGTAATTGTTATCATTTATTTCATATCAATAAAGAGATGTTTTGATATTATTGTTGTTCATGTTTACTTATAATAATCCCCGTCCCTAGTACTTGTTAAGCACTAGTATAAAGGCTAAATGATCATGAGATGATCATGTTAGATTTATGGGTACTTGTTTGGAACAAAGTACTGGACATGACCCGCTCTATGAGATTTATGTCATGGTCTATGTCATACATATATCTCATATTAGTTATGTCATTTGAATCCTTAGACATGAAGTTATTATAGTCTTCCACTTGATGAACATTATGTTTGACATAATCAAACGCTACTTTTAACCGAGTAGTTATAAAGGGTATGATTGGCATAATCGGATTCACGTAGGGAAGAATAGTAAGCTAAATGGATTTGTCCCTCCTCGGAGAGATGTCAAGCTTGGGCCTCTCGTAGGAATGATGTTGATGAAATGTTCGGCCGGACTCAAATGAATTGATTGGATCAATGTCATTTGGATTATCAACATATTCGGAATCGAGAAAGTATTGAACAAAACAAGTTGACGCTTTGACCATGACTTGTGTTCAATGACATCGTGGACAAAAGGATTATGACATATTCTAAAGGAATTCGAACTTGTATCTAGTTATACTATTTGGTTAGGTATGACGGTTTGCTAGAACCTAATCATATCTCATGGGATCATGTTTGAACCCATTGCCAACTTAGTATAATCCTAGAGGGTCACACACAATAGAACGAATCTTAAATAAAAGGACTGTATTGGAATTTAGGGTCGAAGGACCTCAAGGGAATTTCTAGAATTATTCTGGGCCTCCTGGTCAACCAAGCGGGCGCTTGGGTTGAACCAGGCGGGCGCCTGAATAAGCCGGAAAAGGCCTTGACCTTCTGCCCAAACAAGCGGGCGCCTGGGTAGGACCAGGCGGGTGCCCGGTATGCCGATTGGAAATTTCCTAATTCGATTAGGAATGGTTTTTGACACAAGTTACCTATTTGGATAGGTCTTAATTGTGTATAAAACACAAATTCGGCCAGACCATATTGACTAGTGCTTTTGTGAGTCTCAAAGAGTTTGAGAGAAATTTTATTTTGTTCTAAGATATTATTGATTGAGGAACAAAATAATTCACAAATAAATTCCACATAGTTCTTTATTGTATTTTGAAAGTGTGTTTCATAATATTTGGTCTAGCAACCAAGATCAAAGAAGCTCCTTTGATATTCGTTCGAAGTGTGGATACCGCTAGAGGGTGAAAATCATCATCTTCAAAGTTCGTGTTCAAGCTTTGTGATCGTGATCAAGTCTTCAAGTTTCTCCACCAAAGATCAAAAGAAAATTAATAGCCATCATGGTTAGTTATTCCTCTATTCATCTTGTTGTATTTGATTTAATCATATGAACGTATCCATGGCTTTGGGTTTTTCTTAAAATTTTAATTGCTATATTCCGCTGCGCATGTTACTTGGAAACCCAACATGGTATCAGAGCCCCGTTCATGTTGATTAATTCAATACTTGGATCATGTTGGGTGTATATAATTTTTTATGTGCCAAGCATGATATGAATATTGGATTATATGATGTTTATGTGTTTTGTGATTTATGTGGTTTTATTGTTTTTCCAACTTTAATCGCACGATTCAAGCGAATAAAAATTATGGTGGATTCTGAATTATTTCGATTATTGATTTTTGATTGGATCAAAGTTTTAATAATCAGGAAAATAATTTTGAGACAAAATTTTTGAACTTTAAAATTCTATATTATTCTGGCCATTCAAGCGGGCGCCTGGTCCTTTGCAGGCGGCGCTCGGTGGTCAAGATTTGTTCTGATTTGGTTAAAATCCGAATATGAAATTTTTGATAAATTCGACAAAACCAGTAACAGAACCAGTCCAGACTTGTTGATCTGGAATGGGTTTTGGGTAGTTTGGTTTGTGTGTGGATTTTGGGGTTTGATTTTCCTATTTGTTTTAGTCTTGTGATTCCTAGAATGGTTCAAGTTTTGGATGGCTAATCTGCGTTCATCGAGATTGTGTTTCCCAAAATTGATCGCAATCAAAAGTTTCAAAGATAACGAAGTTAGATTATGAAGAGTTCATAATTGCTAAAATTGAGAAACAAAGTTCTTGATTCAATGATTGGAGATCCGTGTGGAATTGTGAATGCATTGGCCTACGTTTCCCGACCATCTATTGCTTAGTTTCGGCCACATGGACTACTTTCTTGGTTTCTTGAATAGTGCGGGATTGTGTTGCCTAATGGCTTAGTTCGACCGCACTTCTTGTTGTCTTGATTTGGAGATAATAACCGA